>JANEHU010000571.1:0-275243 GCA_027563435.1 Nasonovia ribisnigri
GTAGAACAACAGCTCGACGACCCAACCACCCTCCCCGCCACGGTCATCATTGCAGCAGCGTCGGCGAAATCGTTTCCCAAAACGAGATAATATTTCGATTATATATTATTATTATTTTGTCGTCCTCGTTTTGTTTTTGTTTCAAAGGCTATCATCGCGTGACCCGCCAGGTGATTGGCTTTTGTCCGAACAACGTCCCTGAGAATTTTCTTTTTGTTTCAATTACTTCACTCGTTACGATATCCACTCCACCATGTCATACGTGACATACCACCGCATGCACATCGCCATATGATAACTATATATGGTCGAAAGAAAATCGACGTTACGGTGTAACCGAGAACCGACATACGCAGTATGGATAGATTTAAAATTGAAGTATTATTTCATTCGTATTAAATGTAAGGAGTGCGTCGTATATTTAGGGTAACGAATATAAAATATTATTAAACCTTATTATGACGTTAAATATTATTAATATGTTACACATGGTCGGTACATTGTTTTTATTCAAGTGCGTGAATGTGTCGCCCCCACCCCTCCACCACGAAATGTCAAGTTAACTATTTTTCATAGTAAATAATATAGACCAACTGAGAATTTTTTGTGACCAACATTTGAGATTAATGGTAAATACCCAACACGAAACAAAATCTCGCGTTCGCAACTAAAATATACGTGTATGTGACTATTTACAAGGCTGGATCAATGTTTGAACAGGTGGTGTAAATGGAACACGCGTATAGTTTTCATAAACTCAATTTTTGAATCTATAGGATTAAAAAAAATAGCTATTTCTAGTCATATCGATGTATTATAATCGTTAATTTTGTTATATTGTATTATTACTATTGAGGCAATCAAAATGCAAATAACACTGATTTAATATTTATTATACGATAATGATGGCATATCAATACTGACATCGTTACCTATATAATAATAAAAGGTTATATGTCTCAATGTACCTGTATATTATTTAAAAAATATTACTTTTTAGCAGTCATAAATTATTAATGAACTCGACATAATTATTTTCATTATTAATAAAAAAAAAGAAAAATTAAATACGCTCCTATATATTTACGACTCAGCTCTGGATGACTCAACGAATTTAACCATACAATGAAACGTGCACGTATACGGTATACCTAACCGTAAATTACTATTATAGAATGAAAACGCAGTAATAATTACTCAATATCATAACACATTTTAACGGAACAGACAATTATGACTAATCCTACGATACAAGATAATTATCAGTGTGCTTTGTCATGTTTTTAAAATTTCTAAAATCGGACTTGAATACTAATATTGTAACCAACACTCGTCACAGTGAATAAAGATGATGTGATCTACAGTCGTTAGTAACCGTTCATACAAAACGTATTAAACAGTTTTACAATTAGGACAGTTAAAACGTATTCACATTAGTGTGTCATTATTGTTATGTAGCTGCAATAATATGCTCAATTATACTGAAACTGATTAAAAAGCTTTTTCTTAAGTTTAATTGATCGTCTTTATTTTTTATCTAATAAGTTTTTTTTAAATAAATAAATCAACTGCGACAACATGAAAACAGAACAAAAAAACTAAGATTAATTATATTTAATTATTATCACTCAGTAAGAAACTGAACAAAAATTATCACGTGGCGTAGGTACATTCTAATTTAATATATACTACAACAACTGTTGATATACTTTAAATTTAAATTCTAAAATATACTAAATTCTCAACAATATAACGATTGTGACTTTCCACTGGATATTTTTATATTTATGAATCCCTATATATATTTGCATAATCTTTGACGTTTTAGAAAATGTAAAAGTAATTTTTTTAAGTCTCATGGAGTTTCAATTACTATAGACATACAGGATCTATATGGACCAATTAGAAAAAATAACGTTAGTCATATATTTTCTATTTTATTATTAAATATTATATTTATAATAACATCTTATTAAATTTGGCACGCATCTAGACCAATTAATTGTACGATACACATTTCTCTTAATATCTAATCAAAAGTGTGAACACAAATGTTATATTATTTCGAAATATTATTACATGACATCTTTTTATACCATTCTGGAATTTTAATTTTAAAGTTATGAGTTATGATCTTAAATCACATTTCATATTTTGTTATTGCTATTATTTGGATATAAAAATTAATAATATATAATATATCATATGTAGGTAAAGTTTGAATCGGTGAATCAGAATGAGTAACATTTAGGACACATATGCGTGTTATTAGTTAGTTTACACCAATTGCGCATAGTTGTGTGGCTCATAAAGCTAAAAGCAAACCACGATATTACACGATAATAACTTTACTGATATATTTTATAATATGTTACAGATCTATCGTATGTTAAAAATCGTCATACAAACACATTACACGATTATTTTAAACCTAACCCAATCTATGAAAATGATTATCTGTATACATTTTAAAATATATGTATTATTAAACTCCATACATAAAAATAATAAAGCTAAGCAAGTAAATTCGTATTATTTTATATGGATTATATTCATGAATTATAAGTAAATATCCATTGATCATTTTATTTTTCAATATGATAGGATTGAAAATAGTAAATATATAAATATTTGAAATTTCAATACTTTTACTCGAATACTTGTGTATTACAGTACTTATATTTTACAAGACTGCAGCGGTTGGTATCTGGAATTTCATCGCACTGCGCAAAAATCTAAGGAAAGCATGATAATGAAAAACGATGAACCTACTGAAAAATAAGAATACGCTAAGCATCTGATGTGTATAATATAATGATGTGAGTATATTATTATGTTGGTTTTCGATAAATTCCGTCGTTCTATTGCACTTGTATTTAAAAATATATTATATCAAAAATAATATACAAAACAACTTTGAAACATGAACGTATATAAGTTCCAATATAGACTTTTATCGATAACCGTACAAATCGAATATATTTATAGGTAATGCAAAATCGCTAACAAGTTTGACCGACATATTCAAGCCGATATTCATGGCTGAAATTATTTACAATCCGACAAACGACGATTGATTTATCGTCCACTGTAATGAGTCGGTGGTGGAGATTATGGTGATTTAATACAGTGCGTTAGGATGGTTGTAACTTACTCATATATATTATAATTTATAGGTATCAGTTGGTGATAATAATTTTCTGGCTTAGTTATATATGTTTATCGATTAAAATATGAATTAAAAAAACTGACCAAATGACTAATTCAATAAGTACCTACTTGAGATCTCAAGAGGGCAGAATATTAGATATAACCAAAAGAAAAAAAATAACAAAATTAACGCAATAATGAATACACATCCAATAAGTGTAAACGATTTTAAGTGGCGATATCACAAGTTCGCGTGCAGCAACTTAAATAACGTCATTGACATTGATTAAATCCAATTGCTATAATTAACGTTCTGAAAAAAATATAATATTAATATAATAATATCGTCAATCGTCGTGTTGGTTATAATATTAACAAGTACGTTCGCCGCAGACGGCAGTAATAATATTTTACAGGTATAGGTACCTATATAGTATATTCGGGTATTGTAAATCCCCGATTATGCCGAAGTTATAGCCTTACACTATGTGCTCTAGGAATATGCGTACTATCGCCGATCGATTTCATGTCAATCTCATTGGATCGATGACGAAAAACACGTCAGCTGAAAAAGATTTGTCATGCATAGACGGATTGAAAAAGACCATCGAATCGCTCTAGCCACAGCCATCATCGATCGTATGTTATACAAATACGCTGTTTTTGATCTACTGAGTTCCAAGTGGTATGATAAGTACCAATACGAACTACTGATATTATGTTTGTGAACAGTTAAGATAACACGCGAACGTACGCTTAAAAATCCTTCCTATATTATAATACTACAATACATGTAATCCAGCATCGTGTTCCTATTCCGTGGTCGAAACAGTTGGAATAGACCCAATATTATACATTTGTATACATCACACTCACGCACACACGAATATATTTAATACACGTATTATCCAATTATAAAACGATTGGCAATATAATAATGTTTCTGTAGTACCGCCGTAATTACTTTTTATTGACCATAATAAAACATCGACTGACGTATCAACTGCTGAGACCTCGACCGCTGCCGCCGTTGCGGCCATCGTGTGTGGGTTTGTGCTAGCAGCAGTTAAATACGATGGCTGTGTTTTTTACAACCGGGCTATATAAAATTATGTAGAAAACGATTTCGGTCCGTGAACGATGTTATATTGTGCTTCGTTATTACAATGCACAGAGCACACGATAACAATAATATAATGCGAGTAAAGCGTAACGACCACGCTCGTCATTATGACGTTACAGCTTAAATATTATAATATATTATAGGTACATTATTATTATTATTATATTAGGTATTACTGAGACGTTTAATATCTAGGATGTTTCGAAAGGGCTCAGGTCGATTCGTGTTTTTTTTCGATTTTTCTGCAAGTATGTTTTTGACTTTTAGCGATATTATCATTAAAAATTCGGTTATTCGTCTCGATGTAGCGTTACAACATTAGTACTCGTATGTAATAATAGTACCTACCTGTGTATAATAAAACCCATGAAATTTCAGCGGAGCACATTTGGCGTTTAGAAACAATTATTCGTGTTTCCGCAGCATTACTACAATACTGCAGCTATTTGCTATTTTCCCTTTTCTTCGATTATAATATGCATCAACATGTTTTTATAATGATTTTAATATACCGTGTTAAATATTATGGCTGCATTATGCGAGTAATATCTAATACAGTATAATATTATTAATTTGCTTTTTGGTCGGTGTAATGCAAATAAAAATGTTTTATTATAAAATGTAATAATAATAGGTACGTACCTATATTATGTTGTATATACTAGTTTAGGTTTAGATTTTATTTTGAATATTTAAGAAGATTTTTTACTAATTAACTTCTGTGTTTTCTTGTTTTCCCAGATACCTGTGTACAAAAAAAAACTGTTTAGCGCTACTCTTTTTTGTTAATTACGTCGTATTGTTATCGCTTAAAAAATATTAACGTTCGATGTCATCGTCGTTCCTCCTCCTCCACTAAAGATAAGACGATTGTTTATTTATATTTCATTTTTTTATTTAACAACCCCCTCGTGGCCGAGCATACCTTGGATCACGTCCAACCGCTCGTGTACACACACACGCACGATCGGGCGTGATAACCGATATTTATATGCGAAATACGTGTCGGCGGCGGTACAGAACACAAACACACATTTAATTGAACACGAGACATTATTTCGAACGATTTATCTGTTCTGGTCGTCGTCGTCATCGTACCTCGTTCACCGCCTGCTCATTCTCGGCGGACGAGTCCGACGGGTTCGCCCGCCGAGACTAACAGGCTAGGTTACCACCTAACCTAACTCGGTACGATCAGTAACCGAGAGACCGCTGCTATAACCATGCCGATGAGCACCCCATACGAACACGAGATTTATAAATAAGAAAAGCGGACGTTTGTCGGAAATATCTCGTCCGAAACGATGTCTAAACATCAATCGGATATGTGTGTCCCAAGACTCGTGTGATACAGACCCGGTGTGTCACGGTGGTTCATTCAAAACAGTACCAATAGAATCATATAAACCCTACTTACGGTTGACCTTGAACCGCATTCTTATGGTTATATAGATCCATTTCGACGCTCTGTTCTTCAATAAAAAAACACGGCTCGTCGCTTTCGTGTCATATAATTCTTTTTTAATTTTAGTGACACACGTAATTTATCGGGAACCGCACTTTTGAAACAAAAAAAAACCTTTTCACGTAAATCATCAGATTTTATGTGTTTATTTTCATATAAAATATTATATTATAATCATCGCTGCAGCTCCCGGAGAGCTTTAAAATTTAAACTAAGAAAACCTGATTTTCGCCCACTACACGGTATATTCGAATATTATATATTTCGTTGCTAATGGTTGCTGCCAGTGTTAGGTGTATAAATGTTATAGTCTCTCGAATTTTGATCATGTTCATTAAATAGTATAGTAAAGCTATAATTTATAGCCCCGGTTTATTTTGATGCCTACGTTCATTTCGAATTTATTTAAACAATTTTTCAACAAAAACTTATAATTGGATAGTATGCATAGTGATTATAAAATAACATTCCAAATGTATAATATAAAGTGTATATCTATTCTTACTTAAAATATATCTCGTGGTTATATTTTCTACAGGTGAGCTAAATTTCCATATAATATTCGCGCGTACTAGTTCACATTAATATAGTGTCCTCGTACAGGCTATAGTTTTACGCATTTACGACGGTAGTGGACGGCTCCCACGCCATAATCTACAAGGAGCCTAAAACTGCTGGCCCCGGGTTATCTGCAGAGGTATTTATTAAAACATATTTTTATAACACGGTTCTCCTATCTGGTATTAATCACGTTCTTCGCGTGAACCTTAGAACCATGCGATGGCTTGGTTTACCGAAATCAGGTCTTTCAAAACCTATACAAAAAAGTTAAAAAACCATATATCTTATATATGGATAATTCACACGGACAAAACCCAATGCTATATAATAATGCTTCTCTTTAATTTTGTATATATAGATCAAGTCGTTTCCACTTTCCGTTACACTTTTCATTCGTCAACTCGATGGTATTTTCACAGGAGTAAATTCTAAATCACTATATTCTCGATTTCTCCTTAACCGCAAACAAATAGTACCTGAAAATTTCCCTTTTTGTAATCAAACTTCAAAGGCAGTGAAAACTGTACCTAATATCAACTTTATATAAATTACTTTGATATCATTAAATTATGTAGTTAATCAAATTAAAAATATGGTTTTAATTATCAGTTTTGTAAAATACCTATTGTATTTTTCAGTGAATTTACCTATTATTAAACTTTTAAGTGACAAAATTATCTGTGTTCTCTAGTTGGTATTTTACGATATTTTTATTTTAAGCGAGTTAAGAGTATATGAGTACAACATTCATATTTTAATATGACTATAATTCACTTAAAAATCAAAGAAAGAACACAGATAATGTTGTTACTTAAAAGTTTAATAATTGGTCAATTCACTCTAATATCATAAAACTGACAGCACCCTATTGAAACTAATGAATGAAAAATTGCTTTGTCGTATGTGTGTAAGACGGAGACAACACAATATGTGGGTGCGACGTTCTCTTCATATTATGTTAATTTTACTGCAAATTACTGCACATTGATTCTAATATAGTAAATGGTAAATCTATAGAAAGCTTTAGAGTAAAACCCAAGACTATGTAACCCAGGAAATGGTTGGAATGCAACTATGCAAATAGTAGAATTTTACATTTATATTTATTATAAAATATACTTTATGATAACATTAAATTTATCGCACTATGGAACAACGAATTTTGAAAAAGGGAATTTAAGTAAATGTATTAAAGTTTTAAGGATCACGGACTCCGCACTCACGCGAATATACGTGATGAACACGATCGTGAATATCATATATTATGGTAATTGATTTTAGTATCGAGATTTTCTATTAGGATTATTAAAAATAATTGAAAGTTATCAGGGACGAATTATTGAACCATGACGATGCGTAGTAAATTATTCATGGTCTGCTTGATACCTGTTGTTAAAAAAATTAATTGCACGTGTTTATAATAATTGATAAGCATTTCATTATTTTAAACAATTTTAACAACAATTTTGATTATTAAACCAAATTGAAAAGGTGAAATAGAATATAAGTCACATAAGTCATCTGTAATACCTATACAAATTTAAAAAAAATCTATAATGGCATCAACAAATTAATCCATTATATTGTATTAAGTTATAGGTTTAGCTTTTACAACATTCAGTTTTGTTATATTTTGCTGGACCTGCTTTGAGTTTCAATCCACCCGTGTTAAGCAATTAAATTAATGGTACTTTCGTAAGCTTCAAGCTTAAACCCCCACAGTACGAAGTTCAATAAATTAATACCCAGAATATCATGTGCACGTATACTATGTTTCATTGAAAAGCAAATTAATACGGGTTTCACTGGTGATATAATAATTATTCGTGCCTCCTCGAAAATGATTATCGTTACTCTATTAGTCTATCATTATATATGTATCTAGTTATGTGTGTTACTATCTCTTGATCTTCGTTTATTTTTTTTTTATTATTAGCGTAATTATCACATATTTTTATAACATTTTGTTCTGAACCTAGTTTATTTTTTAGTGTCATAAAAATAAATTACACACATATAATTTTATATCCATATGTATAAATCTGTTGGAATATAAGTCATATTCTAACAATATTATCAACATAACAAATACACCACGTGTATACTCGTTAACTTGTTTTAATGTAAAATGACAACTTTAGTTCGTGCGTTATTAATCTGCACCACTCTCCCGACACGGCTTTCGTGAAAGTAGTATACCAACACATTTTTACCCTTTTCAAAGCCAAATCGTGTCACGCGTTTACTCGTTAGGTTTAAATGTACAGAAAATATTTAAAAACGACTAAATTAAAATTCAATATGATGTTTGATAATTTTTGCACTCATATAACCTTAGCGCACACACCTAGTGTATATGTAAATATATTATACCGAAGATATAAGTATTTCTGATCGATTGCTCAAACTTGAGTTCTAAATTAATATTCGTACATGCCTATATCTACACAGGCCTATCTCTGCTATATTGAACTCCAAAAAAAAAACTCGAGTGGATAATATCAACAGACGATTATATAATAAATAGTTTTAATAGCCTATAATTTATAGGTCAGGACCAAATTGTTGATTTTTTTCAATTTTTTTTCTTCATATTCCGCTAGAGTTTTTTTGTTCAATGACCGCATTGACAGAGATAAACACTCACTATAATGATTTATAATGGGTATAGGAATATAATAATTATTGTGCTCTCGCGTATATGGTTTACGATGTAAATAACGTCTATCCGATAAAGAGCTTCACAACGAATAAAAAAACAGAACTGCGATTAGCCTATGCCCTATACGACTATTCGTTAAGAATCCGAAACGCAAATACGTATGCAGCGGCACAGGTAGGTCACATTGCCACGTTTGTGCACACGCGATTTTAAAGATTATCATTTATCACTTTTCTGCACGGCTAGCTTCGTCCAAACGAAATAATACAATATTATATTTGCGATATCACACTTACGTTTAAAATATACATATATAAAGCACAGTAAGTTTTAGGCGGTTCTCTAGACGCAATGACAATAATATATCTAAATATTAATACAAAGTATTATATAAATATTATTCTAATATAATATTAAATATAATAAATAATTAAGTTATTATTTTACTTATAGTATAAATATTACTTTTGAATATATAATGAGTGCATTTTTATGCTAAATAAATCTGGGGATAAATTAAATTTAAAATGAAAACTATTTGTAATTTCAAACTTTTCAAACTTTTGTCTTCAATGAACAAAATGCTTGATTTTAGAATAATAATTCGACATGACATAAACATTCATCTGGAATAGTTAAAAAAAATGAATTTACTATTGATACTTTCCGGAATGGAAGAAGTTAATAATAGTGTTCAAAAAATAATTCGGAATCCTTTTCATGCAAAAGTTGATTATGTCCCGGATGATCTTTAAAACGCTATCTCATAAAACTGCAAATCGACATTTACTGTAAAGATATAATGTTTAATTCTGATATGAACATTGAAAGATTCTGATACAGAAGATTAGTGCTACATATTCAACTACAAGAAATCTCCTTGCGTGATTTACTTGTGTTTTTTGACAACATATTTGTGTGAACAAAGAATTTCTAGTCTACTAGTAATAAAAATAAACATAGGAATCGGTTTGACGCAAGTGAAGAAATGCATTTAGCTATGAGCAACAATATCCAATATGGCAATATCCATCCTAGAATTTCAAGACCGATCAAGGAAAGTCAACCTAAAAAATCGCATGATAAATTATACTAACATTTATTATAATAATAATGAACTGGAAATGGTAAAGTGATAACAATAAAAACATTTTGTTCTTGTTTATAAGCAAAAAAATATATTCCTAGTTTTTCTACAATTGAGGAGTACCTATCAAAAGTTTGTTTGGTCCGTGATGGTAAAAATGTTGGAAACATTGCATGATATTAGAATGGTATGGCACAGGGCATCAAAAACAGAAGGAAGTTTCAAAATATATATAAATATATGTTAATATTATATATATGTGTTATGTAGGTATAGATTAGTGCAGTTGTATATTATTATAAATTGTATGCACTAAATATTTAAAAATATTATGTTACATTATATTTAATTTGAATTATTATTTTAAATGTGTAGAAAAATAATACTTAAAATAATATGTCTCATTAAAAGTAGCTATCTAACATAATATTATTCTCAATGTATGGCCACCATATTACGAAGGTGCACACTGCACACTGCGCATGTGTGTGCAACAGCTTTTCCTAATTTATTTTTTTTTCTTTAACAAAATATGCAATAAAGGGTATGCAGTTTATGCAGTTTATGTGCACCAGAACCAACGTAAAAATATGCAAAAATATTCAAAATAAAATTGCATATTTAGAAGAGTTGTACATTGAACCACGAATCGGGTTTGTATCTCACTAATAAAGCGATTTCTGATTTGAATTGATCGACATGGAAATCGTGAAACCTTGCAGCCGTGATTATACGTACCTATACTGCTGTTATTATTATAATTATTATCATTACTATCATTCACAATATTACGGATTATACGCCGATCCGTCGCATAATTATTAATATAATAATTTCGAACGATTTTTTTCACACATATTTAATATAAACACACACGTTATGTGATGTTATGTCGTGTGCAGGAAGGCTATTAAACGGCCACGAAACACTGTTAAAAAATACGAATATAATATTATACAGTATATTATTATAGTATACATTATACATTTTACCAGCCGAGGTGATTAGCAGTGCTGTATGACAAGAATTATTAACGTGGTCGTCAGACATTACGCGGATTTTAGGATTTGGCCATTGAAACGGTTATTGGCGTGTGTTTCTGTGAAAATACCGAATTATTCATAAAATTGGATTTTTATTCTTCGTACAGTTTTATTATTACTGTTCCTGTGTGAGTATGTGTGTGTGTGTGTGTGTGTATATATATATATATATAATATATATGACAAATGTGTGTGAGTGTAGTGAAGAGGCATTTTAGCATACGTAAACGTCCTTGGCACGGTTATGAAAATAGATAGACCGAAAACGTTTGGTATAATTTTTCGCGTGTTACTATAATATACTGATTACACAATATAGGTATATCTTGTATTCGCGTGCATATTATTGTGTGGAGTGTAATAATAGTAATAATATATAAACGCACATTATCCACATTCCGCTATTTTTTCACTATGCTGTGTTATAGAGAAACAAGTATACCTACGCAGTTGGGTGATGTTTTTATTTGAAAAATTTTCGATTTTCGAACATTTTTAAATACGGTCTCGTCACCCAGTATGCTTACACATATATATAAAATATAATGCACGAGTACTTATTACAGTGTTGTTGTTGTTTAACACTATTATTTGCCTTCAGTATTTTATCACGTTCATGGTGTATGGCGTTAATATTTATATTTGTATTGGACTACCGTAGTACGAGAATGAAAGGTAGCATATATGGGCCAATAATGTTTACAATACACGCTATGTCGCGCCCAACAGTCTAAATACTAGTTTTGATGGACATGTGATTATTATTATTCTGTATGTTATAATGCATGGGATTATTAATTTTGTGTAGGTACCTACATTGATTCTCGTTCAAATCGATATCATGATATTGTCGTCGTCACTCAACACGCTCGCGTCTGTATTACATTGCAGTCACTGTCGTAGTGTCGTCCAGTGTTTCAGACTTCAGTACGTTTGGTACCTAACACGCATCATTTTATGAAACATTGAAACGTCATACTTGAAATACATAAAATTATACGTCGCGTAGGTAGGTAGGTACCCATAAATAATTATTACTGTCGAAACGTCTTCGAGCCGAGTCGAATTCGCGTCAATCACTAGGTACCCATTGTGGTTTACGACACAATATATTAATATAATGTAAAGTGAAACTTGCATCCTACGACATCGCAAGGGGAAGAATCGCAATGTGTAGTATTATGGAGATATTCGTTAATTAGATTAAAAACAATATTAAACTGCAAGTTGTAAATTAATGTATACAATTTGTATGGAATAAAATACGGATAAAAACTAATCATAAATTTAATCGATACAGTTAAAAATATTAGATTTAAAAAGAGAAATTTTCACTAAAAACTTCTATATCAATATCATTAAGTTTAAAAAAGAAAAATAACATCCAGAGTTGTGAGTATGTATTTGTAGTCTTAATCCATTTTTTAACCTCATAGCATATAAAAAACGTATTTTTAATTATTTGTCGGTGACCTATCTTCTTCAGATAATTTAAGATTATACCTAGGTACAATATATTTGCTAATAAATAGAAAATATTAAATAATATACTTAATTTGCATTATTATTGTATTTATTTTTGGATGTTGAATTTGCAATATTTGATTGAATTTTAATAATCTTAAACAAAATGCTTTGTAGCCCACTTTTCTACGATCATAAATCATAACGCATAATTTGGCAGATAGTAGGTAGGTATACCATAAATACATAAGTAGTATATTAATAATATGTATGTGTGCAGCGTAATGATATCATACACCATTTTTTTGTGACTAGGAGACGAGATGATTTTTTATAAATTATAATATTATATATATTAAGTATACGCTGTCACAAAAAATTATTTTTTTAACAATTATTATTTTTTTTTTCGGTCATCTTACGTTTTATTCTGCTTACGCAACTCGTTTAAACAACGTTATCTTCGGAGCAAATATAATACGATTTCCGCTAAATCAAGCCAGCAGATTCACGCGTTGGACACTTTACCGCGGCGCGGCGCTGCTTAAGTATTAATCAAACGCGTCTGTAAAATAATATACCTGTTGTAAAAATGATAGAATAATATACGTGTGACGTGCGTTTGCGTTTACGTTCATCGTTAAGCCGTTTGCGCTGGGTCGAGAAAAAAAATTATTACACGCGCGCGCCCGTTCTGAGATAAAAATCGAATAAAATAAAAAAAAATACAAAACAACAAAAATCCTCCCGTGATCGACCGTGTGATTCGACACTCACACACGCGCATGTACCTCACGACGAGTAATGACCAAACGTACATAATATATTTTATTATTATATTTTTACAAGGTGCGCGGGTATATCGATTTAATAATATTAATTGCCGGTTAATGGCTTCGGGATAAAATAAAAAAAATCCGTCGGAGACCTCGACCTAACCTTTATAATATTATCATGATTATTATTATTATTTTTTTTTTTTTTTTCCCCGAGAACTATTTTGAATTGGCTTGGGTAGGTCGTCGCCGTCGCCGTCGTCGTGGTCGTCGTATCGAGTGACAGGTGAATTCATGGGTCTAGGTTTTCGATTCCTGGTCGCCGCCGTGTGTTAACGAACACATAAATTTTGCTTATACATATACCGTTTCCCCACCCATTCGTAGCGTCGTCGTCTCACTCCTCTCTTCTCACCCACCACCCCATACCAACGACGTCGACAGCCTAGCCCGCTGCCACACGCCGTCTTCTACACCGTGCGGTTAATGAAGCCGAGCAATAACTTTTTTTTACCCCGCTCCTTTTCCACCACCACCACCACCGCATTCGATCCCCGACCGGGACCCTTTGGCTCCGTAAAATATGGCCGTCAGAGTATTTGATTTCACGAGAACGTGGACCTTTTTCATAATACTCGCCGCATGTTCTGTTAAGCACATTTTTTCGATGAATCTTTACTCCACGTCCGTATCGTGGCACATAAGCAAAGTGATTTTATAGCTACCCAAAAATGTTTAAAACTCCCTTCCTCCACATAGAAATAAATATATCATACAATTTAAAATGTTTATCAGTCTCAAATAGGTTCCGTAGCAAACCATTTTTTTTTTAGATTTTATAGAATAATTATTTCGGATTAGGTTTACAGGACCAAGATAGATATTGGTTTATTTTTTAATTATCAGACGGATTATATTTCCCTGTTCTTGTTTTAGATTCTGAGTGGAGCGAAAGAATAATGTATTAATTTTACAAATCAAAAAATGCTGTTAACACAGAAAAACATTATGCATTTTTAAATGTGCCAATCATTAAAAATTATTCACTACGAACAAATATAATATAGTTTCAAGAAAATAGTTTAAAATGGCTCTAAAAACAATTTGATATTTTGAGATAGTACCTTTTGATTATGAGCCCATAAATTGGACTTTTCAAACAAACAACTTATTGAATACAAATACATCAAACCGTAACCTATTCATTTTATATTTATTCCTTAATTTTGTAACTCAATTTAAATTTATTTGTACACATAGTATACTTTTTAAATAATCTATGAAGATTTTAGAATATTAACATCCAATTTTTAGGAAGTAGCAACAGGCACGAATGTAGGTGTGAGACAAGTGTGCCATATTTCCTGAGGAGGCACAGTTTTTAGTCCATTTAGTGGGCGGTAAATATTTTATATTGACATATTATTATTATAGTGTATTAATTGTATACGAATAAATACTATTTTATATTATTTTATATTTTATTTATTATTATAAGCTTCTGTTAAAACTTTAAAAGCAATTATTACAGCTCAGAAATGTATATTGTTTTTGTCAATTATCGTGGGTAAATAATATAAATAATTACAACAATATTTTAGGTCAACTATGAACCAATAAAGGGATTTTGCGTTGGCATTATTGTCAATTAGATAAAGCAGATTTTGAAGAAATTATCACTTTGTTTTCAATTCTTCGATGTAGGACAATATTATAAATGTATAATCACTATATCAACATTCCACTAAAATGTCTAATATTAGCTATGAAAGGAAACACTTAATGATTTTCCAAATGAAAAATAGGTTTGATTATTTTTGCTAAAATTTGAACTTTAAATGCATATAAAAATAATCGTTTAGAGTTACTGGTTACATTCTATTGGAAAATACATCACACCATCTAAAAAAAAAAATCAACCATCGATTTCAAATCTTACGAGCAAATTTGATGAATATAAACAAAATGCGTACTGGCTACTCCCATCTCCATGCCAATGGTAATATTATGTAAGCAATTTACGTGCAGTGATATATTGTTGGAGGATAAAGCAATATAATAAGAATTTATTTTTAAAAAGAATTTCGTCCGGACTTTTGACGTGAGCTTAATGTCTTATAACGGACACAAACGCTTTGATTTATCAAAAGACAGTGTTTGTACAGGATTTTTGTCTTTCATCGTTGAAAATTTGACAATTACATATATTCTAACTCTAAGACTTTATTCAAACACTATTCACGTCTGTATATAGCCATAAGTCATAATACATTTCCGACAGCAAAATCTTTTAACAATACATTTTCGACTTGAATCTCTATCAAACGCGTATTAATATTATATTATTATTTATATAAATGATAAAATTACATACATTTACTTAAAACTGGATAGTTATTTATAGACTTTAGGTGTTAGGTCAATAAAGGCTGATACAGTTTAATACATTTTAACACAAAATAAACCCACATACTTACTTATTTATTTTTTTTTCTCATTTATAATACTAATTATTACTTAGGTATAATCATATCTACATATATTCAATACAGAGTTTTTATTATTTTTTTAAGTTTTACTTTTAAAAAATCGATTCTCTGGAATTTTAGTTCCCTTGAAACATTCAGATAACATATATTTTTGTACCTATGAAAACCTATTTTAATATTTGGATCAATAAAATGTTACTTATGACTTATAAACGTAAATATATTTAGTACATAAACTGATATACCATACATAATACAGTTTCATTATAATAATTATTATACGTGCTTTTATTTTTTATTGGAATATTCTCTCAAGACCTGCAAGCATATCGAGTATGATTGAAATCCGCGATGAAATTAAAAATTAACTATACAAATAATTAGTTTGATACAATTTCTTTTCCCCAAGAACTGTATTCAAATATAACCATATTGAATAGGTACTAAAAAAATAGATACACTATTTGGTTCATACGTTTCATTAAAAACTAACTGAATATTTACTAAACATATCAATTATTTTATTTGTAGTTTACTAGAGAACTAATATTGCATGTATACCCGTATAAATAGTAGGTATAGTTAAACTGTATTATATATTCTATAATATAGACTCTCGACTCGCTTGACTATACTAACTCTCGCTTGCTAACATTATATTAGACCTCAAACCATATAGGTAACCCAATACAATATACCTACTATTAACATGTTTTTTTTCAAATAAATTATGCTATATTCAATATATATATATATATAATATAATATATTGTGCAAGTAAACCGAAATCATAACATTAAAATATGTTAACAAATATTCAAATAATTTATATTACAAAAAGTTTATGAAGATTTTTCTTGTAATTTTTTTAAGCACATATAATCTGCATACAGGAATAGCTTAAAATCTGCAGATCACATAATATTCAATTATGTAAAAGGAAGTTACGTAAATTTTAAAATAATCATAGGTAGTCGAAATTATATTTCAAGGATTCCAATGAAACCTAATTATACTTAATACATAAATTTATCGAGATTAAACACGATTAAGACCGTCTTAAGACCAGAATATAGAGAAAATATCAAAATTCACTTTTTTTTTGTAGATTAATGCTTTTTGCCTATACCTGAAATACCAGTTTTAATAATCAAAGTTATAGTAAGTATACGGTATACCTACCTGTTTATCATATTATAATAATTCGTAATTTATAAATAGTTCTAAATGACTGAATTGTTTCGACAGTAGAACGTTAATAATGCACTTAATAGGTTTTAATATAAAATATATCGTATTATTATCGTATACGTGAAGGAGAGATCAATTATTATCAAAAGTTCGACTTGACGTCAATGATTGAACGCCAAATTGCGCAAACGCTACCGTGACCGCTTCCTATAGTCAGTTCAGTCATGGATAATTTTTCAAAAATTAAACCATTTCTTCCGACGCGTAAACACGATGATATAGGTACCTACACTGCACGAAGTGGTTGGCTGATACCTGCAGCTGTGTTATTAAACGTATTATTATTTATTGTTTACACGTACATATTCATATATATGGCGTAGGCATATTCTCTGCGTGCGCGGTCGTCCGAAACCTATATTTTGATGAATAATATTCGTAGAACTCATCCGGTGTTATTATGTCCGATCCCAGGACGGATATTACTAGGTACACTAAATAATAATATTAATAATAATAATATATACAGCGTGACCGAGTACATGATAATATGGGTTGGTACTTATACGACTTCTATTCCGGAATATTGTTATACCATATTCTACTATAGCTGGTACTGAAGTAATGCATCATGATTATATGGGATAGGTATATACATAAATTATATAGGGCATATCGTTGTACAGTGAACACGTCTTAATATCATTATTTCGATAATTTTTTTGGTTTTAATTGTTTTCGACATTATGAAGTACTTTTATAATTATATAACACCTTAAATGTTTAAAAGCAAACCGGATCAAAGCAATGATTTATTAGGATTAGCTATTTTTTCATTTTCAATCTTGTTTTTGATTTTATAGACTGAATTAAAATAGTGTTACGAAATTGTCGACATAGAACATATAGCAATTATTATCAAAATAATATAGTTTTTATTCAATAATATTCGCATTTAAAGTTCAGTTACCAGATTATAGTGAAGTAGACACCACCAAAATGTGTATACTTATAAGTACTTCAAACTAAATATTAAAGAAATATTGTGAAAACACAACGATTGACCGAGATAACGAGTGTTTGCTGCCATTAAAAATATAACTATCTCGTAAACACATGAACGGTGTGAAAATGTCTAGCGGATACCCATATTTACCATGTTTCATATCGACGACAATCGACCGAAAACGATTTTTTAAAACCTGTTCCGAACCCAAAATCGTCCAAAATATTATCGCCGACGGTGTGTGTCCGGTGCTGCAGTAAAGCATATGCCTGCAGTAAACCCGTCGATCATTTATTTTCCACCCGATCGCCGGTGCCCGGCGGACCGAATCTATTAAATCGCCAACGTCTTTTTTTCACACACACCCGAACGAACATCGATCGTTATGCGACCGTAAACGACGTATCGGATTACGGTTCTGCTACGAACGCGGTCGAATTCGAAAGCGTTTCGAGATGACCAACAACGACGGACATTTCGAAATGGCTACCGAAAAACGTCCACCTTGGTGAAGTTCTAATATGATGGGCAAACGGGTGACCACGTTGTACGTATAATACCTCTATGCGTCTTAGGTCATAATTTGTATTCATGTGCCCGTAATGTCGTAAAACCAGGTGTACGATGGCGAAGTGTGCAAGATTCTCGGTTTTCCCGACAAATGTGTAGTCACGTTCGGTGTATATCTATTATATGTATGATGACATAATATTTTAATATTGTCATCAGGATTGTTTTTTTCTACAACACATCAGTCATAATAGTATAATACTAATATATTTTACAATATATCCTATATATGTGTGGGAACTAGAAAGACTATGTATTATATACGGAATGCACAGGCCACACCGATTATGATTGCATTTCAACGGCCGTTGGAAGTCAGCTAATATGTTACGGTGGAGTCCGGGCCCCGGGGAGGCTGTAGTGGCCGCCACAAACCCTTAAAAGAAAAACAATTTTCACGGAAAAAATGTACTAAATTGTTTTTGAAAATAAGTGGACGGGTAATTATTCGAGAGACACGGTGATATGATCATTATATAAACGTCGTCTGTTCCAAATTTAATATCACTTTGCACAGGTTTTATAATAATCATATTATAGTTAAAAAATAATTACAGTGTAAACCTTTTTAAACTTCGGTATAGACGTGCTATATAGGCTATAATCTATATAATACTATTTAAATTCACTAAACTGCGGGCCTTGGACAACTATATCAGAATAATACGTTGTTGGCCGTCGTCCACGTGCTGTCGCCTGTCATTATAGTCATATTCCGTTTCGAATAAGATCGATGATGATCTCGGTGGTTTAGAGTGCGATTCGTTTAATATGTATTAACATGTGTAATATATACGTATATTGTATACCCGTGAATGCCGCAGAAAAAATAGCATTTGACCGCGAGCATCATGTCTGTTGTAGAGGGTAATGAATAAAGATTAAGTGCACATAATATTTGCACTCTGAGTACCATTATTATGAGGTGTAAGACGATACACTGCTTTATGTACCAAGGTATAGGTACTTTCATCTCAAATACATCGCACAATATCCAGTTCGACCGTTGAGAGCGAGATGCGGTGTGTTTACTTTTTACGCGGCGCGCGTGTTATATGCAATCCGATGCCCTGACGTTAAATTATCGTAATTAAATTTAAAAACGCATTTCTCGACCGGCGGTGACCTCAAAAACAAGACGAAACAATAACACCTTCGGAACGAGTTCCGTCAAAATCACCGACTGTCCGTGCACCGCGTGCACTTGCGGTCATCTCAGCATTATGTTTTTTTTTATTTTTTTTTTTGCAGGCTGGAGAGCGGTCTCAAAATTACATTTATCTACACACCGCACAAATATATTCGCATATAACTCTTACAATTATATTATATGCATTGCATCGTTTTAACGTGTAGGAATGTGCACGACTGACTTATTTTTACTGCCATTCGGCCGGCCGTATTGAATGTGCAGTGTGTTTATATAGGTAGGTACCCTATAATATTGTTGTTATTATTATTGTAGCACCAGGGATAATGTTAGGACGAGGAGATATTTCAATTTCAAAAGGCTCTCCTCTCGGATCATAATGCGCTCGAGCACGCGTGTATGACTTATGCTTCATTATAATATTATATAATAATAATGCATAATAAATACGGGTATATTATATTATATAGATATGCAAGACATACTGGGGTACCTACGACCTACCTACGGATTTCCGTTTTTTCACGACCGTCGGCTCGACTTCGTTGCTATGATAATATTAAACTCGTGATGTCGTACCTATATATATGCGACGGTAATAATAATATGTTACAATAATTAACGCGCGTGTTATTGCGGGGAATCGATGCTGTGGATGTTGTCATACGCGCCAGGCTCAGCGAAGTGCCGTGCGCCCATACTTATACCTTTACATCATATTATTAAAGTAATATACGCATGTGGGACACACATTAAAGTTCGTTTGGAAATATTATAATAATAATAATGTCGTCGTATGAACGATCGAGCGAGAACGATGTATACGAGCGATAGACACGTCCCGACGACCGCGGCCGTCACCCGCTAGAAGTTATCGTAGTACGACAATCTCCCATTTGCCCACATAATATATTATACTGTACGTATACCTACTTTCTGAGCGGCGACAAGGTTTTTTCTTTTCTTTTTTCTTCTTTTTTTTTTTTATATTGTATTTATATAAGCTCTACGCGTATTATATTCTGCCCACGTCCGGCAAAAATACATTGTCGATTAGCATAATCAATTATTTATTCAAACAAAATTAAAATGAAGTCTGTTATTTACACGGAATCCGGTAAATTATTGCGGAGGAAGGACGACGCGGCGGTGTATAGAAAATTAAAACTGTGTATTATTCGACATAATATATTATATTGTTCAGTGAACATGTATATTATGTGTGCGTATCATAATACAAATATTATTCAAGCTCTAAAGTGTATTGACTACAATACCGTCTATATCATTTTAATATCCAATGTTACATATTTTTGTTATTTACTCAATAATATTTTTATTTTATATATATTAATATAATATCTTATAGTATGTATATGTATAATTTACGTGTCAATTTAAAGTTGGTTCCGTATAAATATAACTTGGGTACCTATACCTAAGTTAACTTAAAAATGAGTTTCTATGGCATACAATTATATGTACCTTAAAATAATATTTCTTATTGTCTTCAGCTCAAAGCTTTAATAAATCATATATAAATTATTCACCTATTTTGCTTTTTATATGTAATAACTTTGAACTTAAGAATATTAAAAACAAATTAGCAAATTTTAAGTTAACTTATTTTTCTATTAAACTTACTAAATAAACATTTTTTTTAAATGTCTACACTTTTTCAGCTTTAGTTATAGATTCTAGATAGGTATAATTTCTATTTATGTTATTGATATTCATTGTTAGAGAACTTCAGGCAAACTTCAGATCGGGTATAGTATGTGATTTCTTCATGTTGGACTACATTTTGTTTTTTAAATACCTGTTGTTTTTATATAATATATTATGTTGGTATGTGTAAAATTGTGATTAAACAAAAAATCATTATAAACTAAAATCAACATCTTGCTTTTGTTCTTTTGTTAATACAATTAACAATGGGACTAAAGGATCGTCAACA
This sequence comes from Nasonovia ribisnigri, assembly GCA_027563435.1. Classification (NCBI taxonomy): domain Eukaryota; kingdom Metazoa; phylum Arthropoda; class Insecta; order Hemiptera; family Aphididae; genus Nasonovia; species Nasonovia ribisnigri. Next base: position 21,695 of record JANEHU010000571.1, read on the forward strand.
AAAACAGAAAACATTTGTCAGCTAAGATTGTGTATTTTAACCAAAAAGCATGATTCACGTAATGTTTTACGAGGGATGATAATTTTCTTTTTTTTCTGATTGCATATTATATTGGTGCTGCAGTTTCGATGTTGGTTCAGTATTAAACTGTAAATACCTCAAAATTATAAATTATAAAATGTTAGTTTATAATAAATTATTTTCCTAATGCGTATATATCTTAACTAGACTTAATATAATTTCCGGAGTTGGATGTGTTATTTTAAAAATCTTTATTATATATTACTAGATACAAATTAGAAAGTTGTATATTAAAATAAAGAATGCATTTATATAGACATTGACATTGTAAATAATAATTTATATAATCTATTAATATTTTTTAAACAATTTTAATATTAGAAATAATTAAAACTTTGCATACTTCGTCAACGATCAATGAAATAACAAAGGCGTGTTTTACTTGTTCTCTTCACTCTTGTTCATATACCTAAACAAAATAATAAGTACAATTTAATTTGAAAATGTATTATTATAAACAACTTTAATTAAGTTAATCGCTATAAGACATTCAGTTATTATTATTTTGTATTAAAAATCATAATTACATTGTCATTAACTTTTAGATAAACAAAAACATTAAGTTCAAAATGGTTTAAAATAATATGATTATCCTTGTTAAAAACCATACTCGTTAAGATAAAACGTTTAATTAAAAAAAAGTACTCGATTAAACGAAAAGCGAATTTCTTAAATGGCTTTAAAACTTGCCTAAAACTTTTTAACTAGTTTATGTTTAGTTTTGTATTTCAACAAAATTAAATTGTTAACCCGATAACTGTAGATTTTTCGGTGCACCCAGAGTTTGTTTTGTACTAAATACTTTATAGTAGATTTTATAAGGTTAGGTTTGAATTGTTTTATCTATATTATTATATGTACATCTAAAGATAATGTTTGGATAACATTGCATTACTATACCAAATCAAACACAATTTTTAAAAACATGTTCATAGTCGCCGATCCATTAATGACGAAGAGAAACGACGTCCCACTACTTTGATGAAAAAGTGAGCTTGGAACTTCTATCTCGGTGTTTCGTTCAAGGGTAAGATTAAAAACTCTGTGAAAAAAGAAATGATTAAATATAGATTTTGCAGTTTCTCGAAAGATTTTAAGTCCTATATTTCATGTCTCGACTCCCGCGGGAATATTACAGTGTCTAGTTAAGTAAAAAAAAAAACTGACAAATAAAACCTTTATGTGTCTAAACTCTAAACTGTACATTTTAAGATGAAGAAATCTGTGTGCGTTATTCACACCAATGCAACCTAACCCCAAGGAATAAAAGCCCAGAAAAACTAACTTTTTCGTATCTAATGTAATTTCAATAAAGTGAAGCACTTAAAGTCGATTTCATCAATAATATCAATCAAGTTTGTTTATTTAAGATAAGCCGCTAAAATATAAATTATTTGTTTTAATAATTTAGTATGAAAATAACTTAACACTTCTAAATGTCATTCAATCATCATTAATTTATCATGATAAATAAAATTAAAATTAAATAAATTTGGAATGTACGTTTTTAAACAAAGTAAGAAAAAAAAACATAAACAACATAGGTACTGCAATGTTAAATAAAAAATACCGTAAATAATTTTAATGAGTCTGCTATGAATAATGTCTTTAGATGGTTACTTTTTGACAAAATGCGTCAGTGGAAAAATAAAATATAAAATAAAAAAAGAGACAACTAAAGTCAAGGGATTACAAAGATTTCGTATTTATGTTTATTCTTATTTTTTAGGGGATACGGATATTTGGCAGAAAGGCATAAGACTGACAGTCAAATAGCCGAATATGTTTTAGCCGACAAGGTCACGTGACAAATAGCCAACAATAATGATATCAACGTTATCACGTTGGATGTTATCGCATAGCTATTGAAGAAATGCTGGGTAAGATAAATTATAATGAATAAAAATTGTCTACTAATATAGTTTTATGTTAAAATGAAAAACTAGTTATTTCGACGGCCAAATTGAAATTATTTCTTCTTGGATAACAATACAAAATGAAAAAGGGGGTCAAGTGGATGTCGCTCTGCTGATGGATGGTATTAAATTTTAATTCAATGATATAATATCATAATTGTATACGAAAAACGATTCTGAGCGGAGACGGTATGTCAGTCTAGGATATTTGAAATTATATTGATATTGTTATTTTACGGTAGCTGGTAAGTTGAATTAACGTATTTTATTTTATTCATATTATTTAATTAGTAACCTAAAATTATCAGTGATGCTAGAAAAATATTATAATATATACTTTTAATCGTTGAAATTGATTTTAATATGTAATTTCGTCCAAATTTGAACTTAAAATGTCTGTAAAAAATAACTGTGTCTATATATTTTTTAGATTTTTTGATTACAGTATGTACTATTTATTAGAATCTTTGTTTTTAATTTTCAATCCTTAGTTATAAAAACTGAACATTTTATAATTGTTTAATTACAATGATTGATAATTTTCGAAATTTTGATGAATTTTGTCAAAATTCAAACTTTAAATGCTTATAAAAAAAATATGTGACTATGTATTTTTAATTTTTTTCAATTGCTATTGTAACAATATATCAGGAGCATTGTATTACATTTTCATTATTTTTGGCCCAACAAATAAAAATTTATTGGTATTTATATAAAAAAAAAAACTAAAAAATTTAAAATTTAAAATTTAAATGATCCGTAAAAAGCTTAAAAACAGTCAAAACATATTCAAAATTATATGGTGTATAAAAAATGCTTATAACTTCACGCACGTCAAAATATATTTTGTGTATATGTAAAGTATAATATTATATAAGGTATAGGTTATATATAGGTATATATATAGTATATTGTATATATATACATATATAATATATATTTAATAGGTTTATGCTAACTTTTTTTTTTGCAAGTTATGTACAAGTTTATGAGTTAGAAATCATAAATTAATATGATAACTTTAATTAAAACTAAAAACCGTAATAATAAATCCGATGATAGGTAAATGTAAGTAACAGAAAAACGCCACGTACCTCTATCGAACTACGATAATTTTAGTCGATAGCAACAAAGTGCGATATCTTAACAATATTGAAAATCCTCCTTTAATTTCCAATTTAATTTAATTTTAATTTTATCATTTATCTTGCATTTTTTATTACATGAAACTTATTATAGTTAATTAAGTATTGGTTGATCTTTATTGTTTCACAATCTTTATATGACAGTAAAGCAGTTCAGTTTTTAATTACCAAGGGAAAACACACACTATATTATATCAGGGGTGGATAGTGGATATATGGGAGGTGCTAAACTGCTAAAGCACCCTTAGATAGTATTTTAAAGATTGATTATCATTTATATTAGTTAATTTACAAAAAGGTGTAATACTTTTTAGACTCTATATCAATACTTCATAATGCATGGTTTATCAGCGATCAATAATTATCACCTTTTAAAGCTACGATTATTTAATTAATAAGGCTTATTAGCTCATATTATGTGTCCAACCCAGCGTTTTTTTATTCTTAGATTCGTCCCTTCATTCTATTGGAACTAGAAAATCATAATTATCCATACTATTGTACTTATAGAGTATTATAGGAAGGTACTCAATATATAGCCCATATATACACAACTATAACTTACTTTCCCTCTCAACGTTTTATTCCTGTAAATTAATTAAATTTATATTATTTATTAACAAATCTTTCAATATTGCTTTTGCCTCTTTCATATACGTATACTTTCTAGTATTTAAGCCCTATCGACCAGCTCGTCAATATATAGTTCATACTATTACTTATCCCGTGGCGTAATCCACGAGTATGCTCTTTATGAAAGTGTGAAAAACGTATCAGAAAGTCAACCCACCGGGAATACAATATACCCGAGCGCAAATGATTGATTAAAATTTCGGTGATTCTTCTCTACATAAAAACTATAGAGTATAAAATTGATGTATATACGCGCGCGGTTGTGTCGGTTGAGTGTTAAATTAAACTTAGATCTGTTTATTCGTTGTATGCTCGGTTAGTTGTGTTCGAAATTATACAGTTACATTTCGAATAGTTATTTTAACGAGACCACCCAACTATACGAAACCGATTTCAACGTTGATGCATTATAATATTTTATAATTGAAATTTTGGTAAGCAATTAAACAAATTATTTTACTTTTAACATCTCACAAGCGCATAGTTGTGTTCCCAATTTCATCAGTTAGTATATTATCTCATTTACCCTTTTTGTATATCGTTAATTTATAAGTAGGTAGAGGATTTCGGCTTGTGACTATACGCGCCACGTTATGAAATAAGTGCTGTTTTAATTGTACGATTATACCTATTTTAATATTATATTAACTACATAATATATCATAATATTATGTCATTCAGTTGGATAGATACCCTATCTACGACTATAAAAGAAATACTTACGGAAGATGAAAAAAAACATAGATAATCGCGTAATTAGTTAGTTATTCCGTCGCATATGACGTTTAAAACGGTCCGCGGTGATATACCCGCGACGAATAGCATTTAATACGTTATTAATATTATATTTAGCCGCATACTAAACGTCATAATACATGTATAATATATAGCTGATTTACCTACAAAACGCAGCAGCTAGCGTCCGCCCTGTATAATGTGCCCAAAGATCTTATAGCATTATAACGAGCGCGATATACAGACAGACTCGCAATACAGCGGAATATATGGTTTAATAACACTGTGTCGACTTATACGCAGCTCATTTCTTTAGCTGCCAGAATAAGCTTCGGCCACGTACGTGCCTGCCGTTTTCGTCTAAATATTAATATTTTCGGCGAAGTTTCCCCCGGAATGTTTCACGCGTAATGTCAAAAAACTTTTAGACGTCGTCGTCAAGGGTTGGTATATATATTATAATTTATAAACACGCCACATAAATCCCGTCCCGCCACATGTTCGACCGCCGTACACCAGTATAAATTGTACTTCTGGTACATACTTACGGCGTTTTTACGTAGTTTGACACTGAAATTCCCATAGCAGATCCGTTTAAAGAAATTTGTGGAAATGACAGACGTTTTCACCTCATAATATAATTCACACATATCGAGTACGATACTGCATAGACTAACGCATAAAGCCGAGAAGGCACCACGTTCATAGGGCTAGATTTTTGGAAGGCTATTTTTTTCAGTTCAGATATTTGAATACTGCTGGAAATATTCTATACTACTTAAAATATATTCTCATATATTTTAATCGTATATAAAACATATTCGAAAACATAACTAAAACCATAACATGTTCACTTCAACAAAAGGGGGAAAGTAGATAACCACTCTATATAGTATGTAATATACTGTACAGTATTGGAGTCTAATGTACCTCGTCATTGAATGGGTCACTGTAATGGATTTGTTAAATTTAAATTTAATGATAAATCATTGTATACGTAAAACGATTCTATGAGCGGAGACGATCTATTAGGCCATTATCATATAATTAGGCAATATATTAAAACTAATCTAAATGCTTTGAAAATGCCATTGTGTATATAAAATATAATAATATACGTAGAAGTTTCAAATCCGCGTGAACAATATTTTTGAATTTTAACAAAATACCTTAAATCCATATTCCTCGTTTAAATATCAAATTTCATCAAAAATTCTTCAAGAATTTATAAAAAATCAAGTTTAAATATTTGTTTAGATTTTTGGTTCCAGTCTGCAGTATGAAGTGATATGAACCTTATATTCAATTTTCAAACTTTTTGACATATTGATTTTTTTTATCGTTATTTATAGAAAAACCCCAAAAAAATGTAAAATGTCTAAAAATAGCTCAAAAAGAGCCAAAATATTTTTAAAACTATGTTATGGTTTTACATAACAATTTCTGTTTTTCTTTCTCAAAAACCACTCTCAAAGTTGATAATCTAATCATTTTTTCTACTATATATAATATCGTGTATACAAATGACAAACACAAAAAAAAACATACATCATTGTAAAATCGATACATATATTCATCGCTCTGTTCAGAATCTAAACAACCAACAATCGTGATGCAGTAATATGAGAAAAATTATGTTTCACTGAATTAAACCATGAAATGCAGTATTTTATTTAACATCTGCCCATCAGAAACATTCATATTTTATGCGTGAAGACGTTTTTGAATAAAATCCGTTGGCTTCCTTCCACATTCCTTACAATCCACACGGAAGTCTAACTGGAGTGGTGATATCTTTCATTTCATCTAAATCTTTGCACGAACTCGAAATTCTAACGTTAGATAGTTGGTTTCTGTCAACATCGTTTATGATAAATCACAGCTACTAGATACAGTGTTGATTTTTTTCGTACCTATAACTTAAGTTTAGATTAACAGGCTGATCTTACGTACATATATTTTATGTTCAGACATAAAACTGCAATGTTACATGTATTGTGCATTTATGCGGCATTGTCTGTTGCAGATAATATTTTCGTCTTTGAATTTGATACTTATTAAAGTTATTATTATTTTTATTTATCAGACCATTCAATTCTGACATTTAAATGAATGATATTCATCATAAATTATTATAACATGTAATACGAATAAAATCGCAATATATATATACCTAAACGTATTATTTGATATGTTTCTCCATAAACTATAAATAAGAATAAACGCAATTTTATAGAAATTAAAGTACCTTATACCTTATATATGTTTAAATACAACGCAAAAAATCGAAATGTCATAATCGACAAGTAATAAGAATTCATATTATACAGACGTACAGTTGTGCCTATGGCAAACTTTTGACATATATAGGTACTACTGTACTAGGTAGTTGTTTTTTTGGTAACATCCGACAGTTAATTCATAACCGTTCGACATAGGATGGCAAACATATATTATATTATTTTAATGTATTAGAAACTTTAAACATCAGAGGAGAAGTGATGAAAGCAATTATTGGATTTGGTGGTTTTACATTTGGTACGAACCGAAAAATATAAAAACTTAAGCCACCGATGCAGCCGTTATAGATAGCATTACACGGTAAAGTCAATTAGTTTAACATTATTAAACTGCTAATACAAGGTAATTTGAAATATGGTTTAGTTCATAAACTTTATACACACTTATATATTATTCTAGTTTTTTACATAATTAAATTGTAATTGTTTATTTTAACATTAAATACGTTTTTTTATATCGATGTAGCTAAATTATTGTTAGAAATAGAAGTAAGTTTTTATTATTTCAAATGTAACTAATATACAAGACACTAGTTATACAATTTGTTTGCTTGTTAGACAAATAGATTTGGATGATACAATTAACTATTTGTTACAAACAGTTACAACCATTCATGTTTATACTGTTTATAAATGTGTGTACTGTTAAAAGAAAATAATGACGTTATCGTTATTTATTACTTAATCACTGTAAATTATATTAACAACACAATAGTCAAAATATTAATATTAATTAAATATATATATTAAATATAATATGTTTATATTAGTACCTAAGTTAACTATGTATACTAAAATATAGATACAATTATTATATTATAACTCAAAACCATTATTTTGTTTTAATACAATCTAGATACCAGTGTTTTTGTTTTATTTTTTTAATAGTTTTCTTATCGCATTTAAATTATTTTTCTAGTATATTTGAAAAAAAAAACAATTATTTGCTTTAAAGATACGATGTCTTATTTTTTTATTTTTTATTGTTTTTGAGTTCTAGTTATTACTCTCCGAAATGTGCAATTTTTATAAATTACCGTCAGGATATTATTTTTTTTTTTGTTTTATAAACATAACCAAAATACAACCGATTTAAAACTAAAAACAAAAATATACTGTACGCCAGTACCTATACAATATATACCTATTCAATATTGTTATTATATTGATTATTGACTTTTCTAAATGCCTCACTATTTTATAATCAGTGCTACTATCAATAGATAGTTTATATCAATGACCAAAGATAACGAACAAAATATGTGTACAATTATAGTTTAAAGAGATAGAACGGCATTATGCCGCAAGTTTTGAAAACGTATTTCTTTGTAATATTACTAATTAATATTATCTGTCCCGAGTTTTTTTCAGTGTTGCAAATTGATGTAATTAATTTGCAAAAAGATGACACTAGTTTGGAGATGAAACGACAAAGTCGGGGTGTCACTTTACGATGGTCCGAGTATGACCGTTTTTTCCCGTTAAAAATGTACGTCAGTAGCCCAATATAATATAATTATTATTAAGTAACAACAACATTAATTTACCTACAATACGACTAATATGTAAAAATTATAATTATACCTACATAATACATATTTCATGTCATTAGGTTAAAATTTTAATCAAAACTTGATACAATTATTTTATTATTCGTCCTATATTTTATTGTAAATTGAAGTACCTACATATGTGTACAAAATATTATTTTAAACATTTCTCTATTAGATTAAAAACTTGATAAACGAAATTTTTCTCCCCAAATATGTTTTAATACACATTTCCGAGTAGAACAAAAGAATTACAATATTTGAGTTCCTATTCCTTTAAAAAATAGTAGAATTAATTCCTTCCTCATTCGTTCCTCTAAAAAGGAATGCGATCCTTAACACATATTTGCATATTTGCATGCATACATGTCAATATATTATTATACTTATTTAAATTATATACTCATATCGTACAGAGATATAAATATCAAACGTTTCGATGGGTATCGGAAATCGGCGAACGAAAAGATTGAAATCCCTGCATGTGCAGCGGGACACGTCATGCAAATTCCGTTCCATCGCGACGAAAACAAGACACGCGCGACTCGTGTGAAAAACGGAATCGGTCCGTACGATTATAATAATGGCATTGGTTACTATAATAATAATATTATTATAGCCCAAGTGAACCGCGTAATAATAATTTTACACATTTCACACGTTTCTATTTATACGCGGGATTCGCTGCGTACAATATTATAATACTACTACGACAATAATAATATTACGCGGCTAATGGACCGTCGAGTCGTCGTGGTAATATACATAATATTATACACGTTCAAAATATATAATATTATACATATATCGTTATATTGTGCGACGACGGTCAGTGTGTTGGCTAATAATAGGAGAAGGAAAAGAGGTTGTACGAACTACAGCACGTACATTATAATAATATTATGTGCGAGTGTAGACGTCAGTATCAAAGGTCGTTTCAGGGCCATCCCGCCTCTGCCGGTGGTCTCCGCCCGTTTTCCGCGGGTCGTATATGCGTATACATAGAATACGTCTTTTATAATATTATATAACTTTGCTACGAAGTATATTACGTTCTCGCGCTCCGTGTATTATTGTTAGTTGTTACAGTATCGCGTTCAAAAATAGACGGAAGGTTAAGGCGGAAGTCCACGTAAATTTCGCGAGCGACCTCCACAGAAGCGCGAGTGACCATGTGTCACCGATTTTTTATGAAGACAATGACGGCGACGACGATGATAATTTTGTCTCCATCATTAATCGCCAACATCTACAAGATAGGCGGGGCTGGCGGAAATAGCGGAGAGCTGCTTAATCGAGCTCGCTAAAATAGGTTACAGCCAAGGCACTCTTGAGATACTTACCACAATATAATATGCATATAGTTCTGTTATATAAACGCATTTTTTTCTTAAATTAAATACTCATATTATCGTCTTCGTGCGCTAACACTCATACTGCAGCCAGCAGTGATATTATGTCGCAATCAAAGGTCATCCGAGTCGAATGATGTGGTACTTAGGTACTCATAGGCGTCATTATGGGATAGCGAGTGTAGCAATTTCCACCCCATCAATTTTATCCACTGACTGCTCCGAGGCTTTATTATAGGTCACATGCAATTGAATTAAAAATATTATTAAAAATGCCTGCCTATACCCCATGATTTTACTCCAATTTCCAAATGACGTATAGATGCGCACAATATGTATAATATAATATTATTTATATTACAAAAAATACCGAAGTGTAAAATAATTATCGATGGACTTTCCAGGTTAGTTTAGGTTAAGTAATGACGAAATTACCGACGGCCGGATCGGTAATAGTTTCTCGGTTTCCGTAGCAACGAGAATTTGATGCGTATTGAATTGTGTTTATTGCATTAGATCTGGCCCCAAACAAGTAGCGTCCATCAGTATATAGTATAGCTGTAGATAATAGGTATACAACCTTCCTTGATGGTTATTTTATAGTTGTACACTTTACTTAACTATATATAATATACTGTGTTAACTCGGACTTCTATATTTTCTGGACCAGCCGACCGCGGCGGTGACCGCGTGGCGGTGGTGTCGTTGTATTGACCTGTATATATATATTATATATATGGCCATACAACGAGTTTTAACTCGAGATTATATAGAGACAGAGGTGGTTAGGTATAGGTACGCGGGAACACGCGCTTATTACCCGATCGATTTTAATCCGATTTCGTCCGAAATTGTTGTTCGGAATCGGTAGAGTTTCATTTGATTATCAATTTCACGCGCGCGCACGCACACACACGCACGAACGCACGGACGCCGAGAGTCCTGCAAATCCTTTTCACCGGCGCGCACTTAAATCAATTAGCACGCGCGTTCCACTGCAAACGAGTTTTAACGATTTTATAATATATTTATACACGACGAGTCCCCGGCGCATTACAGGGACTGCAAGTTTGCATTACCGTTTAAACGGTTTATACCGCCGACGACGACGACGTCATCACGCCGACATTCACGGTCGTTTTGGGACGGCGCATGTTCGAACCCGCGGGTTCATTATTATATGGGGTATATTATTATTTTATTTTTTTTGGCTTCGTTAATAAAATACGTTGTTTTGCTGTTTATTCTTTTAATTATTAACTTTTATCTAAAGAATACGATATTGTACACGACAACTGCTGCAGCAATGCTTGCTATATTATTATCACGGTTGTGTGGAGTTTTTGATCGGTTTTTTTCCTTTTATCATTAATAACGGACTTGAACATTTAAACAAAATTACACACAACTATGCTAAAAATGAATAAAAAATAAATTTGATTCTGGTTGGTTGGATGTATAGGCAGTTATTCACCCCTTGACATTGTCTTGACTCTTTTGCATCGACTACTGCAGGGCTACCTGTTTACAGTACCTACACAAGCTGTTGAAAAATTGAAAACATTTAATCACAGTGTATTATAATTTATAATATTATGTATTTCATAGTATAGCTGGTGAATCGAATTTATTTCATTTACATGGTTTCTTTTTTAAGGGCAAACATATGCCGCGACCAAATTAAATAATAACGAGCGTCTCTTATGCCTCATTATATATGGAAATCAATATATCATAATAAGTACGCCATGGAAAATATATTATATATACGACGCCATGTGCATTTATAAAATACAGCGCTCTCATAGCAGTTATACCTATCTACATGTCCATTGAATTTGTTTGAGGTATAGATTCTCCGAGTTCATAAAAACAAGCAGAATTAGAAATGGTTATTCGGTATATAGATTGCCCTGATGTATTGGATGCTTTTCATCTCAGCGAACACACTCACATTATTCCGAAAAAAAAATTTAATTTTTGATGTATAATTATTAAATAGTAGACAAGTAGTATTTATTTATAAGATGTATAATTTAAAATTAAGATGAGAAGAGCGGAGTGGTGAGGTGTAAAATGTGGTACTCAAATAGTGGTTATTACTTATTCATAGATATTTATTCTGTCTATATTCTATATCTGATATTTATGCTGCTTTTATACATTTTATAATATACAATAATATGAATCAACATTTATAAGTTGATAATGGACTAACCTAAGGAAATATAAAATGTCAGGACCGCACATAATAATATGTTCAACATGTATACAAAGTACAAAGTACACATACGTGCTATACCTGTAAGTATTAACTTATCTACTTATCCAACTCAAATATCTACCCATAGATACTCACACATTGTTCTGTATTTCCATCCTCTTCTACATCACGCAGAGTATATTTCTCGAAAGCACCATATATATAATATATATTACGCTGACGTTCCCTGAGCAAAGATTGAGATCGTCCCCCAAGACAGTTACATAATATAATATGTAAATAATAAAACTAGGTCTACTCGTTTGGATTCAGTTTGCAAACCACGTTTGGTGTGACAAAACCAAATGAATGTCGTCCGAGCACAGTCCGTCAAAATATAAAATTACTTTTCGATTAGTTTTAGTTAGGTATAGGTATAACCGTAAACCTAGGTACCTACGACGGAAGAACAGTTGATACCAATTACGAATTGAGAGAAATGTATTGACTAACATTTTTCACCCAGTCAAAGTTTAGACTGGTAAACGCATTAAATAAATAGGGTGGACAATACTCGACGTGTTTATTTGAGAAACCACTAGAGTACACCAATTACAAGATATATACGTTCGAGATAAGTAAAAAAAAACCTATTAAAACAATTATAACTAATGAAAAAAATCAAATACGTCCGAAAATATTATAGTCAGGTACAAGCAATAGCTAACAAAGCTAAACGAGTGCTAATTTTAAATAAATTCAAAAATGATGCTAAAATGTTACTAGCACCTAAGCGTATCATATATTGTACAATTGTACATATAATAATATATAAGTACGATCTATTATAATGTAGTGTTGACCGAACGTTCGTCACGTTTTGCACCATCCCGGTCGTAAATATTATCTCTTCTGACATTTTTTGTACGTTAAGGTGGACACGCCCCGTATTCGAACGACGAGCGTACACCCGAATCTCACGTGAACCCGACGCGCAAACCAATAAAATTAAATATCGTACTTACTATGTGGTGAAGTCTAATGAAGCGTATGCCACACTCGAAATCGACCAAGGTACCTAACATATAGTAGTATAGTGTGAATATATATTTGGTATACGGGTGATGATAATCGCGGCGTACCTATAGTACTGTATGTGAGTCGCGAATGTATACGGAATAATTACAAAAACATTTGCGTGACCGTTGAATGGTTATAACCGCGAGGTTTGTCCGTTTATCGACTCCGCGCAGGTAACGGTTAAGCGTGTCGATTTCGCGTGTTTTTCGGTACGCCGTCGCGCGACTTACGACCCTCTACAACACACCCTCTTAGCATAACGTTCGGTCCGAACAACAAAAACTTGTTAAAAGTACGTCGTCCGCTTAAATTATAGAACCTAACTTTGCTGCACCGGCTACTGCCTGCGACACTGTATCGTTGGCAGCCCGCCCGCCCGCATACACCTAACCTAACCTAACCAATAACCATATTATACAGCATTATATATTTATATAATAGGTATATAGGTACCTACCACCACACGGCGGCGGAACATCATATATAATATATACGTTTGTGTATATATATTATATGGATTGAATCCTTCGTGTATAGCAGTTTAGGGTAAACACAAACATGATTATTCGTCCGCCATGAGTATATATACTTAACCGTTGGTGTGTGTATGCAAATTTGCATACAGAAATCAATAAAGCACTCGTAACACTTGCACACACGCACACAACATGTACCATTATACATTGACTATATATATTATATACCTACTTTATATAGTATATAGGTACTATACTATACTACACTGTATACTATATTATAATATATATAATATACTATTCGTCGAAATGTCCCACTCTAAAGTTATTTTGCGACATTGTATGCTCTTTGGTTCGGACTAAACAACCGAGAGCTTGAAAATTCGTACGCCCAACCATATTATTTTATTCGCGTTAAACGCATAATAATAATAATATTATATACAGTAAATTATATGCGTATATAGATGAACATTTCCCACGAGCGATGGCCGATGAGTATTGTTGTCGGCAGCAGTGATACAATATAATAGCGTCCGGACGAGCTCGCTGTGACAATGATAATTTAACAAATTAAAATAACAACAATCATAATAATAGTATTGTAGTACATGGGTGGGCTACAACAGCTGGAGTGAGTTTTCGTCCTCTCCACGAGAGGGCACGGAGAGGAACGAAGATTATGCTTCCGGTATAACAAGACAGAGAAATAATTTCCCGCGTCCCTGCAGTATATGTATATATCTATGTATTATGTTCTAAATAAAAACGGTACTCATTATAACGACCACGACGCTGCGTGTACCTACTCGTGCGGGCGTGAATTTCTGACGACGGCTTTCGAGAGAGTAACCGTGATAATTATACATATTATTGTGTAGGTATATATTGTATAATATATATGTATATCTAAAACATGGTTGGAACCGTTTGTCACCTAAATTATAACGACAACGTGGAGTCAAAAGAGTGAAACACACAACGGAAAAAAAACATCCCCGCATGCGTACTTGGCGCGTATCGCTGCCTTAGACATATTTATATAAAGCATGCATCGAATAGTCGTCGAATATATATATTTATAAACAATCTCCCGGAGACGTCTAAAAATTGTTTCTCGTACACGAATAAGAATTCTAATCTCTCCCTCAGGACCCTGTGCCCAGCTTCGTACTCGTCCAATGATTGATTCTCAAAAGAACGTTGCTTTTTTTAAAAAAAAAACCCTGGAAATACTTATCTCGGAAAGTTGGAAGGCAATTTATCGTTGAAAATCTCCGTTTGGCGTGTGTTCAAAATCTCTTAATTACGAGCGTGCTTGCGTGTGCCTCATACGAAACAGTAAAAATTACAAAAACGAGAGTTAGGAAGATGTTGTATTTTATTTACTGCACATTAGTTACTTAGAGTTTTGATAACGATTAACAGTTTATTCAAATTTTTTACACACACATTTGCATGTAAAAAAAATCAAGTTCAATCCTCATTTAGAACTTAATTAATGCAAAAATATTGTTTAATATAAAAATACAAAAATATATATAACCTAGAAAAGATAACTTACCTAACCAAGTAAATAGTATACATTATAATTAGATTGAAATAATTTTTTGAAACTTTTAACAATATAATAAAATAATGTTGATGGATTTTAAGTTCTAAGCAGTAATTTTTAACAAACAATTCAATAACAAACATCAACAGTTATTTCAGAAAATACATCAAAATAGTTTTTAATTGTATGTTATTTAACTATCACTTTAAATTGTTTATATAATTAATTAATATTCTATAACCACTTAATTTAAATAACTAAGATTAAGAAAAGAAAATTGAGATTTCAAAATATAAAATACAATATCAAACAATTAGATTAGTTTGGTATGTTTTCATCATTAATAAAAGTTCTCAAATATCTTTTAAAAGTTTGTGACGCTTCTGAGTACACTAAAGTGAAATACTTTGTAAACCTCTAACAAAAGTTAGCGTTTTCAAACCTTAGAAATAGTATTTAACTTGTCAAAAACTACTAGTGTCGTGATACCTTAGATATATTACTACTTAGGGGCTTTCTGAAATTAAAATTCAGCAATAAAAATTCGGTAATGGACCCTTTAAAAAGAAGATATTATCATACCTTTAATTCAGTTTGAACACAAAATTAATTTATATATATATATTATATTTGGTACCCAAATATGATCTGATATACACAGTATTGTCTTAGAATAAAATAAGAAACCTAAGTGGTTATTGCGGTAGCGGTAGGGGGGGAGGTGGACACTGTTGATGTCATATTGATTTTGACGAGTTCCACATTGTCCTCTGGGACTTGCGATTTTTTGGAGGGTTTGACGGCAAATCCTAAAGGTTGCTAAAAACAGAGAGGGTAACCGAAAAGGGGGAAAAAACCATCGAAAAAAAGAAATATATATAGATATAGATATGTAAAAAAAAAACCATAAACTGTACTGCCATTAAAAAGGTCCTCTAGAGGCGTCTCTGCGCGTGCGCGTCACACACACTCACACACAAAACGTACAAAAAGGGAGCATTACTTATGAATTAATCAGGCGGTAAACCCGAGGTCCCCCTTGTGAGCGTTATTATTCTTATATACCGTTGTGGCGTGTGTGCGTGCGTGTTGGCGAGTACAAGAGTAAAAAAATAGGGGTTACATACGTTTTTCAAAGGTGTTTTCCAAAAATCCTTCCATGGACGACCGATCGATTGAATTATTATATGGTTATTTTCTCCACCGTCATATAGGTAGGTTAGGTACCTAAATAGCTGTACAGCATATATATATATATAAATGTATGCTACCCAGCGCCCGCTGAACTTATTTCTACGGCGATAACCTTTGGTGAAAAGAAACACGAATTGAAGTAAAAATAATGGACGTTGAAATCGATTTCACATTATCACTTGCCACTTAAACTGCAGCAGTGAGTAGTGACACTTATTCTGGTGTATCAGACAAACAGACAATCAGGTTTAGATCGGTATGTAAACTTTACAAGAACGCAATATTACCATCAGTATCAGAGGCAACGGAGTACCGAACCCTATGTTATTTAAAAATATAGCAGAGTAGTTGATACTCCCATGGGGCATCAAACGACTATGGTATAGGTAACGGTGGGAGGGTGTAGGAACTTTTGTATTTCTGGCTGCATCTGAATTGGTACATATACCTGAAAAATAACATCTAAATTGGTTCCAAGTAAAGATTTTTTAAAAATGTGTAATGCAATATAATAATATTCTCTAATATTAATATAAAAATTGTCCCATCATTATGTACGAGTATAATAATATTGTAATACATTGTCATTTAAATAAAAACAGTGATCAATTCGATGTGATACGGCCAATACCTATGGTAATACTGTATTCAGTACCTAATCAACCAATAACCGTCGAGTCGTACGTATTGAGTAATGTTTGCATGTAGATTAGAATTAAAAACTTATATATTAACATGTTATACATACCCCAATAAAATAAAATAACGAAAAAAAATATAAAATAAATGAAATATATACCTGATGAAACCATAATACATTATGATTTATGACCAACCCATATTTTAAAACATACAACACAATTTTTAACCTCGCGTACATAATAATATGTAGATAGTCATTATAACACTCATAGTCTATGGAATATGGGAATCAAAATTGAAATTACTTTTAAAATAATCTGGAAACCAATTCTGATATCTCAGAACCAATACACTGGTATTTTCATTCGGCCTGAGATTTTAGAATTTCAGCTGCAGTGGTTTGCTGTCTGCAGACTGCAGTATATACGTATGTATATATATAGGATTAACTATTAAGTATGTACCAAGGTATAGCTATAGTGATAGGGGGGGGGGGAATGTACAAACTGCCAAGTGCACTAGTAACTATAAGAATGTCAGCACTCAAATCTAAAAATTATTATTATTTACGAATGATTTTACTTTACATTAAAATCATTCTATATTTATTTTAAACGACATGTATTATTAGATATGTTAAAAATAAGTAACAAAACGCAAATAATTAATATATTAATCAAGTAACAAAATTTCATTTACATTTAAACGATGTTCGTCGATTCACTGGTATCTTTCGTATAATATGAATTAATTAAATTCCAGTGTGTCAACGTAAAATACGTTTAATTCACTATCAAAAGCTTTAATTAAATCGTAACAAGAGTTAAATGTTATTTAGTTGGAGAAATATTTTAGTTTTGAAACCATAGCTTTTTTTATACCAACTATAATACATCCAAGAGCGCTTATCAAATTTCAAATATGCAGTGTTTGATTAACAATTTACTGTGTATTTGCACTCGTTGTCCGTTGATGCTATTGAATTTAATTAGATAATTTAATATAATATTTGACGATTCCGTGATATAGATATTTTTATTAATTAATATAGTTATTATATTCACGAAACATTGGTTGGGTGTAACTACACGACCTGTACGAAAAGTAGAATCAATAGTGTGTATTATTGTTGACAAACAGTTCGATATACAGTAGGTGTAATATTATAACCCTGGTGAATTGTATTTATATGTACAATTTAACTTGGTACATTCATTTTCCCCTCTATTTGCATAACTATAGTGGTTACTAGGTATTATCAATTGAACTATTATAATTTTATCCCAATCCCAAAGTATATAAAGCGTATAAAGCAGGAGTCACTGCGTCCGTATAACAGTATAACTATTCACTACGGTCCGATGGACTTAATATAGCCTTTTAATTTCAACTTTGATATTTTAATTATTTTTTAACAGCGTTTAATTTTTGTTTAAGCTACCAATATCAATGCCAATTCAAATAAACACTAATAAATAGCTGACCTTTTAATTGTACGCGCTATTGATCGAACCACATTAGGTAATTCAATAATTGTTTTATAAAATAGGTTTATATAGTTAAGCTTAAAATTAATAGTAGTTATTATAAATATCGTGAAAAAACTGTGCAAACTTATCGAATATACGCATAGTTTAGAACTTAAACATTAATTATTTTAATAACACTAGAACTGACGAAATTTAATTGGATTATTTTTCAAAGATAATAATATTTTACATTACCTAAAAAAATCCAAAGTTCATTCAAATAATTACTTTTATATGATGAAAACTGCTGTTTGATGTATATATTTTTACATATTAATATATACTTCAACTTCGAACGTGAGGATGTCGCATTGTATACGAATAGACGATTGATTTAGTTAAATTTTTACAATATAATACAAATAATTACCTAAGTAATATTACATTAAAATAATATATTAAGCATTTTTGCACGGTCAACAAATAAATATTATAGGATTTAATTCGAACATTTGAATACAGATGCAAGGAATGTTTGTAAATTGTCATCTAAAATTATTGTAGGTATTTACTCCAATACTAAGTAAATCTGCTTTTACACAAATTAGAGCAATTTTTTCAAAAACTTTATTTTAAAACACTGAAAAAAATTTTCTTTTAGTAAAATCTAATGAAATCTGATACAGATTAAAGCAGTTGAAAAATTCCTAATATATAAAGCTAACTCAATATTAAAATAAATAATTTAATTAGTTTTAATTAATAATAAAACTATTATGTAAAACCAGATATATATTAGGATAAAACTGTTTTATATTAACTGACAATTTGATTAATATTATTAAAATATTCATATAATTTACACTTTTTTCTAGTTAGGTTGGATTAATTTAAATATGCATGTAATTAATTTAGAGAAATCGCAGAATTTTTAACAATTAATATACATTTTAGTATATAGTATTTTAGTAATTTTTATTTGGTAATTAGTATTAGTGGATAGTTATTTATTTTTAACTATTATAAAATACCAATATTTTTATTTTCAATAATTTCATAACAACCAACTAGGTAACATGATTTTGGTCAATAATTGTCCGTTGTACAAATTTTAATAGTTTTTATTACATAATAACATTAAAAAATTGGTTGCCATTTATGATTGTTTACAGACATAATTCAGTATGTATAATATTTTAATTATATTAGATAAGGATTGTTTAATTTTACTGTCAAGAAAGTAAATTCTTTGAAAAGACAAGTATTTGTACAACAACTGACAAATAAAATAAAATCAATGAATAATAATTTCGTCCCATAAATCACCCGTAAGTAATGTTTTATTGATCACAAACTGCAGCAGTAATGTTTTATGTACTAAAGTATGTCTAAATATAATATTTAAATGTTCTGAGTAACTGGTAAAAAAATTGAAACAATTATAAGTTAATTCTATACGATTTTAACTTTTAACCACATTGTATCTCACTACATGAAGATATATAATACAATTAATAGTAATTATAATTAATAACAACAAGACGTGTAATTATTGTGTAATGTGACAGATATAATGTAACCAGGCGCTTTGTATAGGCATTTCTCGTGCATTTCAGAGATATTGAACAGCCACTCCGTGTATCGCCGAAACAACTGGGATTGATTTATATCGAGTCTATACGAGTCTAATGCTCATGTTGTTAATTATTATTAGTCTATATTGTATAGTAAATAATATGTAATAATAATTATTTTAATTATTATTATTATTATTACTAATTTATTATTAGTAATTATTATTATTTATATAGTCACACTATAATATCATAGTGGCCATTTTGCAACAATGTACCTACTCAAACAATTATTTGAAAAAGCGACGCATACGAACTACCTAATAAATCGCATAGGATAATAATTAATGGTCCCAGTTTGTCGAAAACAACACGTTTATTATACCACGTATTGATTGAAAAAGAATATTATTAGGTTAACAAATCGTGTCAGACAGGATATTAAACGTCAATCGGATGGTTTGTTAGTTAACGTAACTGCACATCAGCGGGTGTAATGCAAGTGTGATTAAATCACCACTATCGATTTTCAGGATGACAAGACTCGTCGAACAACATTGCCGTCGACAACACTCGACTTGCAGCTATGTACCTATATAATATAGATATGATGTCCAGATTTAATGGTGGAGTGTTGTTGACGTCGGTAATGGAACTTGGTAGGAACAAAGTAAACCACCGCGGCGTGGTTAACCGTACATAATCGGTACCTATATAGTATGTATAGGTCAGGAACTTAAAGGGTGGTCAATGTACGTCCCGTACTTCCGTTTTAAGCGGCATTATGTTATTTTTATCAATACAAATTTCAAGAACTCCCAACGGGATGCTTTTTTTTCCGGTTAAACAAATAGATCAGTTTCTTTCCCTTTTATCTGTTTGAAATTGGTAAAAAAAAAAATATCGTGGACTGAAAATATATGTTGGTATTTTAGTCGACAAAACTTATAATGAAGATAGTGAATATGTAGACCAACGAGTCATTTGGCAGGATGGTGACGAAAAAGGAAATCGAATTCAAAATAAGGCGTATCTCCGTATACATATATCATATTATGAGAAGTCACTTGTTCAAAATATATTTAATGATAATATAATAACGTCGGAATATTAAAAAATGATATAAAATAATTATTTAAACAGAAAAGTATATAGGTAGTATACTATTGTAGACAGTAATACAGTAAACGGTATCAGAGGAAAATTTTTACTCGCTAAGTCGGTTAACGGAAATCTTAATAATTATTAAGGAGGCAGAGGACCAGTAGTGATATTTAAAAAAAAAAACATCAAAAGCGTTCGCGACAGATACAGCGGCGGCGGCGTAGTGCGACTCGCTTCCGCCGTGTGGCGTTGCCCTAATAATAATATCGTCGCTAGCTACGGTGGCGGGCGCTAGTGGTGAGAGAACACGTCTTCGCGGCGGCGGTGGTGACGAGGGGACGCGGAGGGGGACGTCGGTATTATAGTGGCCGTCGACCGCCGTAACCGGCGTCAGTATACCACGCTCGCTCGTTCAATCCGGTCCGCGCAGCAGGCTCTTTGGTAGACGTACACGCACACGTACACGCACACGCACACGCACACGCACACGCACGACGCACACACGCGCAATCGTTGCAGTTCTCGCCGTCAGGTACGACATGGTCGACATCGTGCGCCACGGCCGCCGACCGGAGGCAGCAGCACAAGCGTTGTTGTGAACGCGCCCCACGCGACACCCGGTGAAGACGACCGCCGCCGTCAGTCGCCACTCGTCGACGCCGCCGTGTACCGTTCGTCCAGTCAGTGTGCGATCGTCCGCTCTTGCCGACGGTACTCGACCGTTGTAGTTGTCTTCGTTGTGGTCGTGTCAGTGCTTGCTCACCGCTCGCGACAACTGGACGAGTGCAGAAATCGCTCGCACGGAGACGCGCACCGCAAGTCGTCTCTCCGTTTGATAAATTTTTTTTCGCCGATCGCGATCCACCGTCATCGTTGAAAAATTTAATTCAGTTTTTTTTTACGCGACGACGTTTTGCCAAACGTGGAAAAAAAATTTTTTTTCCTCCACACCGCTCGAGCGCGTGTAGACTTTGAATTTTTTTTTTTTTGTGCGTTTTCGTATTTTTTTCGACTACGTGCGCCCTCGTTCTTCGGATCGCAACGATAAAAATATTTTTGCAACACAATACGCGTAAAATAATTGAAAAACATTTGCAACATGGTGCCCAAACAAGAAACAATCCGCATCATTGACTCCACGGATAACAAGTTGGCCCTGCCGATGTTTGGCTCACAACTCGTCGACGAAAACTCGCTTACGCCGTACTCCGACGCCACACAGGTGCGTGTCATCTCATCGTAAATAAATAATATTGTCTCCCCAAGTCAAACTAAAAAAACTTTTTCTAATCACAATAATTATTTTTACCTTTTAAAAAAAAAATAAACTTGAGCGTAGTGGTACAACAACGTGCGTGTTTTTTCCGGGTGACCGAATCGCGCACATTAATATTTCGCCAAAAATTCGTCGGTAGGTACCCATAATTCTTGATTTTTGTCGTGCGATAAAAATAACTGTTATAGTACTTAATAATAAACACGAAAATATTTTAATAATAATAATAAAAAACACCAAACTATGTTTACAAATTGTGATGTAAATTCTCTCCGAGAAGCAGAAAATTAAATAAACAGAAATCGCAATAATATGACGCAATTTTCTCGCCGGTGCCACACGAGATACGTTTGGACGAACGTTTACGCGGCTGTTATCTTATCTGCACGCCGGTCTCCCCGCGTCGTTGTATTCTATAAAATTGTTTTTCGGCTAGGGACTTGGGAGAAAAACGCCTTGGTTATTTTTACTCGTTGGGGTGAAACCGAAATTTCTTTACAAGTGGAACTTAGTTTTCTTTTAAATAACAACAATCTTGTATTTTTCACCCATGTCCTAAACTAGTGTTTTCTGAAAATTCAAAATATCATGAGAAAAAACCGCACGCAATTATTTGTATGTGTGTGCATGAGTTGCACATTGTACAAAATCAAATTAAAACTAGTTCTTTAAAAATGGTATTTTTCTATCTTTTTACGAGTTATACAAATTAACAGTGAAAATTAATATATTATTCTAATCTAATATTAATCTGTTTGTTCGTGAAGGTAAATCGCAAAAAAATTATTAAAAATGTACTACCTACCCACTTATTATTTATTGATTTTTTCGGAAGTATCTGTGTACTGTTAGTTCTTAAAATATCAAACATGAACATTGCAACGATAACTAAAACTAATAAAACCAATCCATACGAATACTAAACGAATTATATTACCTAATAAAAATTATAAGATTTTAATTTCAATATACCTACCTGATATTTAAACTAAAAAAAATATATTGGCCACGTAAAATATATAGATTATTAATTATTTCAATAAAATCTGATCTGCTGTAGGTATCCAACAAACAGTTTTGTTTGGATATACAATTTTATTCCATTACGTAGGTACCTACTTTATTTTCCAAATGTGTAAACATTTACCCGGAAACAAATTTGTGAACACGGTAGGTACTATATAGCTTTGTCCGTGAGTGTTAAAATATTTAATCAAAAGACCTTGGTTCTATGCCGTATATGGCAAAACTCTGCCCGGCAGTTTTATTAAAATAAAATAAAAAGATAAGATAAAATTGATTCTTTTCTACTATCATTTCAGATAATATCAAAAATAAAAAAAAAAATCACTTCTATAATATATGTATTTTATTATTTATAGTTAGAAAAATTAAATGACCGACTAACCATTAACTATTATTACATTTGTATATCGTCCAATTTTATTCGTTTTTTTATCCCAACTGATTATTGAGTGCAATTCGAAATCTTATAATAATTTAATGTCGTCATATAATAAACTAAAAATAATTTGTTTATTCTAAAAAAATATATTAAATAATAGGTTGGTACCTAGGTATATAAATTATTAAAATATATTATTTCCGGTAATAGTGTTTGTAACGCATTTGGGAAAACACCACTCAAGGTTTGGGATAACATTTGTTATATTATTATATTTTTTATTATTATTGTTATTAATTTTCGTTATCGAGTACGTAGATCACGTACACCGGTAAGAGAAGTGCGAGCAAGGTGTGTACTTGTGCGTATCGCGGTCGGATCACGTACGAAGAACGTATTTTTTCTCTTCCTGATATTTGCCGGAAGATACTCGTAGTAGAAGATTCCTGTTGGTTGTTTTCGGTTTTCCCTCCCTCCCGAGTCCCGACGTGATTCTGAAAATTGATTTTTACAAAATTCCATCGTCGATCGGCCGGTGGACCCCTTGACGATCGTTACCAATGTAAAATAAAATTTTCTACCAAACGTATGTTATATTAATAGTATTATCATACCTACAATATGTTTTTTTTACGATCGTTAGGCCATGGCAGAAATCGTGCGATGATAGATAGACATTATGTAGAATTTGTTCTTTCCCCCGGTCGAGATTAAAAATTGAGTATCGCCGGGGAATAGGTACCGCGGCGGCGAACTTTGACGACGAGAGCTAGGGGGTCGCGGGTGCACAGATAGACAGGTGGTTGCCCCGTCCGAAGGTTGTTGTGTAGATGTAATGTATTTGTGCGTGTGTGTGTTTGTGTGTGCGCGCGCAATGAGTCATTCGCCTTTTCCGCGTGACCGTCGTCGGTGTCCGGGCGGGAGGGGAAGCGCTCCGTGAGGTTGCGGGCGTACTATAGCGAGCGCGCCTCGTTAATGACCTTGAGTTGTTACACAACACCGCGCCGCCATCCCACCGGCGGATCGCTCGCACGACGCCTTGACAGTGAAAGTAACCGCCGCCGCCGGGCACCGAGCGCCGCGCGCACGCGGGATCACCGCACGCATAATATTGGCAATGTTGTTTTTTATTATTATTGCTGTTAGCGCTCTGTATTACTATTTTATACAGTCGCTCCTCCAATACGATGGCAATAATTATTACAGTGACATCATTATATATTAATATTATACTCACATGGCCAGGGGGGAGGGGAGAATTCTGCCCCGGTAGGCCGATCCCGTCTCGCAAAAATAAAATAAGTTTCAATTAAAATTTACTATGTACGATTAACGAACGATATAATACTTACCCGTATCTAAAACAATATTCTCAAGTTCGGTTGCTTTTGACTTGTTGCAAGCACGGTGGTAATTCTAATTTTTCAAATATTCATTATTTTAATAATACGGACGAAAAACAATTAACCCATCAGTTCAACTATTACAGTTAGGAGTGTTGGTCGGGTAAATCGTAGATTGTACAGATAACGAAAATAATGCGAAGAACAATCATTTATTATGTTTAAAAAGACCAATCAAACATTTTAACCTATATAGTAAAGCCTGAAATTATGCCATTAAATTGTTATACTTACCGCAGCTCAATATTATTTTTTAACAGCTAAGTCTGTATTTAGGTATAGGTACTAACGAATTTTTTTTTTATTTATTATTTATTTATTCACACGCGTTTTGCCAACGAATACTATCGTTATTATTGCCGTTTGACGTGCGCGTTCGTAAGAATACCTATAATATACAATTTCATATTAACAATATAGTGTAGTACATTGTTACTTTGTCATCCGACGATGAAAACAATAAATTATGATATATTTTACATAATATTTATTATTATAACGGTTACGAGAGAAAATGTGACCAATTTTTATTAATCGTGTGAATTTTTTTTTCTTTCTCTCTTGTTACAGACGAAAAAGAACAATCCTAACCACATCAAACGGCCAATGAACGCGTTCATGGTGTGGTCACAGATTGAGAGACGCAAGATATGTCATGATCAACCGGACATGCACAATGCGGAAATATCGAAGATGCTCGGTATGAGGTGGAGAAAGCTGACCGAAGAACAGCGAAAACCGTTCATCGAAGAGGCCGAGAAGCTGAGACTGATGCACCTTAAAGAGTACCCGAACTACAAGTACAGGCCACGCAAGAGAACGCCAAAGAACGGTGGCGGTAACACGACCGCCTCGGCCGCTCCGCCCACGATCGCCAAGACAACCACGACGGCCGCGTCTCAGTCTAAGTTCCGGAAGAACATTTGCAAAAAGTTCGGCAACTCTATGAGTGTGTCAAGCCGCGTTGCGTCTGCCCTTAACTCTGGTACGTTGCGCGTGCTGGAGACGTGCAGAACCACGGAACCTACACCATTGGGATTGCTCCAAGACAACACAACTTCATCGTCGTCGTCAAAATCTTTCGTCCGGCGCAACGGTATCATACAGGTGAACAGGATGAGCCCGGTGAACCCGGATCGGCTCAAGTATCACTTCACGATCGATACGGCCAAGGGCAACAACAGTTCCAAGGATGTGGCCGAGGTGCGCGTACCCGCCTCGGTGCACGCCAAGGTGCCGACCAGCCCGACGTGCGACTCTCCAAATTCGCCGGAGAGCGCCACGTTCTACGACGACTCGCCGCTGACGTGCAGCTTCGACGTTGTCAAGCCGCTCAAAATCAAGTTGCTCAACACGCCGCTCAACACTTCAGCCACGATCACGGTGCTGGCCGACGTAGACGACGACGACTGCAACGAGGATGGCGACAACTGCAACAGCGGCACCGCCAACGCCAACGCCATGTTGCTCAGTCCCGGTTCGGCCGCATCGCTCATGTCCGCCCGACAGATGGACCAGCAGCTCCACCAACAACACCACCACCAGCAGCAGCACAACCACCTAAACAATCAGTCGTCGGCCGATCTGCTAGCCCGGAACCTGATGAAGGACGATCACCTGCTGGTCAAGGCCGAACCCTCGCACCCGTCGCCAACTTCGTCCTCTTTGTGTGCCGTCGCCCAGTCGTCGTATTTCTCCGTCAAACAAGAACCGATGGACTGCGAGTCGGAGTCGGCTGCGCTGGGCCGCGTCGGCGAGAATCCATCGCTGGCCGACCTCGAGTGCCTGGACGACCTTATCCAGATGCCGTCCGACTTCAAGATGGACATCGACTGCCTGTCGTCCGACATGGACAACGGCTCCGTCCGGCAGAGTTCTCACCTCGAGTTCACGTGCACGTCCGACATGACCGACATACTGTCACACATGGGCGTGACTCCCGACTGGGAGGACGTGCGAGGTATCATCAACGACTGCTAGACGCGTCGGGGCAGCGAGGAAGAGAAGAAGAAGAACGCGCGCGCCCCTACCGCTGTAGCGCCAAAAATCACTCGTCCCCACCAACCACACCCGCCGTCGTCGCCGTCATCATCGTTCAACCTTATTCGACCGCCGCAACTATACTACCCCGTAAAAAAACACACACACACACACAATAATTATTAATCTAAACGTAAAATACAAAAACATCAAGTTCTCTGCTGTGATTGGTTATGATTTCTTTTTTTTTTTTTACGTTGATTTATTCATTTTATTACGTTTTCGTCATAATATTTTGTTATTATATTATTTATTCAGTCCATACGTACGCGTGCAAGTATGTACATGTATCGTGCTCGCGTATAATATATATATATATATTTATATATACCTAAATATGAAAATCTATACACCGCGCGGAAAGAAAAAACCGTTACTCATGTAAAACGACGTGCTTGCGTTTGGAGTAATAAATCACACACATGTAAGTTTTTATTGTCCGTTTGTTTTTGTATACGTCTTCTAGATATTATTATATAATATGTATATTTGCATAAAATTATATTATTATTACTACTACTACTACTACTGCTACTACTACACTACTACTACTACTGCAGTTGCCACTATTATGTTTTTATACGTTCGTATACACACACAGTACTGGTCGGCGGCAGACGACAATCGGAATTAATTTCACTCTTATCGTGTAAATAATAATAATAATATATAATACGACTTTTTTATACTGTCGTGTACGATACGTGTCGAATATTTCATTGTAAATTTATATACAACATATATATATATTATATATATAGATATATTAAATATAAAAACGACGTGACTTTTTTTTATATTTATTTCGCTCGTAAAATGCGTAAAATTCGTCAAAAACTGTGATGTCTCGACGTTTATTTTTTAAGTTTGTCGTGTATTCGTAAAAAAAATAAAAATGATATTATATTATAATATGTATTTGATTTACTTCTGAATCGCTTTCTAAATTTTTTTGAACACGACTAACGTAATATTGTAAAAATATTATATTGTATGCTAGTAACTAGAGCCTCAGTAGACAATAATGATAATAATAATATTCGCTTCATAATCTTTAAATGTTTTTTTTTTTTTACTCCAAGTGTGAACATTTTGTTTAGGTGTTTTTTATATATTCATATATAACATATTATATTTTAATCATTATCACATTGTACTATAAAAATTAATTATACTGTTGCTTAAGTGTTGTTAAGTATAGGGTGCTTCCATTTGTATAATCATTATGAAAATTATAAAAAGCAAAAAAAAATTATAATATTATATGTATGTGTGTATATATACATACATATATATACACATACGCGTGTGTATGTAATATGTATGTTTATGTGTGTATATTATATATTATGAAAATCTTGTGTCCGAATTAGAAAGAGGAATTTTTTCAACGTCATATTTTTTTTTATGCTTTGGCTATAGATACTTACACATTATAAGCGTATTTTGATTTACCTGTATTTTTTATTCAAATTCAAAAGTATAAAAAAAAATAACAATTAACGATAATTCGATTTTTACCTGTAACAATAACACATCGTGTAAAATAAAATACCATGTACATAAATGAAGAGAAACGAGGGCGCGCGATACGGTGGTGTTTGTATCATTTTTACCATTTGAATCCCACGAGTCATTTTGTACTAATTAAAATCCCTAAAATTTATATGATCTCATACAAACAAAAAAAAATATTTTTTTTTTTTTATATAATTTAAATATATAACTTCCACAACTTTTTCTGAACGTAATTAATAAAACACGATGAATACTTGTTTGGCAAAGCATTTATAGATTGTTTTGTAATGAATAATTTTTTTTTTCCTTATATTTGCCCTTAAATAATATTTTGAAGTGCAAGGATATTATACACTATATAGTCATGTTTAATCATATATATATATATATTTTTTTTTATACAAATGTAAAATGTATGACATATTATGTGTATGTACCACCAGGTGCCTATATATATTATGTATATATTAAGGTATTTACAAAAAAAAAAAAAATTATTAAAAAACGAAAAAAAATACAAGGTCTAATATTATACATTATATTATTATTCACCTTATTATTATCATTATTATTATTATTATTACTATTATATTGTTTTCTATATATATGTATTAGCGTTATAAGTACATATGATTAAACCTCCCCTCCCCCAACTTTCTTATTTCGATTTTATATACTTATATATTAGTTGGTTTATTATTATCAAAATACATAATATTATGTACATAATGATGACATTGTGTATGATGTGAATGTGTTGTATATAGATTTACTCATTGTACATTATTACAGGTAGACTTTACGGTACTGTACCTATATATTGTTTGCAAGTAAATCGGTATAATGATGTTAAGAAGTTTAACACTATTTTTTTTTATTATTATTATTATTATTATTATTATTATTATTATTTGTGCATCGCGTTATTTTATATAAATAAAAAAACGAACGCGCGCGCTTGTACAAAAAATACATTATAAAAGTATAATCTTTTTTTATATCTTAAAATTATATTTATATAATTGTTAATCGATTGTGTTTTGTTTTTATACCCGAGTTTCCTACAAAATATCCTTCATTCGTAAATCTTTTTTACGATTTCCAACAAAAAAAAAATTCATTCGGTCATCGAGTATATAGTGCACCACTCGGGGTGTCCCGATGACGAGAGGAGGCTTACAAATGCTAAATCAAACTATGTCGAACAATTTTTCCGAAAAGAGCACACAATAATAATAATGTGCAGTTGTACCGTCGAATACAACATCAAAAAAAAAGTACAACAAACACTTCGTGACGTCGACAGCCATTAAAAACATTTCAAGTCACATTTGTGACCATGTTTTATTTCATGGTTCTACAATAGTGGTAATAAATAATGCGTGGTAAATAAAAATATCATCTAGCGCGGTGTCGTCTCATGTTTAATCGATTAATCGTAACCGACTCGATTTGATTCGCCAAAACTTGTATAATATTATAATCGGTGCTGTGTTCAACAACTTCCCGTGAATGTCTGTCAAAATTAAATGTCACTAAAATTTGTTTATAATAGCGTGATACAGATCTACCTCATTTCCCTGCAAGTCGTTAGGTATATCGTGCAGTACAGTGTATTATATACATATATTTCTTTACCTACCTGTTATGCTGCCGTCGATCGAAATAATAAATTATTTTTATTTATTATTAATATACCATAAAATATAATGGCAATAATAATCACTCAGCCGTCGTAATATTATCATCAGACAGACTTGCATATTATTATTATTTCAAACGGCGTAGTTGGCGTACCTATTCGAAAGTGCCAGATCGACAACAATAACATGTACAATATTGTTGTTGCGTACAATGTTTTTGGTAAGCGTACAAAGTTGTAACATAACTTAAACGCGCTACATATTATTAATTTATTTATATGCTATACAGTATATATATATATATTAATCTAAAACTATAATTGAACGCGTGCAGCATCAACCTTACGCGTGACTGCGGCGTGTTTGTTATTAATAATTATTGTCGAGATGGCCGCGTGTGTCGATTTCGAATTTTTTATTTTTGTTTTCCGTTTCAATGACGACGTTTGTTTTACCCAATAATAATTTATTGTTGTATACGTAATAATATTATTATTGTATAATGGCGTGGCGCAGTGTTGTCTGTGTGTGCCGCCGCCGTCGAGTATGTACGCGAAGACGCGACGTCGTCGCATTCCGTGTGAATAATTCTCTCGACCGTGTGCCAAAAGGACTAGATAAAAAAAAATTCGCGTGTTCGTAATAAAAATTAATATGTATAAAATATTGTAATGCGCACTCGGGGAAATCATTACGCACGCGTACGGAGGGCGGCGACGAGATTGTTTTTAATCGTTATTTTTAATAAACCGGAATATTATGATATAAACGCGACAAGGTTTTTGTACACGGAGAAAATCTGCAGATCCAATTTATTGTTGTTGTAACCGAAATCGAACCGACAAACAAAACTTTACTTGCAATTATTTTCGTCGAATTTCCATTGTTTCCCGTAAATTCAACGCAGACACGTGAAAGACGTATAACATGAAAAACTGTTAGGCTGCTGAAAAATATTTAAAACATAATATACAACAGGCAATAGTCGATAGGTTAGGTTAGCCTAACCCAACCGAGGTACTAGGAAAGTGGCTAGATAGAGCTATATGTGGCCCTGTCGATGGGTATACTTCAAGTGCCTGATTATTCATGGTAATTATTTTAAAGTAGCACACTTATTAGTTTGAAAACTAACGAATTTTTAAATACTTTGTTACAAAACGACATTTTTGAAAAACTATCATCAAGCTATTTCTTATCATCGTTAAAATGTTTAGTTTTTTTTTACTTTTATGATATTAGTTTTATATTTTATATTATTCAGAAGCAAAATATTTTATTTTGTTCAATACATTGCAATCAAATTTTGAATGAGAATCTTACTGTACGAAATAGGTACCTAATATTAGGTATAACTAGGTATATAGTTAAAACATATAACTTTAGGAAACCGATTTACGAGTAAACTAACTTTTTATAAGTAAAAATATAGGCTTTTTAAAAAAAAAAACATAATACATTACAAAACCAAATGGTAAAAATAAACACAAAATTCACAAATATACTCGTATATTCAGTCTATATAAGTCGAAATACCTACATATAATAAATAACAACCGATCGTATTGGTTATCGGATGTTATTAATTGTGGATTGCACTATTGCAGATACAAATTCTAATTTATTACCTATATACGCTTGGAAGTTGTTTCGAAATTTTAAAATAGTATTTAGCATTTATATGTGCTAAATAAAATATCTTTATTATAATTATAAATATAAAAAAAGTTAAAATAATATGTAAAATAAAAATTGCTATTATTTTAATAAGATTGATTTTAATCGTGTACATATTTGGCATATTTCAAATAGCTAATTCTAATAAATATAATATGTATTTCCACGTAAACATTATTAAACCCATCCGCTAAACTTTCGAGTTATAAGTTAATTTAAAGTTTATATGAGTGGAGTGGAGTTACAGGTGAACCCAATGTACCAAAACCTATTATTGTTGAATTCAAATACTACATAATATGCATTACAGACTGTACGGTAGTGACCCACTCAATGACGAGATACACTCGAAATCTACCATACAGCTGAACAAATTCATCGGTTTTTAAACTTTGTAATATACTTAACATCTTTAAATAGATACTAGTAGATACAATTTCGTATTAAGTAAATTTTCTTTGAAAAAGCGTGCTATTGGTACCTGATATTTTTTCCTCTACATGGAAAAACATTGAACCGTATATTTTTAAAATTTTAATTTTAAAAAATGTAACGAGGTTGATTGATAACTTAGTTAGTCATAGATTGCTTGACGTAATATATGTCCTGTAAAGCGAAATCATAACGTTATTTTAACATTAAATCTTAATATTTTTTTTTGTTAGTTTGAAAACCGTAACGTGAAATAGGCTACGAAAATAGCTAGGTCAGAAAATGAAAGATGTATCCTGCTCAAAAAGATACCTATATATTATTCTATGTAATATAATTTACATTTATTATGACATAGCGCTCGCGTATATAAGTATCCTGTACAGTGTACCTACATAAATAAAAACAAACTGTATACCCATTGGTTACTATTTCGATATGTGCATACTGCATATAATTATATAAGGAACGGATAATTCAGGAAAATTATATAGAAATTATAATTAATCGGTCGAGACTAACTAATAACAAATAACATTACCTACTATAATTTGAATAAAGAAAAATTTAAAAATTCTATATAATAGTTATCTACGAAAATCGATTTTTTATGATATATAAGAAATAAATTCATTAAAATCTGTTACCTACTGTATATACTAGACACAACGATTTAAAGTGCTGGCGTCTCGAAGGACTGAAATTCAAAATAGATTTTCAAATAAGTCGTGAAAAATTATATACAGCAGGCGTATACCTACGTCATGTTTTATAGTAAATTTGAGACTGTCCTACTGTAGTACTGTGTATGTATATACATTATGTATACTATAATATATATATTTATTATTATTATTATAGTATGTAGTGAGATGACATTGATTTGCGTATACGCGGTGTGGTGGATTGGCACTACTTCAGAACATATTTTAAAATATCGTGTTTATATTTTTTGTTCTGATAATCAAATGCCACAAATTTCATTTTGACCACACATCATTGAAAATAATGTTGTGAAACGATCCCGTTGACTTGTTTTCGTAGTACGTGCAAAATAAAAGTTGCTTACTCGTAATTTGTTGTGGTACCACGTGGACTGAACTTCTGAAGGTCGAAACCTCGCGCAGCGCATTAAAAATTACAAAAGTAGTCCTCCTGACACGCGAAAAAAATAAAGTTTTCAGCTTTTTTTCGCGTTGCTAATTGCTATTATAGTTAAGTATTTACGGTAATCTATACACATTTTTTCCCTCGTCACTCGTAGTGTATAATATTATAATAGTGTTCACGGAAAAATATAAAAATGAAAACTGTAGCTTTTTTTATGGAGTTGAAGGGTCGATTGCGCTGCGTCGGACGGCGTCAATTCAATAAACGTTTCATAACAATTAAGTAGTTATACACATATATTATTCCATTATGCAGATGTGTATAGGTGTGGCAGTCATATATATGTGCATATAATATGATATACCAATGGCGTATTAATAATACATAATATTATAAATATATAATGTATAAGTACGTCGACTGTGCCATGTGTAACCGATTAAAAAAAAAATTCACCGATTGTATAATAATATTAAACATTTTATTGGGCACATCGAAAAACTTTGGAACGTATATTATAATACAATAGATACCTATGTATTATAGTATTATTATATTTATCGTCATTATATATACGTAAAAATCGTCTTCTGCGGGCGCGACTTTAATTGAACATCTCCGCGCCCGTGCGCTCATATTATATTGTATTATTGTGTATGAGGTGAGTACTGAGTAGGTACCTAAAAGTAATTATTATTCTATATTTTATACTATACCTACAGTATTCACAGCTCGGTCGCGAGTTAAAGCAATAAAAAAAACCACAAAACACGATATACATTTTTGTACATACCTAGATAATATTAATATAATTATGTTATGTACGTACCACAGCGAATATAGGTACCTACATGCTGTATGATCAGTGAGGTGATCTAGAGATTTACGACTATTATTATACGCCTGATGGGTACGCGCGGAATATTTGCTAATAACCTGCACATGCGGTAATAACATTTATCGTAGTCCGTAGATATCGACTCGCGTATTATTGTACGTTTTATAACTCGACAACATTTTTGTTCGAGTGTCGGGTAAAAAATATTTACAATCCGTAGACAAGAGTAAGTAGGTACGAGGTACTATATATACATATGTATAGTATATTATATACGCCAAGTTGGTTGTACGACCACTATATACCTACATTATACAGGTTATTTTAAAAAGCAGAAGGAATGAAGAAATGCGCCACCGATGGCGAATGGATGATCTTCTCCACGTAGAGGAGGGGGGCACTTTAATTGGATGGGACGAGTCGCTGCCACACAGAGTGCAGGTATAAATAAAATTATGAGCTCTGTTCAGAAAATTTTACATTTCAAACATTGGCTGAAATGTAAAAAAAAAATAATAATGCTGTAGTGGGTGTGGGGGGGAATGTTATTGTAAAATATTGTGGGAGGTATCGGGTTTCAAGAAGAGACCCCCCTCCCCATATTAAAAATAGTTCCCTCACACCTATTAGATATACCTATTCATTATTCATTGAATCGATAATAAGTTGATTCACGTTTAAAATATTTAATAGAAAAAAAAGTATACCTATTTGCCATTTAGAGATAAGTTTAGATAACGAATATCTCAACAATAGCCACATACGCTATTATTAATTATCTATTTTTACTTTGAATGGAAATTTTTAGTCAGTTTAAACAAAATAGACAATGTATAATTATAATAGTGTGTATTAATATAAAATAGACAGAACACACATTAGTATTTTACTGTTGTTATGATGGGTATGGCGGGTACCGGTGTAACCCAATATTTTATTACTATTTTAAATGTTACATCTAAATATTTAATAAATTGTTCATATTCCTTACATTTACTTATTGACATAAATTTCCATATACATACATATATTGCTATTTTTTACCACACGCAATAATTTCAGTGCCATTAATAATATCAATGGTTTTAATGTACAGTTGTGATTTTAAAGACTTGATATTTGTATTATATTTTCTTATAAACAACGACATTTTCAGAATATTTAAACTAATGATTATAATATTAATAGTTATTCATAATATAAGAATTTGTATCCTAGTTATGTACGTCTTATGTTTAAATGTTTAATACACTTTTCAATGTCCTGTGTTAATGATTGATAATACAATTCTAATACAAAGCTCCTCTAAACTTGTCTATGCAATTAAAAAATATCAAAAATACGTAAGTGCATTTTTTATATAAAACATATAAAATTCAAACTATCTTGTTTACTCGGAACCATTTTTTTTACATGGTATTACTTAAAAATGATGAAGTTCACTGGAAACCTATCACACATCAGAGTTAGTTTCTTGGTTTTTACACTTTTTGATTACCCAACAATAAAATAACATCTAGAAAATTAAAATATAGCATTACATAAAATCAAATGAAGAAAAGAATATTAAAAAATGCAATAAATACAAATTACATTTTAATTTGAATATTATATTAATTATTGTGTGGAATGAAATTCGTTTGTATCCACGTTTACAAAAATTGGTTTTACACAGAAGAATAACTAAGAAGACACTAATAGGTCTGTTACCTACCGTACAAGATACAATGCTTAATAGGTAGATAGGTGTCTCACAAAAAATTTAATTGAAAATAATTTTCAAGTATTGTATGCATCTCCGTCGTCGTGAAACACTGTATCTAAATATTTCGGTAAATTGTTGGAGACGTGTGTATAAATATTACTGTATGTAGTCACGTTGGTTAGGTCACTTTTGGACATTTTGTAAAATATTGTGTTCATGTTTGCCATTCTAATAAATAGTGATAATCAAATTCCGCTATTCATTATAGCACCACGCGTCATTGAAAATAATGTTGTGAAACGAAACCGTTGAATTGTTTTAGCAGTACACGCGAAATACGTAATTTGCTGCCACGCAGTCTGGAGATTAAAATTCCGTGCACTTCATTAAGGGGATTGCAAACGGATAATAATTCCAACCAAAATGTACCAATGTTTTGTCAATCACACCGGTGGACCTGATAACGCGATAATACTTCTGAAAACTGATTTTAATTCGTTAATGTGTCTACTTAGATCGATCAGGCCACTTTTTTAAAATTTTGTTCCTATAAGCTCTTATAAATTTTGTTTGAATATTCAAAATTTACGAAATCTTAAATGTTGATTATTCGAAAACTAAATTAAATATCTTAAATGTGGTCAATTAGAATTGATCTGCGTGGTTGCATGCAGTTAAATCCAACCTCGAGTTCAGATTTTCTACGTACTGTCTTTGCAATTGTAGGTGCCACATGAAATTTGAGCACTATTTTGAACAAGAGTGTTCTCGGAAAAAATATAAAATAATATAAAATTT
Organism: Nasonovia ribisnigri; assembly: GCA_027563435.1. Classification (NCBI taxonomy): domain Eukaryota; kingdom Metazoa; phylum Arthropoda; class Insecta; order Hemiptera; family Aphididae; genus Nasonovia; species Nasonovia ribisnigri. The sequence goes on from JANEHU010000571.1 coordinate 58,549, forward strand.
ATATAAAAAAAAAGCTAAAAATGAGGGATATTGCCGAATGGTGTGTGGGAAGCAAGCCCGCCCGGCTATAGCGTTGGTATAGCCAACACTCCCCCCCTCCCCTCTTTAGAAATTGTAATGGATTTCCGCCAATGGTACCCACCTACATTTATACACACACACACGCCAATGCAGAACATTGTATCCTGTATACAATTTAACCTATAATAATAATAACGCAACCCGCGAAAAAGAAGAGGTGGAGGGCGAAATTCCGTTTCCGTCGGCGAGCGTATATATGAAATAGCGAAATTACCAAATGTATCTCTTTTGGAATGGCTTTGTTAAAGCGGGTTTTCTGCCACCATACATACACACACACACACACACACACACATAGATAAATTCACCGACAAATGCTGCATATTATACGCACACGCACATCGCCAGTTTATTATAATATCATCATATTTTTAGTCGAAACATATCGTGTTGTTGTATTGTAAGCAATTTCATTTTCACGAATTACGAATTTTTTTTCGAACTTCGTGATGTTAAACGCGCGTTATACACGCTTTCCACGTATATTATTATATAGAAGTACTCAAGTACCTATGTAGGTACCGCGAGTTTCATGACGATTGACGATCCCACCGGACCGAAACCGTATTGCACGTTTTAATATCGCAGTTGCGTGTATACGATTTTGGCTCACGCGGTCACTGCCTCTAGACGAATTATCACGTAGATATACAGTACAGTTTCCATATTATACAGTGTGACTTCGAAATCTGTTCCCGTCATCGGTATAACTTTCCGGTTAAATGTTTTTGAAATTTGAACCTGAAAAATAATTACTGTACTCGTGATCGACGATTGTTATTATTTAGGTATATACCGTTTATATGGTTAGCCTAAAGCCATAAACTCAATATGAAAATATTATAGTTACTTTTTTCGTATAGTTGACTTAGAAATCTAACATGGATTATTCGATTTGCGGATTTATTACTTATAATTTATGCAAATATTTTATACATTAATAATATTCAAATAATAGTGCGTGCATTTGGCACAGCTGTTACTGCTTTTTGGGTAGTTTAATATATATTTTATATAATATGGGCAGGCAGGTATTTGCGCTAACAAGCACTCGAGTCAATAATTTACTCTCGGCGGGTGGTTTCAAACTCTTAAAAAGTCACCCGAAAAACGACTTTATATAGTCCACAGTGTATAGGTAGCCTATATAATATTATACACGTGCAATACCTAGCTAGTTTGTTCTATTAAATAATAGGAATTTAGCTCAAAACGCCGACCAGACTTAGATTTTATCGATTTCACCGATTACAATTGTTATTATTATATTATAATTGACTTAGATAAACTTGTATTGTCAATATATAAAAATATTACAATAAAGTAGAACCTGTAGAACTGGCAGTATAATGTACGACAGTATTCGCGTGCCGCCATGAGATCTGCGACAAGCGGAAAAGCGAGACACTCCAGACCGATGGAACTGTTGGACAATATTCTATAGGCCTTACGGTATTTTTTCTACTATTATTATTTTATTAGCCGGTTTACTTTCGGGCATATCGTGAAAGAAACGACCATAGACTCTCGGGGATCAAACAAACAACACTCAGTGTAATAATTATGATATAATATTATACTCGTCGTCGTCGTCGTCGTTATTAGTTTACGCGCGTGCGCGTCTCCGTGTCTGTGAGAGTGTGCTTCTTTCCTACGTAAAAAACACCGTCGAAACGAGCCGTTTCCTATGTAGATAACGCCGCGTATGCGTAAAAAACTACTGAAACGTTTTACGCCGGCAGCATAGACGTTATCGCAACATTAAAATAATATTAATATTATATCATAATATTGTAACGTTTGTTTGGATAATGATCGAATGCATTCGGTTACACTGAATGTGCTGCAGACAACGGCAGGCCATGGTTGTTGTAGGCGTGAACGGTTTACTGACATTATTTTTTACGATTACTGCAGCACATTTGCGTTTATTATAATACTTTATCAGACTTATCTCGTTGTACAGGTATATTGTGTATATACGATGTAATCGCCCAGACCGTATTTCCCAGAAGTCCAATGATGTAGGTATGCCACCGTACACAAATAAAATCAATTATTTATGAGTTAGAACGCATGACATAATATTTATTATTAGCTATTATTATTATTATTATGAATTTATGAATTATAATATTGAGATTTGAGAGGACATCGCCCGTCAACGGGTATCTGTCTTGCATACCTAGGTATACTTTTATACTAATCCGCATAATCGCGGTACCTTCGTAACGTCCGACTACGTGATCAATAAGGTTTTGTTATATTTAGCACATTCTGAGAAAACTGGCCCAAACAATTATACTAAAAAATAAGAACATAATCTCCGTGTTATCTCGTTGTTTTAATTCTTTAAAGCTATAATTATATAATCATAATATGAAATAAAAAAGCAATTTAAAAACGGTCATGTCTCATATTGGAAAAATAACTGCTGGTACTCATAGGTATCTAAAAAAAAACTAACGAGAAAACATAGATTATATGTTTTGATTCTTATTTTTAAATTGATTATAGAACACTTTACTGTATAATATCAAACTGTGGATCGTATCGTTTTGACGATCGCCATTGAAATTAACACATCGTGTGTAAGATGGAGACAATAACGGGCTAGTAACAATCGATGATATTAGGTACAATTTACAATTGTGTCACTCGTTCAATCATAGTAGGTGTAGAAATAGATTGTCATTTTATGATTAAAATTAACTGTTGCATGCCAGTGGACAGTGGTGTATCTATGTATAGGATTCATTCAAAGGTTGCCCCGGTCCCAAATGATTAGGGGAAGTGAGTATTTGGAAAACGAATTACATTTCTTTTAACATTATAAAATAGTTTTATTTTAACAAAAAAACAAAACCATAATCTATTTCTTCCTAGTGCGATAAAATATTTAAGTTTAAATTGTATATTGTATATTTCAATATTTTAGAAAATCAAAAAAGTAAATAAATATTTTTAGGTATAGCCGAAAAGAGAATGGACAATTATTCAGTTTAGTGAAATAAAATATGCATAAGTGAAAAAATTAAAGGTATAATTTTTGGCTGAAAAAGGTAGCGCCTTTTTTTGATATCTATTGAAAAGAACCATTAATACATCAACATAAATCGTAACTCCTATTTCCTTCAAATAACACCAACTTAGGAGTGACTATTGAACATTTCGATCTATGGTCAAAGTTACGTAACTGTTGGAAGACTATATAGGTATTAGGTATATTGTTTACGCAAAATTTTGTTTATTCATGGCTTAAAATTATGTAAAATAAATATTTTCAAAAATAAGCAATGGTTTTTAAATAATAAGCGTATTGATCACCCGGTATATTATACTATCATAGTGTACATATTAAATTACACTAAGTTATTCTCTCATTTCGAAAAATATAATTTATTTATTATAAAAGCTTGCCACGTGTACAGTATTGTGTGTAAACACTATATATAAGTATAATGTATAAATAAAGGTAGGTACTTACTATATATACTACGTAGTTAGGTGTAGGCTAAAAGACAAAATAATTCAACATTCGCAATTAACTTTAAATATAAATATTTAACTATATTATATATTAGGTATACTTTATGTTATATTAATTTTGAAACTGAAAACTGTAATTCGATTATTTTTCTTCTGTCAGTTTATTTCGAACGGTATGTTTGAAATAATTGTAATTGTATGTTTTAAGTACATATTATTAAAAACAGCTAGTACGCTCAATTGACTGGCATTGAAACGAATAACGGTAAATAATGTTTTTCTCTTTGGGTTTCATTCTGGGTCAATATACCCTAACATTTTGTCCTTGAACTTATGCAACTGCAATGTATATTATATAGGTATCTGGTATACATAATATAATACAATGATGTGTAATGTGCATAATTCCGCACTGTACCTACTTATATAATACGATGTATTGATGCACAGTCACACAGAGTAATACGATGATGACAGATAGGATTATCAAATATCTTGTACGCCTATGGAGTAGGTACGTTCTGAATTTCAAATTCGTATAATTTATAGCAATAACAAAAAAACAATGAAAATTATGATGAGTGCTAATCAAATTATATATTTGTATTTCGTAGTTGTATTACTTGCAATATTATCGTAGCACAGTCTCATCCACATGACGTATAGTATGTGTAAATTATATGCATAATATATATATATTATATGATATGACCTTTAGAAATATTAAAATTATATTATCGTATACAATTACAAGTTAAATCATATGAATTTTGTACACGAATAATCGCACACACACAAACATAAACAGAAATTAACAAAAATGTACCTAATTAAATAGTGTTGAACATTTAAAGTTATTCCGTTGTTAGCTAACCCAATTATTTGTTTCTTTTATTTGTTTTATAATATAGTATATACAGAGTGTGTCGTGTCACAATGTTAACATTTTGTATTCGGTTTAGAGTTTCCGGGATCACTGTAATACATTATTGGACACCCTGTACATATTCGTCCAAATATAAAACAGTTTTCAGCTGGATCGAAAAAATTTACATCGTACACTTGTCGTCGTCCTCAGTCGTAGTCGAACGGGGCATCTGGTCAGTTAAAAATTAGTTTATTAACAACATTTCTTTGTATGGAAATTTCGGATGCAAACTAGTGCACGTGCACAATAAATATTGCGTCGTTACTTTTTGTAGATTCTTTATCGAATATAAAGTAGGTATTGTGAATTCTACACGTATACGATTTCTTACAAAGATGGCTGGACCGATTTTTCTAAAACTTTTTCAAAAAACCTTTTATTTATTTTATTTTCTAATGGATATTCTCTAGTGTAGTTTGAATAGGGATCTCCGTTTAGGGGGTGGTGGGCCATTAGTTTTTAGTATCTAGGCTTCCAAACCTGTCTTATCGTTTTGTATTATAACTAATAAATATTTGCACATATATTTACAAAATAACAATAAAATAAATTAATAATACTATCCGTCATTTGAAATGTAACTATTTATTTTATTTATTTATTTTATATGTATGTAAGAAATCTTTAGCAAATATTTTCGATTGATAAAATGTAATATTATTTAATATTTTTACATTTATTAAAAAAATGTAAACCTATTTGTAGTCTTTAGGTTTGTTATGTCTACGTCGTGTAATTTTATTTTGGTGCTATTCACGAGTCACCCACCTATCTTTATAAGCAATACACTTGATGTAAAAATAATATAGGTACCTAGGTAATAAATTAGAAGCTAATAAGTAATAACTAAAAATGAATAAGCAATGTACATCAGCGAATATACCATGGCTGGTATCCACGAGGTTCAATGTCATCTTATATACCATTTTGTCTTATTTGCATGTTTAATCCCAGTCTTAATTTTTTTATATAAAAGCCATGATTAATCACAATATTATTCTAATCTTCACTCTTATTATAAAGGTACATCAAATAAAACTACTATATTTTCGTCCATTATATTTTAAATTATTTTCAAGTTATATATAAATATATAATTGCAAAGAAGATATAGATATCTTAAATATATATCATTATGTATTTTTGTTCTAGGCTGTTGTATGAGAAATAAAAAAAAGTTTGTAGGTACCTACCTTTTAATATTTACAATCATGGCTTAAATTACAAGATTTGTTTTAATTTCATGAAATCGTTGATAAACCTGCATAAAACGTACCTCAATTTATAGTTCAATATAATATATGATGAAATAATATTATAATATATCCATCCCCTCGGTCATCAGTTTTGTCGACCATTAAGCATCACTATATTATGCGTACAGTATTGTTATTTTGAAAAAATCGCATCTCACAGTGTAAAATAACCACTGCGTGGCAAAACGCGTTTGTGAATAAATTAATTATAATATGGCATGGATGTCAATCGATATCCGTTAAAAATTAAAATATACCAGCAGGGAGCGCTTAATTTATTACGACTTTTTTTTTTGTACGTTATGTGTTTCTATTTATATTTTTAATAATGTTTTGTTGGTGATGATGATGACGACGACAATTATGTCACGTGTATGCGATTATTTTCCAAAGCTATAATAACAGACTACAGTAATACACTAATACAATATAGGTAAGTGTACATAATATTATTGTATTTAATTATAATATAATAAATTATTATTGTTAAAGTAGGTAAACATATTATTATACACGTCTTCTAAAATTACACACAAAGACCTTGCTCTGACGATTATATAACATATTAACATCGAATACTATTTTCTCTTTTACAGCATTTAAATATACAAACGTATAATAACGTCGATCGCAGACTCGGATCATTCGGTAAAATAGCTTTTATGCTGCAACGGAGAGCAAGTCAATATCAATACAATTTTTTTTTAACAACATTATTTTAAATGCATTCCTATCAATACCGCACAAACGCGTGCCTTAGAATAATATACAATATTTGAATACTGCATATACGATAAGTGATTTTACACGTTTTTCTTTTACTTTCAAATCATGCATTAAAAATAAATGCATTTCAAATTTGCATATAATGCGTAATAAAAATATCAAAAAAATAAAATAAAATCGTATTGTTCTACATACCCTATATGCAAAGTTAGGTACGTTCTATGTTTATATTATTTATATAACTGATATTACATTGGTAGTAAAAAATTAATATATAATATACATATGTAGGTACCGGGAATAACTATATGTGAGTACAAATATAACTATTTATAACCATACTGTTAATTATTAGACTATAGAATTATTATTCGTATAATAACGAATCTTCACTTCAATATTACCTCGCATGGCTCATACCATTACCAATAACGAATAACTATACTCCATACGAATACTGCGCAATATATCAATTTAATATATTTTTACATTTTTTTAAGTCATTAAAAAATAATGATTTTATATCATTATATTATATCATTTATTTTTTTGAATAACAACATTTTTTATTTCGTACACTTCCGAAGAATTGATTTCAATTTCTAAAACAACATTTTGAACAAGCTTAGGTGGTTGATTACCTAGTTATAGATTTATATAGTTTTGATTAGTGGACTAGGGTGGGCCAACATTTTGCGGGTCACTGTGCAGGGTATCCTTGTCCATGTGTAATTGTACCACTCCACTCTGCTGCTATAAATGTTTAATACTTTTAATTCACATTCTGAAATAAAATATTATTTGATAATATCTTCAAATTATATAATAAGTAAAGATAAATGTTTTCAAAAATGTTCAGTTTTTAAAATAATTTAGTGTTATGTTAAAAAATCATCCTGTATGCAAGCAGTCTTGTCTCATCACTTGCAATACATAGCTAATTTTATACAACACTACATTTCATATTTTGAAAATGTAAGTCCTTTCTCACAATTATAATGACATAAACATATTAGCTATATTATCTTAGTTTATAACTCTTACATTATAGCTCTATAGGTACCATTGTCATTGGAACGTGATTGGTCAAATATCTACGGTCCGAAGCTGTAGGTACTAATGTCGGAAGCTATAGGTAGTTAAAACTTTGGGTACGACAACCGTGATAATATCCTTACTCAGACACAATAATATTATAAGCACTGTTACACATATATATATATAGTATATCTCAAACAATATAGTATACTATAATATTATATTTGTGTATATATGTAGGTATAATAGCAAGGAATCTCACCAAAGTCGGCCGCGGTCCCAAAACGATTTACGAAATTTCCTATAAACGCCGAGAAAACACGTGTACGAATAAATCACGAGGTATAGACCTAATTATTATGGAAAGTTATACCTGTATACATGTATAATAGTATAATAATATGTAGTACGTACAGCAGATATACGTGTCGTACACGCGTATTGAGTAATAACCGCAGCCGCTGCAGCAGCCGTTTCGTAACCACAAACCGGGTATAAGATTTGAAAGAAAAAAGTTAAACGCAGACATGTAAGACACGCGGGGGCGACAGGTATATATTATACATGTATAATAAATTAATGTGTATATAATATAAAAATGAAATCGTGAGCTCGCAATGTAATGCCTCCCACCCCACTCATCGTTCACCACACTGTTTGTATGTATACACTATGAATGTGCGCATATAATAATAGTACGACATATTATGCATGTCTGTACCTATTATAAACGTGTAAATGCCATTCGATTATTATCATACAGCGATTGTTATACTACATGTGTGTGTGTGTGTGTGTGTGTGTGTGTGTGTACATTATAATATGTATCGGCGGAGGCCAAAGAGTCAACAATCTCAGTCGATCGCTCCCATTAGCCAGAGGTCGACCTTTACGTGTCATATTTTTTAGGAAACGTTCAACAGTGTCGTTGGATTCCGCGACATTCATGTATTGTCTATATACATACATAATATTCCTATTATATTACTTTAATAATATTAATAGGAATATAACTTGGCTGGCAACGTGTTGTGTCACGTCGTTAAAACCAGTCGGGCCGCGATGTGATTTTACCGCGTGAACGCACTACAAAATAGAAAATAATAATATAATATTGTGCGCAGTGCGGGTAAAAAAATAACAAATTACTTTCGTAGTCGCGTTTATCGATAAAATATAATATGGGGCTTTTTTTTTTATTTGAGATAATAATAATTGGACACAGATACGGGTCATCCAGGTATAATACTGCAACGGTGTATTATTATAGAAGTTGTATAGAAGCAGTATGATAGTATTATTATTACGAACGCGTGTGTATTATATATTATTATATGATCGGAGACGTCCTGCAGTGTGGAAAACTGGAAAACGCTAAAAAATTAATAAATACACATTAACATGTCACTGACACTTCTTGGAAAACCCTGTGTATATTTATATATAATATTACATAAAATACAGTCGAACAGACGGCGACTAGAGATCCGAGAAAGTGTTTCCAAAATATTGCGTTTATCGCATTTAATATCGATCGGAGTTCTGTGATTGATAACATTTTATTACCTAATATTAATAATATTCTATTTATTGACACTAATATAACGAAAACCATACGATTTTGTTGCGGGTATACACTATACAGTACTACACTAGGTATATTATAAAGTTGTCTTCATTTTGAATATCGGTTTGTTGTTTAGATCACTGCGAGATCTAAAATATGTGTTACATATTACTATTATTCACCAAAAAAATATGTAAAATCTGTCTGGAATAGAAATTCTTTAATTCCGGGTGCCTGCAACATGACATAATATATTGTTAAAATATTATACCTCCTGTTTACAATTCCTAGAAGAATAATCCGTGTAATCGTGTGCATTATTATTAATCATTATTGTTTATTCATTTCGCGATTTGTTTTAGAAACTACATAATTGTGCAATGTACAAAATCATAAATTATTTTCATATCAAATTCTATATAGGCTTATATCAATTCGATATCGTGAAAAAAATCCGTATACACCGGTGTGCGCTATACTGCTAACTGTATAGATATGACTTATACATCATATAGATACACAATAATTGACGTTTAGATTTTATGTTTTTGTGTATGAACATCCAGAAGAAAAACAATAATAATTATATTTTTTTTTCTATTATACGAGTTGATATTATCTGCGAAAATCAAAAGGAAGTGACGTGTGATGTTTTTACATTAAAATATTCCGGTAAATGGTTATTGGAATGCCGAATGGGATGAAGAAAAATTGAAAAATTGAAAAATATTACCGATAATCTTTCGACCGACGGACAAAAGTATGCCAAAAATAATATTCAGTAGGTATCAAGTTCTATGTATACTTTCAATCCGGGTTGGGTTAGGTCGATTCGGCGAGAATGTCACTGTCGGTGTAAGTAAAAGTCGTTTGCGGGTGTTTGTTTACTATTAAAAAATGCAACTATACTTACCATAATTTTACGTGGTAGTTTTTTTTATCGTTGTATTGTTTCCGTGAAGAAATTCTTCTATGATTTTTATTTTTTCCTTTTGAAACTAATTTTATATTTTAAACAACGAGAGAACGCTAATTTTATCAAATACAATGTAATATTTTTTAATTAGTTACATAATATTTGTCAACGAGAAAGTATAGGTACAGTAAGATATTATATTATTTTACCATATATTAAAACGAAGTACAATGTTTGTGAAGTACATTTGTGTTCACAGACCGTTATTAGTAGGTAGGTACCTACCTACTCATGAATGTATATGAACATATTTCATATAATTAATTTTTACTTTAGCAAAATAAGTGGCAAGCAGTGAGACCTAAGAAAATCATATTAATTAAGGGTAGGATTTTTATGTTTTAACATATATATTTTCTTTGAATTAATGCTGAAAAATATAAATGATATAAAATTTAGACGAATATTTCGACTTGGAATGATATTAAAAAGTTTATTTTAAATATAAAAGCATATTTGAGGCTATATAAAAATGCTTAATTGTGATATTTGAGCAGTAGCGGTCAAATGATTTTGTCAAGGGTAAGGGGGGGATATGACTAATTTTTTAACATGTACTATTTCATTATTAAAAATATAATTTATGGTTAACATTGAAAAAAGGTCACGGGGGGGGGGGGTCGTTTGACCACCACTGTATTTGAAAATGTTTTTGACTGTTGTAGTGAACAAATTTAGTTTTCCTTTCATTTGTCTGAGAATCGTGAACAAAAATTAACAAGTATCAACAAAAAAATAATAGATATTTTAATTATTACAGTTTGTTAGACTAAATAAACTATTTTATTCCATAATAATATATTAATACTAATTCATTACTTTGACACAATAGCGAGTGGTTACCGATTCCACGTCGTGATGACGTAATCGACTCACTATCGCTGAAAACAAACCATAAAGCGGTACCTAGGTAATTATGTAAATCGTGTAATACAAGTGCTATATTAGCAAACTATTATTATGATCTAATTAAACAATTTATAAACCAAATATACAGGACAACATTTAATTAGAGTCCCGAAAAGTCCGTCATTCGACGTGCTGCAAAGCATATTAAATTGCATAATATATTTTAAATTATTGAATATAAATATAGGAAAATAATTATAAAAGGTGATTATTTTCACTCAAACTGACCAATTTGACAAGGTCTCTGAATCATCCTGTAACCAGGAAGTCAACATTATGACTTCGAATTGATCTTATTTTTGTCTGGCTATTAATAATCACAAAACTTCAAATATTGATAAGAAATTGATAATATTATAAAAATATTACATAATTTCTAAAATTACATAACAATATGCTATCTAGACTCTATGGAGTGATATATACATTCAGAGACTAGTGCAAAATATTATGAAGAATTTTAGCTCGTCATGAATGATTTCTTGAAAATTTAATAACGAGGTTCCAGTGAAAATCGGTCAGCTGTAATAGTCAGCTTTACATATATAATATGTGAATAATACAATAAAAATAATACAATAATACAATGATTAATTATTATAGTATATAATATTATGAATTTAGATAGTTTAATACATAATATTATGTGACGCAAAATCAAATATCGATATTTCTTTTTCTATCGCTGCAGTTTAGATAGTAGGCAAAGGTAATGTATCCAATATCCATGTACCTATGAATATTGTATATGTAATATGTATAGAACATATCTACGTATCTATATCTATCCACAATAATATTATATGAGTAGGTAGGTACATTATATTATGTACACTGACACATACGCAATACGCACGCTATACGAATACCACCGACCACCGCATGACGTGTGATGTCATTAATTCGTTATCATGTGTCGATTAATATATAAAAGTAATAATAATCTGCTAAACAGCTGATAGTTGGTGGTCTGCCACCGTTGCTATCCGTGCAGAGGTTTTAGGTTAAAAAAAATAAAATCCAGAAAAGGTCTCGTGAGAAAAAAACTTTGTGACCAGCTATACAGTCACTCGCTTATCATTATTATCCGGTGCACGTCTCCCCGGGGTTATTAACTTATAATAAAAAAATCACTATTCTTTTTTTTTTATCCCCAATAATAACTCTGTGCCGATAGATTTACAAAGATCTTTGGACAATGACCCTCGTCAGCCTAAAATTATCATTTTATTTGATGATATCTTTTCGTGTTTCAGACATTTTATACTCTTTTTCGGTTGATATAAATACCTATTGATTACTGTACGTCCCAGATAGCTGTCGTTATAAAAAAATTAAATTATTACAATAATAAAATATGAATGATATATGTTGTTTTATTTTGTGAAGTTTTAAATAGTATAATCCGAATTTAACTCGAATAGTCAAATGGCTTTAGGCATTTTTGGTTTTTATTTTATCGCATTAAAACAATAAACATGTAAATAAACGATTCCATACATTACATTTTTCTTGTGCTCATTATGTAAAATTAAAACAATTCAAACACTACGTTACTTTTTTCTAATTATTCGAATCAAACCTCAGTAATGTCGTAATATACGAATAAATGCCAATTATTTGCGTAAAAACGTATTAAATAACACATTTAAAAGATCCTATAACAGATAGGAAAACATTTATTGTATAAATTACACAAATTCGCATGTTCTTGAACTGGTTATAAAAAAGCGACCAACCATAATTATTTCCAACATATACATTAGGAGTTTTAAAATATTCTTTTTACACGATGCACAATTACGAACTTGCAAATATATAAATCAACCTAGTACATAAATCGATTTTTGTATTTTTATGACCTGGAGTTAAACTGAACAATAATCAAATTTGAAATAGTTGATTCACGTATATAATTGATAAACTTTATCAGATAATTTTATATTTGTACGATTCAACCTATAAAATAGGTACAGGTACTCTAATACCGACTATAAAATATAAATGAGTAATGATTCAACAACTATATAAACGTTATGTTTTAATTATTATATTACCTAATGAATGCTATTTTCAAAGAATGGACGAGATAAATGATAATAATTAGTAAACTATATCTATATGGGTTGCTTTATAAATATTACATACGTGAATCGATCTATTTAATATCAATTTAATATTATTACATGCGCGATGTGCATCATACTATAACATATTGTATTGTATAGTCTATGTTATTATAGTTGAAACATATATGCTAGTGTTCAAAAAGTACAACTTAATAATTATGTAAACTTTTTTTACAATGTCAAATGGGTGAAGCTGGACCCAGTTATAGGGTGGTACACGTATCTATAAACGCAAATCTATGCAATACAAGATCATACATATATTAGTTATATAAAGAAAAATTGACTCGTTCAAAATTGAAATACAGCAACGATACCCAACGTCAATAACCATCGGGTTATTTATTTTCGTTAAAACTACAGCTAGAATCAAGTTTCGGAGATCACATTGTATATTTATAAATTTGTTTCTACCCACCTATGATAATTAATATCACGTAGTATTATTAATGTTGTATATAACCTTAAAACAATAATATGTTATGGTGCAGGTAATTTTGATTCTTTTAACCTGTTGATTCCGTGAGCTTTATTTTACTTAAAAATTGAATAAAGACAAAACACATTATAATTACCTATTATTGACAAATAAATGTACAGTAAAGAAAATTCAAAATAACTTATCAGTTTAGTATATACATTTAGAATGAGCGTCTACAAATAGATGCTAATAAAAGATTAATATTTAACATTGCAAACAAAGGTAGATATTATTATTTGGTCTAGGTTTTATTTTTTTTGATTCCAATAAACGTATTTGGTTAGATTCAAACGCGTGCGGATCACTGTATAGTGCATTAAGAAGAACACTGCCCTGAATAGATATACTCCAAAAATCGTGAAACGTATGTTTAGGCATAATACCTATATAAGTTGACAAGTTGTCTCATATTTACCGTCGAGAGTAATTAATGTTGTATATTATTTGCAGTATATTATATAGTTATGCGCCCATCGTATATGACCTAGACGACGAACAATATAACACGCACGGCAATAAAACAAAAATGCGCTGAGACACCTAAGGGCAAATCTGTTAATTGGGTCCTACTGTAGTATGCGTAGGTTAAATATGTCCGTCGCGTGTGCGGGGAAACCATTAAAAAAAATAAATCGGTGACCGATCAGTGGGAGGGTGGACGTATGTGTGCCATAAAGTTCAGTGTGACTTTTACTGCTGTTGCCTGCTATAATATAGCATCGTCATCCTCGTCCCTCGAGTCGTCGCACCCGGGTTAGTGTACCTATGTATAATGTATATAAATATAACACAATATGTGTGTGTGTATTTATCACGTTTATGATGCACAGTATGGCGGGGTCGTTAAAAAATATGGACTTAAAAAGAAATACCAAAATTTAACTGACCAGTGGACGGAAAAGAAGGGGGGGGGGTAGGATCCGAAAAAGTCTGCGGTGACGAAAAACTGGAGTTATTATATACATCGTATATTATATAATAATCGGTTGTCGCCGGTGGAAGGAATATATACATAGGAATACCATGTTTGACATGCGATTTAAATTTTTTCGCGCTGGACGGCAATAAATAACGTTCGCGACGAGGTCGGTCAATTAAAAACTTTGTTTATCGATAATCTTGGGTGCGCGATCGTGTGTTTGTGTGTGTGTGCATCGGATGACGCACTACAAGTAGATAGATGTAGCTCGCAGTTGACCAGTCGTTACTCGTTTGACATTATAATATTATCATTATTGTACATAATATAATGGTACGTGCGTGGTGATAACTGCAGCAGGTGCGAGACCTCGCCGAGGAGACGATGACCTCTCTGGTGCAAACGACTGATTTTTTTTCTGTGGAAATGTTAATTACGGAAAATCTAATAATATCTATATCAAGACAGAAAGATACCTACCTATGGTAGATAAGTACCTATGAATCCATATAGAATACTGCCAGTATAATCGCGTATAAATTATTATTTATTATTTCATAATATATTTTAATATATTCGACTAATATTCATGTATTACATGGAAGAATAAAATACCAGAGCGGTGAAATATGGTACGTGTATGAAGGCGTAAATGAAATAAGTTTATCTATAGACATAATCTGTCTACGCGTCTATAGGTAGATATATGTTTTAAGACCAGGCAACAATATTAATATTGTGGTCATCACTCGGAGGATGTGGACCGCGTCAAGTTTAAGTATTAAAAGTTTACTTCATAGAGTTTTGAATTGTACATTGACATATTGCTTATAAGTTCCTACCGATATAATATAAATTACAATACTTGGTTGAACTGACATAAAATATATTTTATGTTTTTCCGATTAGAGATTGATTTTTTTTTTAGGAAATGTCCTGTTCGTTATAATACACTGCAGTATTGAGTTCAGTTATAGACGTTTCGACGGACTATTAATAAGATAAACAATCATCACAAATTACACGAATTCAACGATAAGCTTCTAACGTAAATATCGCTATTAAAATTGTGTAGATAGGTACTTTATATTTTAATTAATACATTATGTGTATTCAAATTTTAAAGAGCGTGTATAATATAGTTGGTATTTAAAGTCAAATATTATAATAAACAATAAATATCAATAAAACTTTTAAAAAACATCCATTAAAAATCGCAAAACATATTTATCAATAATTATCGTTTTAAGCAATAAGCTGTATGCATGTGTGTATATATTTTCTCTTGTGCACCTGTCAAAAATATACTAAATATCAAACATTCCCCGAGGGCCTGAGAAAAATAGTATTAGTCATAAGTAGGTAATCATTGACCACTGTAGTTTTAAACTCACTCTAAAATAGTAGCGTTTATTTTATTTAGCTACCTAAGCTAACCATTAACACTACAAAGTTAAAATAAATTAGTTCGTTAATGAACGCGCGTGTACCGATAACCTTGTGTGTGTGAACTTTAGTTGAAATCTTTGAAGCCTCCTAGTGTTTACATTTAACAATTATTTGCTGGAATCCAAAATCAGACAGCTGCATTATGTTTACAATTTAGGTCAATATTACATCATCACATTACAAATTAGCTATATAGACACAACACACAGTCAAAATGAAAATAAATGAAAATAAAAGGAAAACAATAATGACAATAGTAATAATAATAAAAATAATAATAATAATTAAAAGAAGAATTTATCAACTACAGCTGATATATGAGATACCTAGCTATACGTATACATAAGTAGTATGTAATGTACCTACTGTCTAGTGAATATTTATAGAGAAAAATTAAATTGATTATTATTTACTGTAGAGTTTAATAATATGTGACATTGTGACAAATAACATGTTGACATGTTAGCTATAAGCTGAACAAATTTAAAAAAATAAAAAAATAATCGAAACTGTTATAGTACTATTTTCCATCTAAAACAATCAATGCCCTTGACCCTTCGAAAAACAATCAAACACCATTGAGCTTGAGCCCTATAACACGACCTGTAATGATTTCATTAGGAAGAAATAATACAATTAAAACATTCTCGAACGTCCTGTATATAAAGTGTAGTTGGTACCTAATTTGAATGTTTCGAAACAGATTTATTACTGTTATTTTTTTTTATTCTATGCATATCGGTCTTGTCCGTTTGATATTTCGCAAACGGGCAGACGGATTTTGTCTCGTTGATTTCCGAGACCTTGGCGTATTCGAATTTTCCCCTTGTACGTACAACTATATAGACGGTTATGCATTGTCTTTCATTGAGACTTTCGAAACGATCTCAAAAAAAGAGTTATTGAGGGATCGTTTTAACATGTCACTCTGTGGTCGGGGTCAAGTGGCTTCGTAAAATTTGAGATCGAAATTAAATTACCTATTGAATATTATGTTAATGTAGATTGTTAAAAATGATGATGTAATTTGCACAAACGACAATATAAGTTGGGTATAACTAGTATATTAATATTAAATTATAGGTATACCTACGGTGTAACATCCACTTTCTGCAATATATAAATGTTGTAATTTATTGGACAAATGTTGGTTTTTACTCGTTGCATTTGTATAAAATATCATCTAAAATAGTTATTATTGTTGAATTTTACAACAAAAAAAGTAGATCATAATTTTCAACCATTGGAGGTTAAATTTATCTCTATGGACTGATAACTGATATTATTGACATATTTGGACGGTCATACATATACTTAAATAAATAATATATTTTTGTTATTCAATAGATTTTCCACTGAATCACTTTCTCCATAAAACTATTATACTCTTAATATATTACTATCGTTTTAAGAAAAGAGTAAAATTATTGACTAAACTTCAATAAAAGGTTTTTAAAATTGGTTTTTTATACAACCACAGTAAGTACTATTTGTGCCTTTAGTAAAATAATTCCTTCATCATGTTTATGAGTATATTCAATATTGTACTTTGTAAAATGTTATGCATCAATATCATGGGACATATGGATATTATATAGATACATTTAACTACATTATATTATGATCGAAATTGATAATTTAATCCTCGTATAAATACAAGTTATATTATTTATATAATTTGCTTACAAAACTTTAAACTATCTATGAAAAAAACGTTAGAATCAATATCCCCAGAATTGTATAACTCACAACGTTTCTGTTAATGTGAATGCAATTATATTATTAGTAGAAATCATATTTGTAACATAAATAAAACGAAAGAAAATGCGATCCCAAACTTCCAAACAATAATATACTAAATTACTAAATTACTAACGTTGGAAAAAAAATGTACATACCAGTGGCGGTGGCGTGTAACGAAAGTATGTTTTTTGTTATAATTTAACTTTATCGAAGTACTCCCCTTTGCCTTCGCGTCATCGCAAAACAACTTAAGTTCGCCCCACGCCACCTTACCGACAAAACTTCAATGCCGTGACTCCTATGATATGATTCTTGTGGAATCCCCAGTCTCCTCATAGTCCGTCTTATTTTCGTGGCACAAATAATTCATGATCATCCTGTGCATATAATAAATATATATTATTCAGAATAATTAATAAATAAAAATGTACGTACCTACCTATATTAATCTTCATACATAGGAGCAGAACGTGCATGGTGCATGAACTCTGGGAACGAGTCTTTAAAAACCATAGACATAAGAACTTTATATTATTATGTACATGTGTTAAGACGAACGAACAAATGGATGCGTCATTTGGACGTTCACGCATAAAAAATACGAATCGCGGGAAAAAATTTAAATATAAATATATATATATTATATTTGATATAAATGTATTATTTAATAAATATAAGTTTGTCATCAGTGGGTGGCTTTTTATTCAACTTCTTACGTCCTGTCTTCTCTTACCACATACACTTATTGTACATTACTTGTATAGATTGTTTATTTCTAATAAAAAAAAAATTAATAAGTTTGGAAAATATAATCACAAGTAAAAAAGTACCTATTATGACAGCTAACCAATTCATCTTTCTAATAAAACCAAGTATAACATAATATTACAATTATAATTCTTCATTTAATTGACTTCAAAATGTATTGAAATTATATGAGCTTTACATTTTATTTGTGGTTTGAATTATTTATTTTCGTTTATCGAGTTTAGTATTATGTAATCGTTTAGATACAAAGAGAATAGGGGAATGGACCACTTGTCAATAAATTGCATTTTTATTACCCAATTATTGATAAGAATTTTGACATTTAATTTAATTTATATTGTTCGGTACTTACCATTATAATTTATATACATTATATAATATTAGCCAATCAAAATGTTAAAGTATTTATTTAAGCTATTGAGCTTTGTAAAATTTACAAATTGGCAAGTAATGTCATAAAGGTTTTATCTATGTTGTAAAGTATGCGGGGTATAACTTAGAAGTGTTCTAAGAAATGTTCTATGAAATTTACCGGAGAATTACGTTAATATTGAAAGAAAAGACCCCGAATTAAAAACAGAGAAAACAGTATTACACTATAACCAACAAAATATTAATTATGCTATAATTATTTTATTATTCTTTTTTTGAGATATTATTATTATTTTACAGTCGCAAATTTACTGACAAGTGATTCTATTATTATTTTTAGATATTTATAAATTATGATTATTCATATTTTTATTTCCGTGGCTTTTTTTCCTTGGGTTTTTTTTCCGCCCACCTAAAAATATGTTTTCTTAAAATGCGCGTCGTTAAAAAATCCCGTACACCATATACTTAACCACAGCCATAATATACATAGGTACACAGTTACAACCAATATACTACACGTAATATTATATCAGCAGGTACACGTACCACTGTTGTACCAGTGGTGTGCGCGAAGGGTGTATACAAAAATGATAAACACCGGCGTGATGTTTTGATTTATTTACGGGCGGCGACCGAGACGGTGTATTTTATTTAATTTTTCTCTCGATACACCGGAAGACCTTCACCCCGTGCAGTCGCTCGGTCGCACGCACAACATGTAATAATAAGGGACCGCTGCCGTCTCGAGGCGTACAGATATTATGGTCTGTGCGTGTGCGTGTGTGTGTACGTGTATGCGTGTGTTTCTGTGTGTACTTGTGCGTATGCGTGTGCGTGCGTGTGTATACGTGCGTGTGTGTGTGTGGGCGTAAGTTGGTATATTTGTTTGTGTGTGTTTGTGTGTGAATGTATTATACGGCATACGAGTTTTTGTGGTCGGGGGGCGGTGGTAAACTCTCCCGATTGTATGGTAAACTCTCCCGGTTTTTAAAACTAGTACACTCTCCCGATGGTAAACTCTCCCGGGTCAAAATTATGTTTACCTGAAGAAAATGTGTAAACTCTCCCGGGTCAATTTTAAGTTTACCTGAAGCAAATGTGTAAATTCTCCCGGGCAACATTATGTTTACCTACTTAAAAGAAATGTGTAAACTGTCCCGAGTTGTTTAAAATGTTATTGCCACACTATTGGCTACACTGCAGATATTGTAATTATCATTTTAAATATTTATTATCAATTGTATTACTGTTAACCAGTGTTGGGAAATATCTAGATAAATTTATCTAGATAAGTTATCTAGATAAAAATTATTCATCTTTTATCTTATCTAGATAAATTTCAACTCTATCATATTTATCTTCATCTAGATAAATATCTAGTTATCTATGAGTAACATATCTAGATAATTTATTTTAATTTACTTAAAAAGTTTTTTTAATTTTTAAATTAAAAATATTTATATTTACGTCATTATACCATGATTTTAATATTGAATGTTCATTTATAGTCTCGAGTATTACATCGTAATACTCGTAATTTTATGTTGTAGGGTTTGACTTATTATTATTTTAAAAACAGTTATTATTTTTTTTTTTTCAAATGTTAGCTAACAGCTTCATTGTATTATTATAAAATTAAGTCAGTGAATGACATTTCATATATATTTAGAACAATGTGGGCCTCAGCATCATCATCAACTTCAAAAACTACAAACGCTTGTGAATCGTTCCATTCACATTTCAATTCATCTTTCTCTAGTATTCATCCATCTCTATTTATATTTATTAATGCCCTAACAGATTTTCAAAATGAAGTATACATAAAAATGCAAAGTTATAACAAACAAAATAAATTAAGTAAAAACTCTCATACAAAAAACAAAGAAAAAAAAATAGCACAAAAAATAAAAGACTATACAGACAAACAAATAGATACCTTAAGTTTTTTGAAATCAGTATGTTCCTATTATTACAAAAAATAGTATTTTGAATAAAATATTATAATTGACTTTTTTAATGAAATTTTATGAAATTTATTTTATTTTTTGTATTTTGACTATAATTATTGACCATGGAAGTTAAAGGCATTGATTTTTATTATTACTATTATATAGGTAACTGACTTTTTTAATGCAATTTTGATTTTTAATACAAACTGAAAGTTGATGTTCTACCATTTATTATAATACAGATGTGTTTTTTGCTTATACTGTTACTTTTATTTTATATTTTATGTATAATATTTAATCTTGATGATGATTTAAAAATAAATTTCTGCTGCCACATATTTTTTACTTTCCATTACATTATGCGGATACATTTTAATTGTCAATGTGGAAGAAGTTATTAAAAAAAAAAAAAAAGTTATATTGATAAGCAAAAAGTATGAAAGAAAATAAGTAAAAACAATTATACAATATTCTAACTTAAAAGAAAGTAAGTTTGCAAGGTGAGTACATATTTTATTTTTAATAACAATTACAAACGTAATTAAAAAATATAAATACAAATTAGAGACTAGACTACTATTTTATGGAGTCCGTAATCTGTACAAAACTTACTATTTTATAATGATAAATATTAAATACACAAATAATAAATGATATTGTGATAATAATGTATTATGATAACAGGCGACAGACTGAATTATTTTATATAGTGTTACCAACTGCGTAATACGAATAATGCCCATGCTCCACAAGTTATTGTAGACCCGGGAGAGTTTACATGTTCCCATCAGGTAGTACTGAAGTCGACCCGGGAGAGTTTACATGGTTCAATCAGGTAGTATTGGAGCAGACCCGGGAGAGTTTACATGTTTCAATCAGGTAGTATTAAAGCAGACCCGGGAGAGTTTACCATCGGGAGAGTTTACATGCTATTAAAATCGGGAGAGTTTACAATCGCCCGGTCGGGGGAGGCCATGACCGGGCGCTCTCGCCAGACTCGTTCCAAGGTCCTCTCTTCCCCACCTGTCACTACCAGATTCCGCCCTGAGACTTGGAAGTTGGGTGTGTGTGCGTGCGTGTGCGTGTGTTTGAAAGTGTCGGAGAGACCGGTTCGGGTCCGGAGCAGATAGGCGACGAGGCACATAATATTTTGATGCTGATTATTTTCTTGAGATTTTCAGCGGTACCTAACCGAAAATTCATTAAAATTTCTGAACACTATCGTCGTTCAATTTATTGTGAAATACAAATACAACACTTGATGCGCCAGACTAGAGCACATTACATTAAAATGCTGTGTACCTTAATATAATGATGTTATATTTATTTGTAAATCCCGGTCTTAATGATACGCAGCTATATATAGAAATAAAGAGAAAATTGGCATTTAATTTAATACATTTCTTCGTTTTTGTGGTAATGTGCATGCATTTTAATTATAATTCTTTGCGACTTAGGCGTTAAACAAAAATGAATGTCAATTAAATCAGATGAACGCTAAAAAAAATATGAGGTGTACCTATTAGTTAAATTAAAATATGATAAATTAGTAAGCAATAAAAAAACTTATAAATAAAGAATGACTTATTGCTGCTAAACGAATTGAAAGTTAATTAATCAAAAATAATTATTTTTCAAATCGGGTGCCACGGCCGGTGAGCCTATAAATCGACTGAAACGAATTTTAAAACTCTACAAGTATGACCATAATTATTATAGTGTCGCTATACACAGTCTTAAAAACCTATACAGTCACAAAATACGGTTTGTACATAAATTAAAATATTTTAAATGTAATTAAATAAACTTTTTTTTTTCAAATTGATAATGAAAGGAAATTATAAGCATATTTTAAATTTAGACAATGCATATTATATTAATATTACCCATCTCACTCCGAAAACTGCAGGTGGGTTTGCCTAATTTACTATAATACTATCATATTATTTTCATTTTTGTACATCTATATCAAAATGGCCACTCTCTTCAAAAACGTTGTTACCTACAAATTAATATAGTGTAATAATATATATTTATATATGTAAATATTTATAGTCAATGGCTTATATTATATTAATTGTCTTTGGGGAAATTAAATTTGGTTAAATTGGTGTTGTTATTTGTTGTTTTTTTCGACTTGATTTTTTTAACTAAAATTAAAGCTTACAAATCATTTTTGGCCATTTGTCTACTACCCCGGTTTGACAATTTTCGATGAACTGCAAGGTTCACGCAGTTGTATGCGAAAAGAGCTCAATACATTGAGTCGGATACGTATTAGATTAGGTTAACCTAATGCGCGACATCGTTGTTCATTTATTTCCATCCGAAATGAATGTTAGCCTTCCTGTTTTCAGTGACCAGAAGATATCACATTATACTATACAAAATAAACCGTATATATCTTCCATCCGGTCACCGCCGCGCAGTGGCGTAAATATAGGAATTTGTCTCGTGAGGTGGGGGGAGGGGATATACATTTTTTTACACACAAAATATTATATATTATGTTATAAAGGCTCTGAGGGGAGATTTATCCGCTAATTACGCCCCTGCTGCCGCGCACAGAAGTCTCTTGCGCGCGCAGTCACTCATCCATCGAACCGAACAACGAAATATTGTTTTCCCGACGCGCCGCGGCCTTCAGACGTGTTTCTCGGAACCGCTGTAATGTTGTCGCGTATATCCTCCGCCGACGTCGTAAAAAATATATCGCCCCCAATTCCCAGGTAAATGGTAAGGTAAGGTCAGGTCATTTCCACAATATTATTGCGGGAACTATTATAGCTGCGTTTTCCTGGACACGAATCCGTTATCGGAACGCGTTCAGCGAAAATGATTTCTGAAAACTTATCAAATCTAAGAGTTCTCTTAAATACGATCACAATAATATTGTCTGCAGTATTATACTGGGCAGCCGCCAGTCAAACGCCCCGCCGCAGCTAGGTCTGCGAGATCGAGACGGCGATCGCTGTCTGGCCTTCTTCAAATGTATTGAACAAATATGTTCAAGGCGCCATGTCTTCTTCTTAATTGTACCTAAATGGAGGGGCCCTTTTTTATTTAGCCGACTAAGCAATGGATGCACAGGCGGCCACTGGTCACAGCACACTGGTGCGTCAACGAAGAGGTATATATGTATAATCCGAGAGAACAAGACAATTTTATTCGCTCATTACGTTATAATAATATGGCTGTTGTACTAAGCAGCTTGGAGCGTAATTCGATTTTACAAAAAACATATATTGAGCGCGTCGGCAAATAATAAGAACACGAATTCAGTCGCTCGAGGAGACGAGAAGCAACTTCAGGGTTTTTGTGAAGAAAAAAATTGTGAGAAAATAATCAACACGCTTCGTTTAATTTTATCCGATCCGTCATTGCTACAGCAGCAGTATTAGTTTTTGTAATGACACAAACATGAAATATTATCTTGTGTATGTCCACGTCTGTATACCATTGAAATAAATGTACACACGATAATAATATATTTTATCCCGGACCATAATATTTGTCGTTCTGGGTGCGGTGTGTGTTTTAGTTTTTAAACGTGCCATACTACTAGTTTCAAAAATATTTTATCGGAAATCGCGGGAGTCACACATTTTCTTCAATTTGACATTTATTTTCTGAGTAACACATTTCATAGTTAATTATTATTGCAATGCTTGCTTGTACAAAGCGAGCTGCTTGCTTACTTGTTCATATTATACAGTATTTAATGAATTGATAACACACACGTCGCATTATTAACGAGAATATAATGTGCTTAAAAGTTGGACCACGTGGCAAGTATCGTAATTCTCGGACTCGTGGTATCGTTATTTGGTGAATCGATACGAATGAAAAATTAATATTGTATAAAATGAGTTATGACCTAGAAATGATATTACGTCGACGCGTGTTGCACAATCATAGCGCTAGACAATTTACAATTCACATGACATTTAAACGCCGGGAATGTCTATAGATCTCAACAATTATTCAGTTGGTTGCTATTGAATTTGTTATTATAAATTATCTTACAAATCGTCTTAATGGTGGGTCGATGGTGTGAGCAATAATTTCATTTCTTAAAATTGGTAAAACAATGTTAAATACTATCCTATCCGTCGATATGCCCCAAAAAGTAATGACACATTGTTTGTAAATGTTAATAACTATAATATAGTGTTATTATGTTTTTTTGGAAAAACTAATAGTGAGTATGCCGTTACAAATTATCGGTCATCGAATAATCAGTAAAGTGAACACAGGTTATAGGAATTTGATTTCTAGAAGTCAGTAGATTTATTTTTATAAGATATTAATCATGACAACTTATTGTCTGGTGAAATGCAATCATTTGGAGGCCTTTTAAATTTGTATTTCTTTTTGGAAACCAAACAGACAGCTGTGCATGTTCGCCCGCAGGGTGTGCCGAGGGGGGCATACCCCCCGCTATATTTTAGTTAATATTAATTGTTTTATCAATTGTAAAAACAAAAAAATTGTGTGTGCAGGGCTATCAGAGGTTTTTGACTTCCCCTCCCCATTCATCCGGCTTATATTTCTGCGGGCACACTTGGTTGTGTATTTTTTTTCTGGCGTTTGAATTATCGGACTGTAGTACTGTAGTAACTATGTGTGTATAATGTATATTCTATATACATTATACATAGTACATTAGTACCTATATATACAAAACAAAACAAGAGTTTAATTTATAATGATGTATTAACTCCGACACTCCGTTGCTATTGATAAACATTTTTATATATAACTCGTATGTCGTCAAGTCAAGAAAATATTATTCTCAAGGTCTTGTAAATAATTTCGTACGCACTTCCGAAAAGATCGTAGAACCTACACGGGAGTCGTTAAAATATAATTAAATATAATATTATTATAAAAAATAATTGTTAAAAAACCATAATATGAAATATTTGGGTTCCGCACTTGACATTGGTCACAAACACAACACGCAACTATTTTTAAATTAACTGCACCGAAATTCGGCTGACTTTTTAAAACGTCCGCCCACGCGCGCGTGCCAGTTGATAAGCCAAGGCCGTATTATTTTTAAAACTTGCGAATGATCCGAATAATGTAGACAATGTAGTATTTGATGAAAACCTCTCCAGGCGGTGACATCGATTTTTCCAAAAAATTTCCACCTCGCACGAAGGACATTGGACTTGTCACACGATCCGTCTCCGATTTATGGAAAACTAAAAATGAACCCGCACAAAGATACAAAGAATCGACAGTGACACAGTGTCGCTGTGATATATAGACGCCAACCCCTTTCGAAACATGTAAATCCGCATTCCATGGTCAATGATTTTCACTCTCTTTCGTTCCTCCCTCAAAACTTTTAGCAATGGATAGTTGTATCCCCTCATTATCAATGCATGCAGTCATAAAAATAAAATACCGGGTAATATTATTATCACGTGGGTTGTCCCGCAGAGGTAAGTGGACGCGCATAAGTCAAAACCGTCGTCGTCCGACCGAATCGTTCGGTCATCAATCAGTCGTCCCCACCATCGTTCGACCACGCTGTCACTCACTCTTCCTTCCTGTGTAGGTGTCCTGGCGCATGTGTATGTGTGTGAGAGTCGAGAGAGTACAACATATTATAATATACATGCAATACATCATAATATATATAAATATATATATATTATGACGTTTATACATATATTAATATCTATTATAGTATTATGTGTGAGTGTGTAAGGTCAATGAGATAGTGGTTGGGGACATTTTTCGTCTAGTTAATATGTTTTGTCGAGACGACGTGGAATCGTTTCGATTTCAATACGACGAAAACAATTATTTGAATAATGATTTATATATGTAATTATACGGGTCAAAAATGTTATATGTATGTAAACATATTGGTAATACACTTATACCTAATAATTTATTAAACTAATAAATATTTTAGTGGTAAAAGAAATAAACAACGACTACGGAGGGTCGACCTTAAGAACAATCACAATATTATTATTTTTATTAACATGACGTGTTTTTTTATCCATACATTTTAATTTTATATAATATAATATAATTATATTATTATCGTCTTTGATGTTATAATAATTAGTATTATTGTTAATTGATATCGGTAAAAAAAATGTAGGAAAGTATAATAATATAATATTGTAACAAATGAACAGGAATTTCGTTTATTCAAAAATTGATAATTTTTGTCCACCATTGATAAGAAAAAGAGATAATACTAAAATTTCCCGATACTTGGAGTATGGATAAAGTTAAAGATTATAAATAAATGGGAAGGCTATGCTAATTTCAAGTGAGATCGGGTTCCCGGAAGGTCGTGAAAGGGGAGGAAAACCTTAGATAATAATATGATATAAGAGGAAAATTGAGGTGAATTATCACTTATTCGTTATCATCTACAGTACTGAATATTTTTAAAATATTAAAAAAATTAATGACAGTACCTATTACATATTTACATAATATATCATAATTTATTATAAGAATACCTAATTAATAAATAATAACAATAACTAATATGCAATAGGCAACATTGAACAATAACTCAAAAGTAATAGTTTAATATTTTAACTCTTGGAAAACAAAATATTAATATTTCTCTTTGGAAGAAAAAAAATCACCTCACTTTTTCAGCAGTCTGTAGGAACACCGATAAGAGTTTAGATCATTTACAATGGATAGAGCCATTTGCATTATAAACGTGTACTACCTACGTGTTAGAAGATGTCATTATCGACGAGCTGCAAGATAATTTACCAACAATTTAATAACAGTAATTAATTTATAGCATAAGTATAGCTAATTTAGTTAGTTAATCAAGATTTCTAGGACTTGGTTTGGTCCATAAATAATTGTTTCAATGACTCTAAACCTCTGACACGATCAAAATTTGTGTTCGAAAATAAACAAAATTTTATTGACTGTTCATTTATAGTTTTATAAAAATATACAAAAATTTAAAATATTATGATACATTTAATCTATTGCGTTTCATATTTTAATCATATGATAAATTTATTTATTAGTGTTACCACCTTGTAGGTTTATTTTTTAGGTTACATTTCTTGGTCGTTGGCCAACTCCATATTTTAATAAAAAAAATGCAAATGTTGTCAGTTTAAGTCGCTTCTTGCCGAATACCATTTGGAAATACACACATAGTACTTTAGTATACCGATGAATGATAATGAACGGCTAAAAAAATTATCATACCCATAACCCGTATTTTTTTTTATAGACGACTAGAAAATATCAAGAACTGAACAAATTTTCAAATGTTTGTTGATTGATGACTATTGGTTTTGAAATTTCTTGAGATCATTACTGATATAAATATACATAATATCATATCTACAGACTTTCCAACACGAAACAAAAATAATTGAATCGATTTGTGTATTAGTAATTATTATTCATTGAATAATGTTCAGCAGTTTAGCCTTTAGCAATATTTTGCATATTTGTTTTTGTTATTATTGAATATTTGAAGAACGTTTTATTTATAAACTATCAGTTTATGTGATAAGTTAATCAGTTAATGTGATAAGTACTGATAGTTTTATAAATATTAAATAGTGATAAAGATAGCTTAATAGGGTTGAGCAGGGAAAGCATTCAACAACGGAACCTCCTTTAAATTATTATTCTCTAAACTATGCAATCATTAAAAATGATGACATACTTTTGTAATTGATGTTTTTTTCATATTAATAATACGCATAATATTACATTTGGTACCACACATTATAGTTTATATTTGGTTCAAACGAGTATATTATATTATATCGTTTGAACCTCATAGGGTTTTTTAAAATATAAATTTTAAAGCAAAGATTTTAAAATTATAAAATATTCGTGCATTTAAAAATGTTCATAACTTGCTTTAAAATTATAATCTAAGAAAAAGCCTGCGAGGTTCACTAGATGTTATACTCACTTCTAAATTTGATAAATAGGTCAATTCTCACCAATATTAATCATAACAGAGTTAAATAGATTATTCGGGACGTACAATTTTCTATGTTATGTGTTTGTAAGACAGATACAACGCATGCGGGTGTAGCGCACTCTTAATAAATATTAATGTTATCAGAATAGAGTAGTTTACAAAAATATAATATTTTATTTTATCAAGAAAAACATAAGTTTATCATGAAATGGGAACCGTAGTAAAACTATTGATACTAAAATATGCTATATGGAAATACAATCATGCATAATTTGATTGACAACAGTAATTTGAACTACACGTACGGTTTAAAAAATATCAATAGTACTATAGTTGTATGCATACAACATGCAATTATCGAGACGAGAAAAATATTTTGTCACCAATCTATTACTAAATTATTATTTATAAAATTAAACCAATTAACTAATACATTTTTTATTTGTATAGAATACTTAAATACCACCGTCCCCCAACTTATTTTGAATTTATAAGTTTATTTATGTAGTATTGAAGTAATATGGATTAGAATGGTTTTACAATATAAATTCTAATTGACAATACACACTAAATTATATAACTATAAAAGTATACATTCATTAATCATTAGTGTAATAGTGTGTGGTATGCCACAACGTGGTACACTGTTTTTTTTATTTTTGTAAGTGACCACTGATCACTTTTCAGTTTTTGATTAGAATTACACCAGATGTAGTAGACCCATTTTGGTCTTACCCTTACGGTGAAGGTTCTAGATAGGCATTGGTTAGAATTAGATAGGTACAGTTATAATAGATAATTTTGTACGATATATTCGTATAAATAATAACTTAAATAGAATTTGAATTTACTCCTTGAGTGATCAACGGATTAATGATGTGATTACTCTTAACATCGAGTCATAAACTCATAAAATATCGTTATTTCGTATAAATTTAGTTTAAATCGAAAACTACCTTGTACCCCAACGAATAATATTACTTATATCCCATAACTCATAAGATGGGTGGTAATACATTGAATATCTCAACAATTATTATTATTATATCTTAATAATGACAATAAAATTAATATTTTATTTCTGGACAGGTCGTGCCAAAGATAAAAATTGTTGACTCCAAAAATAGAACTAGACTAATAAATTATCTTAAAACAATAGCATATCGTTCAAAGTTACAACCTATAAAACATTAATACTTGAGTGTGAAATTTTTGGACTTTTGGAGGGATTTGAGACTAATCGTAACTTTTTAACTCCTAAAATTAGCTTCCGTGGACAATAATATTATTATTAAATACCTGATTCGGCGGTTATAACTAATAATGCCGTGCCTTTTTTTTTTACGTTGTCGAGCAGTTTTTGTATTTATCAATATAGTATTGTTGCGTCTGCGCTAATAGAAAAAAAAATTAAAAAAACGTTCGGTGTGTATTAAAATATATTATCATTTAGCGTGTTATCCACGGAAAACGTCGATACGCGAGTGTAATAATAATTTTCCTCCGCCGCCCCGTTCGACTATACGAGCGTGCGTACATGTGTGTGTGTGTATGTGTGAGTTGGCCTGTGAAAACAAACAAAACTATACAACACATTATAATATTATACGTGCCATATTTCGGTTTGTTTCGATGTCGATTGAAATGCCATTAATATTAGTCATTTTGTATGTGGTGTACATGTTGTTACAACGGCAGTGCACGTGCACGTGCTCTCGACGAAATCGTATTTTAAAAACATTATTTTTTTTTCCTCTACAATATAAAAATATTCTGTGTTAACGTAAAACACACATGATCGCCCCGACGGTTTACACCATTCCGGTATACTCCGTGATACATTTCATACCTCGGACGACGGCGGAGGCGATGACGACGACGGACGAATATATTGTTTCAAGAGCCGTTGAACCGCGCGCGCGGGAGGTACACGACCGAGGCGGGCGAAAGTTGAGGATCGGCGGCGGCGGCAGGTTCTTGGCGAAAAATCCGTGTTCGGGTCGTTGATCTCGCCTGGGCAAAGTGTAGAGTAAGGAAAAGAAAAAAAACATTGTTTTGGTCGGTGATTTATCGACGGTAAATTGTGTAAAAACTCCGTGTTTTTGGTCGTCAACCGGCCGTATAACAATTACAGGCGCACGTGACGTGTCGCGCGAGCAGGATACAATATATATATAATTATAGGCACCTGTAATAGACTATAACGTATTTTTTAGGCCGTTGGAAATAATCTGACGAGAGAACTGTGTTTTAACAGCTGATGAATTTTTACGGAGTTTGCCGTTTTATTTGTCATAATGTGTATATTATCAAATATCATATTATGTATGTACGTGGATCGTGTTTATCATGATTCATGAATAATAGTAATAACGATGAGCTAATCGACTCGGCTGAGAACATTTATAGCCTTCTCGTCGGCACCACCCACACCTCTTTTAATTTTTTTTAATAAATAACTAATTATTATTATTTAACATTTTTGTAAAAACACGTGACATATTATTATACTCATCGGGAGTGCTGGACCATTAGAGTTCCGCACGCGCGTCTTTTTTTTTTTTACTATTTTTGGAGTATGTTATTTTCAATTACATCTACTGATGTAAAGAAAGTTTTCGTTTACGGTTTTGGTATTTATGGTGTTATACTTCTTATATTTATTTTTTATATAAAAATAATGTATAATACTTATATGAGTTGCTACTGATATATATTATTGTACACCGCGTCAACATAAACGTCGACCGATGTTTGTAACACTGCGGCGATGGCGTAATAATAGTAATAATATTGTGTTTGTCGTGTTTTTATTTCAGTTCTTCTTTCATTACATAGACCATTTAGATAGCACTATGCCACTACGGGTGAGTACTATTTTAAACGTCTCACGCCAAAAAAAATATAATGGAACGCAAGTTGATCGCAAAATTGATTTTCAAAGCAAATACCTACTATTTTTTTTTACTAAAATTAAATTAATGTGTTGTTTTATAAGGTTTGGCACTCCGGTAAAATATACTATTATAATATAATATAGGACGACGGCTTGTACAATTAATGGTTAAATACCGATGTTATGATTCATAGTTCAAACCAAAAATTCGGTTCTTTTCAGATATATATCAAATTTTTTTGGTATTTTTTAAACCTTAAAAATAAAGTAAGTTCTCGTGATTTCCAAACTCAGAGGGAACAGAAAAAAGTTCAATATATCAAAAAGTTTGAAATATTGAGTTTCATTGTAATGGTATAATTATTTCAAGAGGATTTCAATCGAGTTCGAGATTACAAAAAATTTGATACATCGACGTTCGACATAATATGAATCTACTCTATATCCTTTTTGTTTGGATAATTTTGTAAATGAATCAATATAACATTAATCTGTATTATGACAACACAACAATGGTTACATTTTATAAACAGTTATGACTAACGACATCAGCTAAAGTCCAGAGTCCCTAAAACGTGTGCCAACTGTTATAACGATAGGTAGATAGTATAATATATTATACTGTCTGAAATAGTTGACCTGTTAACGCTGAGGAGAATAAAAGGTTGTATGTTTCTAAATCTAAACTAACAAGTTTAAAAGTTAACGTAAAAAAGAATTAAGTCACTGCAATTAGTGCAATTACATA
The DNA here is from genome assembly GCA_027563435.1 of Nasonovia ribisnigri. Taxonomy (NCBI): domain Eukaryota; kingdom Metazoa; phylum Arthropoda; class Insecta; order Hemiptera; family Aphididae; genus Nasonovia; species Nasonovia ribisnigri. Next base: position 90,933 of record JANEHU010000571.1, read on the forward strand.
CCTATATGTTTTTCAAACTTAAATTTGTTGTGACATTCGACAATTCATTGGAAATGAAGGCAATAAGCTATTGCTATCTACCTAAATTTAATTAATAATGAATAATATTGAACGTCCAGGTGATATAAATTTAAATAATTGAAAATTTGAAATTGAAAGATACAAATTATATTAGCGTATAATTTTAGCAAGTTTGCATAAAAATATTTAAATTGTAATTTGAAGCGTTCGTATTTTTTTGGAATTTATAAGTTTAAAAAAATTATTAGTACAATAATTTTGGTTATTATGCGAGTTTTGAAATGTTATTTAAAAAATATTTATTTTACACTATGAAAATGTAAATCACTTATTAATTATATTGAATACTAACATAGTAACATATTTTGTTTTAATGTAATCAACGTAATATTATAATTTATAATAGATATAACTATCTTATCGTTTAATGTTATATTGTATAACAACTAAAATACATACATGTTAAAGCTAACATAATATTTGATAGTACTGTCTAGTTGTAAGTTATCACTATATCAATAACACTACTACCATACGTTTCCTGGTAAATTAAATCCAATAAATCATGTATAATAATTAATAAGTAATGAGTAATAACACTGCTATAATAAAAAATATTTACGGTATTTTAATTTATACTTCATCTTTATATTGGCAGTTGTATTAAACACCTGCAGAACACCAGATACATAGGTACCTGTTATATATGTTAAATAAGTATTGAAAACGTATTTTTTGTATTAATTCATCTACCAATGAGAATTCATATATAGAACGTATATTGAGATATAGTGTTATTCTTTTAAAAACAACTTCTAAACACTTCTTATTTCGGAAAGTATAAATTTCTTGGAAATTTTAAAAGATAAAATTCTAATATTTTTTATTCTCCTAGTTGTTTACTCTTTTGTTTGTCTGTGGGTCAACTTTTGGTTTTTAAATTCACTATCTAAAGTACAGAATACTTTTTTTAAACTGCGCTTGCAATTTCAAAATAAGTTAAAAGATGGTTCACCAATTACCATCAATAATGGGTGAAAATAAGTAAAGGCAATATAAATATAATTACATACCTTTACCTAATATATCTTAAATTAAAAAAAAAAAAGTAACACATACCTTGTGAATGTTCAGGCTGTTAAAAGAATCCTTCTGTATATACATAATATTGTTAAACTGAGTTATCTCGAAGGTCCGTCATTTATAACTTTATAAGTGTGGAGGCCGGGTGTATTCGACTAGAACCATAATATATTTGTTATCAAATAAATAAGTTTTCACAGTTATATTAGTATTATTAATGATGGTATTTCGCAATGGAAATAAACTGGATTATGATATTAACGTTTGGAAAAAACTGAATAACAAGTGCTAAAATCATGAAATATATCGAATCGAAAACAAAAATGAGTGCCGAGTGGCAAACGAATAATAGGTACATCAATATGGCATATACTTAATATAGATCTGTGGACAATGATAACAAAAAAACGAGTTTGCTTTCACGCGCATGTTAAATTTTTATACATATATTATGTTTCCGGCACAAAAAACCAACAAAGTATACTAACATTGTGATTAATATGACGTAAGGATTAACATTTAATGGTGATAAGTGATAACATATAATTTTATAGTGTATAGCTATATATAATTAAGTAAAAGGTCTCGTGTTATCGTGTACCTATGACCTATCTACGAAATGGGCAAAATACAAACAATAATAATATATTATATTGACATGCAACAATAATATTAGTCGCCAGCTATATCCATGTATTACTGTATTAGATATAGACGTTAATTTTATTCGGTTGTGACTAACCAGTTATTACTTATTAGTTTGAGTACTTATTATAAGTTGTGATGATGAAAACGTTTTATGTTATTTTATATTTTGTTGGGTGAACGCTGATAAAAAAAAAAATGTAAATCCATACAATATATTTTCTTTTTGTTTAACATGTCTAAATTTCTATTACACAATATTATGTACGTAGTACGTAAGTACGTTACGGTTACATTATTATTTTAAAGGACGCCAAAACTATCTCCGTCTTACAAACGTACTGAACAGGCAATTTGCGTTGAGCAGAACCATTTTTGTGTCATTCGTTTTAACATTACAGTGAATTGATCTATAATAGAACTTAAATTTAAGAATAATATCTATGTTTGTACGTTGATATTTTTACGGTTTTCAATTTATAATTTGTATAACTGTGGGTGTATATAGATGTATACGGTGTACATATATACCAACTATACATGGAGTAGTCCAGAAGATCCTAATTCCTAGCCGAGTTGATTTTTGATTGAAACAATCCGTATAGTTTTTATACTATGAGTTTAAAACAAAATAAATTGGATTAGGAACACATCTATAGAACTAAAGAGTTTTGTTGAAAATTGTTTAGATTGTAACCATGAAGGATGTAAATATTATGTAATGATTAAACTTGGACAAGAATTATTAACCTGCAGTTTGTATAACGACTGTGAATTAATAGGTAAATTCTAAAACCTTTCAAGTGTTAATTAATAATTTCAGTGTAGGTACATAAAACGTAATATTGCATGGTACCTACTGGCGCTCCCATTAATATACTAAATTGCTGAACAAAGTCTGGTAAGTCCCTTTGACTGGACACCTGGACGAGAAAATCGATGCAGATTGTTTTCATTGTATAGCGTTATTAGTTTAAATACATGAGTAATACGCGGCGCTATTAACAAATACGATTTCTGGGAAATGTTTTAATTCAGTTGCAAATTAACTTAATTAAGATTATTTTTGTTGAACGGAATATTAGAAAATATTAAAAACGATACCCTCGTGTCTCGACGACTAAATATTAATCATAACGCATAAGACCGGCATTTTCTTATTTTTTAACTGTTATGCACGTAGCACGTATATTATATTACGTTGTTTGATTTGCACGTGTATTTATTCCTAATTCGACGAATAATAATAATTATATATATAAAATAAATAATAATAATTGCGAGTTTGCAGATTTTATTATAATATAATATAGTAGATACGAAGTTATTTATTTTGGATATCTACGTGATGTTTTCGATACATTCAATCTGTCAACTGTCGACTGTCGACGAAAACCCAATCGATATGTTTACCCGTGAACTCGTATTTCACTTTTTAGAAAAATCTTTAGAGGTGATCTGTGCAACGTCGGATCGATTTTTTCGCAGGAAAGTTTAGATCATTTTCGTTAACCGTTAACTTTTTTAACATATTGTTATCAATAATATCGTTGAAAAATGTTGAGACTACGACTATTAGTTTAGCGTATTTTAGCTTCATATAGGCTCCTTCAATTTCTATGTATAGATGAATGTATGATTCGTGTGTAGTACAACAGTCGACATCAAGTAGAAACACGGGGGGGGGGGGGTTGTCAGGAAGTATAACCCAAACTAGTTGTGGGCCGTGGCGTATGTTTCAGTTGCGTCACACCAGGTTGTTTACATTATACTTACATCTAAAATGTGTACTTGGTGTTTGGTGTTAAACTTTGTATAATATTAAAATATTATGTTTGTATATAATATGTTTAATGTTAATCACAAGATAACTGCAGGTGCAATGCCAATCCTTAATCCGATCAAGACGTATCTATACTTACTCCACTGAACTTGACCGAATTTAATTATTTGACTGTCGCGGGCGTTTGATTTTTCGTCGATCTATTTACAACGAGCGTTTTCTCAATAGTGCACTATTTAAATATTACTAAAAAATGTATGGCACTATTATACGTTATTGAAAAAAAATTATGTTAGTTTTAGCAAACGTCGTAGTTTTTATTGTTATTTAATAATTCGACAATGTTATTTACGTAATATTGTTGGACGTTAAAGACGAGATACTCGTGACGGTCGGCGTGTAAACGGTTAAAGGGTAGCCATAAGACATAAACTTTAGAGCACAGTTACTTTTTACTATATATAGTATTCATTAGTCGTGCTATAGATAATAGATACTGTAGTATCTATTGTAATTGCCGTTCTATAGCGTCGTATAACCTATATATTATGATATACACAACTCGAAATATGGCCATTGGATTTTGGCGGGAACGAAGCGGTTCACGTCAGTCGTGTGTGTGTGTTCTATTATTATATTGATACATTGTAGTATTTCAGTATTTTGGCGGTGAGCACGTCCCCGTATTGTATTATATCGTTTTATATCTGCAGTTGTATCGTATTATTACGATATATATATTTTTATAAAGGTGATCGAAACGATATCGTTCGTTCGTGTACTTATTTCGCACTTCCACAGTGGCGCTTAAGACAACAACAACAAAAAAAAAAATTTTCAAGCCTCTTCCCACCCGATCCGGTGATGGCGGTGGAATTTCATGCGGCTCGCACGCGCCCGACTTTCACCGCGGCCGTGCCGCCCGAACGGCCTATACACGCGCACAATGCACACGTGTGCGCGCACGTATATAATATTAACGTCCGGACGATGCTACTTGGCACGCGCCATCTCCGCCAGCCCTTCCTCACCACCACACCATTTGCCAAAGTGCGTAGTTATGTAAGTACTGTAAGTTTATAATAATAATAATACTATATTATTATTGAACCGATTCGCGTACTATTATTATTACCATAGGTGAGGTTTATAATTATTAATATTTTAAGAAATCATCATAGGATGACAATATTGTAAATATAGCTAGACAATCTACAGACATGATCTAAAAGCCATTACTAATTATTTGACAACGTCAGTAATGTAGTTTTTCTATCGCCTTTAAGTATGGGTTTTACACTGTCAATTATACATATACTTACATAATATACTTAATTAACGGTTAACATCTATAGTGACTATACTGTACATTGGTAAAGCCGCATGAGCACAAATGTTTTGTAAGTATTTTATTATTTTTTTATTTATATTATATTTGGTTTTTGACTTTTAACTACAAAAAACATTATTGACATTGTCGCTAAAAAGTAAACAATTATTTGTTTTAGATTATGTATGATAGTATATTCCTATATACCTACTATCTGATGTACCGTACTATCTTCGACAACATTTAATTTCAAATGCATTTTTAAAATTAAATTGTTTCAAGATTCTTAGAAAAATATCCCAGTATCCAACGTGCTGGTTGTAGTGTCGATGTAGTGTGGTCGTATTTTTTCAATCGAACACTGCCTAGGTATCATATAGCTAACTTTTTACATGCCTTATGTGATATAGGTATGCAGCATATGATAATATAACGTATACCGGATTATATTTCTGGTGTGGGAGTAAAGGTTGACCAGCAATGCAAAAAAATCTAAAGATTTGGTTTTTACTTCAACAATAGGGTGTTTAAAATTACAGTGAAGTTGGGGCGTCTATATCACCAGCTACCATCGATTCTAGATTACTATCTCTGTAGGTTTATTGTTTTATATGATATTTTAGATTTTCTATGTGCTGACTTTTAATTAATTTAATACTACGAGTTTATTCAGTATATTTTACTACCATTTCATAATTTTTTCAGCTTGTATTTTTCACGTGTTTACCCATGTTTACTGACTTTGTAATGCTAGTTTAAATTACGTACCGAATAATTGATTGGCAGTACAAAACTAATTAATGGCTTATGAATTATAATCATTTTTAAATTCACAAACTAATCTAAAACCACATAGTGTACTGTATCTGTGTAACATGTATGAGGTAGTGAGCTGTCGTATAAGTATAAATTAGTGCGATTTTCCTTGTCCGTTTTCTGACCTTTTCGCCATCCGCAGAACTTTTGTCAACGGGCATGATACACGCGATTCGATTAAATTTCCCGTCCTGTTTTGTAGAATGTTTCGGTCCTGTGACCGGTAAAGTTTTCCGCAATACCATCGCAAATTCCGTGTGACCATGCACAGTTTCACAAATTAATTCGTTCACCGTGGGTCAGTCGTCCTCGCCACTTTAAAAAGTCTCTATACTCAACTGACGTACGGTTGGATTGCTATATAACCGTTTGTCGGGCCTACCGTATTTGAACTTTATCAGTGTGATACGATTTGATACGTCCTCAGAACCCCGTTACACTGCCGGGTTTGATTATAAGTTTCGTCTAGTACTCTGGTGCATAGTACGGGTTACGCTTTAAGTATGTTTGGCGTTTACATCTTTTCAAAATATTTACGATTGGCTATTATTATATAGTTATTATTTAGGAATAAAGATCATTTTTTATTAATCATTAAAATCAATTTAATGGTAGATTCAAATACAATCCACTACATTTTTTAGAATTGCTAAATATATGAGCGAAATTAATTATTTTAATAGAAATATTCAGAATAATTTATTATCTTTCATTAGTTTTCAATACTTTATAATTAGTTGTTCATGTTTGGGTGTCCCTATTTTTTTTTAAAAAAATGTTTAACTAGTTAAAAGGTATGTAAGTATTTGGTATGCAATTATTAATTTGAATAGCTACTTTTTTTTAAATAATATTCTACACAACGTTGTTTGTAGAGATGGTTCAATGACTGTATTTTTATTCTTTATAATATACAAATAGTCATTTGAGCAGGATGATAGTTTGATAAATATATTATCATTAATATTACCTGTCGAACTGCCAAGGTTAATACTTAGAGAAAGTTCAACATAGCTAAAAGTAAATATCTATTACTACTATTTCGTGCATGTATGAATATAATATATGTGTATTTTATTAGTTTAAAATAGTTTTAATTGGTTATGTATAGTTACTATCAAATTTTTATGCTCATGACAAAAAGTGTATTTCCACAAATTATAAAATTTACTGTATTTCCAGTAAACATAGTTTCTACTATATACGTAAATAAGCTACACAATCCAATTTGTACAGCATATTAATTTAAAGTTGCAAATTGTTGTTGTAATTATATACCTAATTAAACATAATCATTTATAATTGTTTTCATTAAAATTTAACAAATATATAATAGTTTGTTCAAATTATATGTAACAGAACTAATTTTACGAGGTGTATAGAAAATTTAGTACGTAGAGTTTAATATTTGCTCGTATGTAATATAATAATATGCATAATGTAGGTATAGTCGTATAGGTACCTATCTATTATAGCACTTTTAGCATTCCCGGTGTACAATATATTCAGTGGCACAATGGTCAATGACATTGTTAAATTTAAACATTTGATTCTGAATCAATCTCTATCTTTGAATATTAAGCAGAGGGAATTTAAAATTTTAAAAATATTTAGGTTTCACATTGGACGCACTGAAAAGTCTATTACATAATTGAGTGAAAACGACTGATCTAACAATCAGACAAAATAATTTACAACACTTTTTGACTTTTTTCGATCATGATCATCTAATAAATTATTTGTTCAACACAACAGTTCTATTAAATAGTGGACTTAGTTTTAATCAAATAAGCCTCAAATTAAATGAGAATAGCCTATTTTCTATAATACTAGACTAGTATTCTAATCCAGCCCTTGATTAGTTTTAATTACATATTAAAATCTAAAATAATAAAATGTATAAATGTATAATGATTTTTAAAATTATGACTATATAGGTACTACAAATACGATTATTGATAACTGATAAATGTTATAATAATAAGTACCTATAAGTAACCTATATAATGTGGCATACAACACAAAATTATTTTATTAAATATCATAATCTTTGTAAAGACTTGTATAAGTTATTTTATTTAAAAACTAGTAACTACTAACCACCAAAGCTTAAAATTTGTTTTTAATTTTAATTTTGTAATATAATATAGTAATATAATACTTATATTAAAATGAATTAGGTACATTTTTAAATCACACATATTTATTGTCTAATTTAATTATTAATAATTTATTATCATTTAGGTACGTATATACATCAAATAATGTTTAAGTTTTGTACTCAACTTTAAACTTAAAATAAAGTATTTAGTTTTATAATCCAAAATAATATAAATACAAATTAACAATTAACACTATACGAAGTCTATGTTTAATCTCTCTTTTTTAAATGTCATTAGGTATGATTTATGGTAGAGCAATAGAGTATTAAAACACAAAGACAAGGTTCACACAAAATACAATTATAATACGTTATTATGATAATAAGTAATAACTAATAAGTAATAACTAACGATAATGTGTTTTATCACACGTGGAAAATGATTAATTAACATAAGGTTAAAAACGTAATAATACAAGTTTAATCCAACATTGGTGGTGGAGTTTTAATATCTATAATTATATATTATTATGTATTATGTTTTTATGTAGCACAATTTGTTTGATAATTATTTGAATAAATTTTATTTTTATAAACGGTTGTAGCAATAATTTTTGGTATAATGGCGCTCCATATATACGCTATGATTACATAATGTATAATATTATTTATTATTATATTATAAAGAAATATTTCGTCAAAATAAAAATAACTATTTATCGATTTGTTCATTCTGGTTTAAGTAAATATATGTAGCGTTATGATTTTATATAAATGCGGAATGCAGTTTGTCGACAAAAAAATATAACGTTGCGATACTACAATGTAAGATATAAAAAAAATCAATAATAGGTTACCCACCTAGTACCTATCTGCTTTTTATGGCGCTGGCGATATCACCATTGTCATTGGATTTGGTGGAGCTGAAGATAGTTTTGTACTAGTACTATGAAATCGGTGGAATAATTTCACACATAGGTACTTTGTATACTTCACCTATATTTAATGGTTTGATTAATTCAGTAAAAACAGGTGGTTAGGTAGGTACCTAACTGTAAAAAATAATGAATTGTAGTTGTATCACAGAATGGTTGTACGAAAAATGTGAATGCTATTATTATATTTATTAATTAAAAACCCATATTATAATAATAATATATACGCGAGTCGTGAACAAACAAGGACATTATCTAATGGAAAAGAATATTAAAACTGATAGTAATATTTTAACCTATTTTTCTACTAATGTTAGGCAGAACCAAATTTTTTTGAATTACATCCTCCTTTAAGATGCTGATGAACGTATTGATTTTACAACGGTGTGTGTGTTTTTTCGTGTCTGTATAGTATACACGACATATTGTCGAAATAATGCTTGATTTTCAATTTCAGCATCTTTTTTTATTTAAAAGTCTCGGCATCTATGGCCATTGGTATACAAGGAGTTTTAAGGTAATTAATTTCTTAAGATATAGTACTTCATATCAGCATCTTCTATGGTGGGAAAGTAAATGTAGTTGGTAATTTTTGGAGGTAAAAATAAAAATTTCCAAGTAGTTTTCAAAAGTGTTTGGAAAAACAAAAAAAAATAAATGTAGAAGAAACTATAGTTTTTAGACAAAACATGTTTTCAATCAAATTTAACACAAAAAGAATAACCGTAGACGATAGATACACATGTCATTTTTGCCCAATGTTAGCATTGTCTGTAGATATACCGCAAAATATTTATGATTAGACTATTAAAATATTTTAATTCTATTTGAGCTATTTATAGGCATAAGACATTTTTGATTTTTATTAATTTTTTCTTTAGTTATATGTATACAAAATTGTTTGCTTGGTCAAAAACTTCAAAACTGAATACAAGGTTCCTCATATTATGTTGTTATCATAGTCATGAAAAAATATTAAAGATACGTTGGCATGATTTTTTTTACAAATATTCATTAAAATCTCGAAAATGTGCAAATTATTTATAGTTAAAAATTTATAAAATGTTAAACTATTATAGCTAAGGATTGAAAATTTAAAACAAGGTTTCTCGTAAGTTGATGTAACCAAACAATCTAAAAAATATATAAATAGAGTTTTTCTATAGATATTTTAAATTCAAATTTGTATGAAATTAGTTATTCAAACAAAGAATAATGAATTTAGATATTTTTTTTGTAATTTGAAAATACTATTTGTGGGTACTTTAATCTTTAAAAGTATATTATTATATTTATATTTTATACACACAGAAGTAACGTATACATTATTATACGTGACCTAAGGTAGAAAAAATGTTTAGGTCAAAGTTGCATAAAAAAAAATGTACCGACCACGGACGGGACTCGATGAAAGAGCCATCTATCTGTTAAGTTAACTACTTAAGTGGAGACATTCACATAACCCTGCACTATTTATTAGCATAAATTAGCATAACACAAATTTTTGGAATTCACTCTTTCATGCATATTTTAATCCGTTGCATTTCACAGACAGTGTATTACCCTTCAATCTTCATCGAAATTAATGTATTATATTAGATAAAAAATAACATTTTAGGGTTTTTATCAAAATGCTTCATAGACAATAGACATTAATGTGACTTTTTGACTTTTGAGTAATTACTAATTTATATATCTAATAATCAATGATTACAGTGGCGTGCCCAGGAATTTTAAAAGGGAGTGAATGTTATAACTAATGATACATTTAAATGAATTGTGGTGCCTTGGTGGTAATACCAAAGACACAAATAAGGGAATTTATCAAACGATGCCCCCCCTCCCGAGTATAACCCCCAATCAATCCCCTTGGGCTCATCTCTGGATAGTTGAGTAGTTGACCAGCAATGAAAGCAAATGCTATAGCGTTAATATTTAAATATTTGAAGACCTATAATGTGATTTTTTTTAAAAATTCTTAGACATCATTAATGCGATTTCCTAAGTTATTACCAACCAATAATCGATAGTTGAGTGGTGGACTAGCAATGTAAAAAATACTATAGCGTTAATATCTTAATATTTAATGACCAAATGTGTTTTTTATCAAAATTCTTAGACATCGACACATCGTTAATGTGATTTCCTAAGTAATTAACAACCAATATAATCGATGGTTGATTGGTGGATCAGCAATGAAAGCAAATGCTATAGCGTATCAATATGTATTAATATATAAATATTTGAGGACCTAATTCGTTTTCAATCAAAATTCTTGGACATCATAATTGCGATTTCCTGAGTAATTAATATCTAAGTTACAAATAATCACTAGGTCTTCGTGTGTTTTTGGTCAAAATTCTTCCTCGACTGACCTATCCCATCTCGTACTGGTTACGGTGGTTTTAGCCGATACCACAGCGTTAGTAGAAATTTCAGCATTTATCTGTTACAAAACCACGTAGCTAGGTACTGCTAGTAATATAAGAACACAAGTAAAAATATTAAAATTGTACCAAATTTGGTATTTACATTTTAAAAAAAGTGGAACGAACGTAATTTTGAAACAATAATGTATTTTCCCTCCTTCAACGTGTTTGCGAAGTTATGCAATTTATTTTACGTAGCAAAAATCACGTTTTGTGGAATGTGATGTCAGTTTTCCCTGGTAGAATTTTATAATGAGGTGTTGAACCTGTGCCACACTCGTCTCAGCATTTCCTCATCTATTGACTTAATTTCCGTACGGATAGAAATGTCCTCCTTTAGACATAGATTTATCAGTTATTGGGCTTTGTTGTCACCTTTAAGACGGAACTTTACCTGCCTATCTAAAACCTCACAAACATTATAAAAAAGAAGGTACATTTTTTTCTTAAAAATTACCTTCCAAACAACTATTTAAAAATTAAGCAACAAAATTAACAGTAACTACGCATAACATTGTGTTGATGTTAATGGAATTTATTTCCGTAATTAAAGAAATTATCATTATTATTACATATTAAACTTTTAAACGTGTTTAAATAAAACTTGGTCAGAAAAATGTTGTAACAAGTCTAATCTTGCAGTTAGAGACGTGTTGTATAAGACCAAGGTATATGATAAAATGTATAAGCAAGCGAACATGGGGTACCGTTCTTATAAATAATCTGGGTTATTATTATGAGTGAATCTATATAAGTAGGTAGTTCCATTTGTAATAATTTGTAATCACATGTATCTTTTATTTTTAACGAGACAGTGTAAGTATGACAAACGAAACTCCTGTGTTTCATTTCTGTGCACATAATAAATGCATTTAATATGCTCAAATTTAATTAGATTATGTCGGTATAAGATGAATTGGTTTATTATTATTTTTTTTAATAAAATAAAAAGTGAGTTTGTCACTTTGGCTGCGTTTACAGATGACACGGGTGGAACCGTTGATTAAAAAAAAACATATGACCTTAGCCTTAGACCACCGTCGCCATCGGAATCGAGTAATTTTTTTTTTCTTTTTGGAACCGTTCGCTGTAAACCTAAATGTAAAAATAACATAGGTATAAATCAATCTTAAGCAGTTTGTTTTTCTCGTGCGAAAACATCGCTTGGCCGAACGGTTTTGAAATATTTATCACACGCGCACGCGCCGCCCAATAAGATCTCGGTGACCGAGTTCAACACACGACTCGGGTCGTAACAAACTGTGACTATGCGGGCACGGACCCAAGGTCTCAGAAGAATTTAACCAGAAAAAAATTTGCATCGATCTGATGTAGAAACAAATTTTAAATTGTACTAAAAGTTGTTCAAATAAAATAAAAATTGTCAAATTTTTATTGAATGAATAAAACAACCTAATTCATTGTTAATAAAAGAAAAATTAGGATTTCACATATTAGGTGCTACGTTTTAAAGTTAGAACTAATTAAATCCGATTTCGTTAACACATTTTAGTTGCACAAACTTTATGGAGTGGTTAGAAGCAATAAGTACACTATATTTATCTAATTGCATCAAATAAACTTATTAAAGTATGGATAATTATTAATATGATTATATGAGTTTTAAGCTACAACATTTGAGAAGTAACTTTCTCAATGCGATGTAATTAAATATTAATCGTTCAATACGAAAAAAGCAAAAACTGCCTATCACTTGTATATTTGTATGAATAGTATCTACTACTACATATAGGTACTTAAAGTCAACGTATATATTCTTATTTCTTATAGATACTAAATATACTAAATAGATACTGTATACCAAATACCAATAGATACTGATACCATAGGAATCGCCGCGACCGTATCAATTATAGCAGCATTATAAAACGTGCCAAACCCGATTTAGAGGAATTATTTATATTTAAAACCGACGAACGGCATCGCGTCCAAAAACTACAACCGGCGGGAAAGCACAGCGGGTGGCGCGGTGACGTGCGGGAAACAATAATTTCCTTTCTAGGCGATTGCGGCGGCCAGGTTGAGGGACACAGTCAGGTATATTATTTACTGATAGTCGTATAGGTACCTATGTACCCATTACCAAACGGCTCACCGTAGATACAATATTATACGATATAATGCCATTGTGCTGAGTGAAAATTGTTTACTTATTTTATCGCCTCACAGACGATCCGCAGACACACGCGTACACCACAGGTAAAGTATTATTATTATTATTATTGTACCTACGGAAGTTTATTCATTGAAATTCGTTACACATGTGTTAACAAGTGTGCACGCAATTGGGTAGTTGCCATCCGTAGAAGACATGCGTGCGTTCACGCAATTATGTTGTAACATCTCCGAGGTTCGTCAACTGATAGTGTTAGTCACGTCGATGATAACAAAAATACACCTACCGTGCCAAAGAAAATAATATATTATTAAGTTTGCGATGTTCGGAAATAGTAAATTATTGAATTTTCTTGTATATACAATACATTCTACATTATTAAAATCGCACGTTGGGATGTTTTTGACTATTTCTGGTATAATCACATAATATTATACCTAGCCACCTATAGCTATATGAATTCACGGGCAGATCTGCAGCACGTATAATATTATAACCGTTAGACAAGACTTGTTCGGTACAGCTTTCATGCGAGTTTTATTTTTTATCGGCAACCGTGCGTATTGACGAAACAACAATCGTCATTGCACTTTTTTTCTTTCTTTTTTTTTTAACTAGGTACTGTGAATGTTGTACTATACAACACATACGTTTACAGATAGAAAGAGAGAGAGAGAGAGAAACGGATAAAAGCAATACATTCCCCGAACTCTATATTATATTGCACACAAACCTGCTTCACGAAGCAATTATTATTTTTATTATTACTATTATTTTTTTTCAGTCATATCACTTAAATCTTCTTCTTAAATGTTAACATTTTTTCCACGATTCGTCATTAGGTATTATCAAAGAACGAAATGCAAAATGTCGGTTTTGCAATCATCGTTATATTATTGTTATAAATTATAATAGCATCAGTAAAATCAGAAAGGTATTTTTCTATATAAAAGCTAACTAGTTATATGAATCTCTTTTAGTTCACACACTATAAAGTCTCTACGTGAGTGATGTCAAGTTAGACACCTGCAGTAGATCAATTTGAGAGTGGGATTAAGATTGCCTCTGTCTGATTATAAATACAGGACGATGGACCAGTTGCTTGTGAAAAAAACATGCATATTTTTATAATTTTGAGGAAATATAGTTATAATATTGTGTACAGAGAAACAATGATAGTTGATATATTTTAATAGACAGAATATATACTAAGTAGAAACGCATGCAAATTGCTAGTTTATATAAGAAATTAAGATATGTATGTGATGTTGTAATAGTGGTGACTGGTGAGTATATGTTTTTTACTTATTTAGGACGTTCAAAACTTTTTCCTCACACCTTATTAAAAACTCAAGTGACGCACCACTGTAAGAAGTACTTTATTCAAGTACATAGTTATGTTATTGTCATAAATAAATGTTAAAAAACGTATATAATTATTATTATATATTATATAAAAATTGTTTTAAACAATAATTATGTATATTAATTACTACATTATAGTCTACAGGACACGGTTTAAAATTGTTAGATGTGGGTGTTTGGTAAGCGTATTATACGTATAGGTTAGGTACCTATACATAATATTATATATACCGGTATATTAACTTGACTGTTAAAAAATGTAAAATATAATATTAAGAAAAAACAAAATAAATAATTTTTATTCACGACTATTATTATAAGACTAATATATATTTTATATTCATAAAAAAGCGATTCAGTGTTGTACACGTGGGAGATGGTAAATTACGCCACTAAAATAGTTTATACAGTTTCACCACGTGGTCAGGTATAAATCATAAATGTATAGATATGTGTTATTTGTGCAAAAACACCTTATTATATAGTAATTTAGGCCTTATTAAAATGTATATTTGTGTCACGGAATAATAGCAATTAATGGTAAGATAATTTTTTTTCAAATTTTTGTAATTGGTTATACTTATTATTTACTAATTATTTTTAAACATATATGTACCTGTATATGTAAATTTAAGTACCTACTTAAAAAAAAAAATTATATTTTCTTAATAATTTGTGAACTGATGTACAATATTTATATTGTTTTCCTATACATGCATTTTTTTTTGTTTCCTCGCTGAGCTCTTGCCTCTTAGATATTACAGCTATTATATACAAACAATTTATTTTAAATTACAAACATTACATAATTTATGCATACATAATAAACTAGAATACTTATTTTAAATTGACTTAAAAAAAAAACTTAGACTTCACGACAGAATATTTAAAATTTAAACACAAAACAGGTACTTGGGTTTCTATATATAAAGCGTGCATATAATATTCGCTTTTAAGAGCCTTTTTACAGCTAATGTTAAATTATTTGGTAACATAGGTAGGTACTATACTATAAAGCGTTGTTGTCATAATATATGATATTATCCTGTATTTTATTCTTTGTTATATTTATGAGTATATGTATATTTATATAACCTATACAAAATATTATATAGTCCACTATTCAGATTTTTCAGATTTTGGTGGAAGCGCTGGAGGCAGAGAGCTATCGGAAAACACAGTTAGGGCAGTATAATTTCCCCAAAATAGTTCCGTTTTGCATGTACAGTCCTCGATCCAATTTGTAGATTGAAAATTGAACACTACCTATAATAGGTTGCAGTCCCTACATCATCGATTTTCTTATAGTTCAGTTTAAAATAGATTTGTAGAAAATAAAAACAATACACTTTATAACTACAGGTTTGAATAAAATATTGACCATTTTAAGTAAATCTACGTTTTCATACTTGAGAGTTATTATTTTAAAGACATATTTTTCATAATTATAGTGTTAAACAAAAGCATATTTTATCGATTTTGTGTTAACATCTACTTATTTTATATTTTACATTTCAATAATATTATATCGTCGTAACCAATGAACCTATGTTCTATAACAGGCATAAGTACAAGAAAGTCCCATTCTTGACTTGTTACCAATTAAATAAAATTATGACAGCCACAAAAATCTGGTGACTGATAGATTTCCAGGTTATTGCAAAGTTCATTTTTCTCTTATTCGAAACGTTTTCGCCATAAAATGTCAAGGCCAATGTATATTGACATATTGTACACGCACATCAGGTAAAGGGACTCGGATGCGTGCACAAATGCATACCAGGAAAGTGCATTAGAGGCATGTGTTCGTTGCACTTTACTCGTATTTATAATTTAGCTGCAAGTCGCGACGTGTATTGCATAGCAGAATCGTTATGAAAATAAAAGTTCAGTATCACATCTATCTTGCCGACGCAGGTGGATAACATCCAGAATAATTAAGACGAAAAAAAATGTGCAACATGTTAATGCGTTGGTACGTATATGTCTGTGTAATTTTTTTTTTTTTATATAACTATGATGTATATTGTTATGGTGTGATCGTTTCGGAAAAAATGTTCGTTTGCATTAGTTGAGGATCGCTTGATTTTGAGTTTTTCCATCGGGTTTATTTGATGAAATTATTCCCACGTACATAGGTTTTACTGTGGTTAGGTTTTCAAATTATTTTAATATTATTATGATTACCGAATCGCTCGCGAGAACAAAATCATTAATTTACAGGTTTGAGCGCGGAATCCTCGTAAGTACATTAAATATTTTATGATTATTTAGACTCACCATATAGCGCGGTCACGTTGTTAAATTTAACTCGTTCAGTGTACATCGAATTATGTAGGTATCTTCAATTATGAATAATATGCTAGTATATAATTTATAAAATAATGTGTTTGATGTAGATACTAGAATCGTGTGATAAAACATATTGGTAGTATTGATTGTTTTTATTTATTACACATTTTTTTTTCTGTTACAACAGTTTACATGCAACACTGTTATATTAATATTATATTGTTGGACTGAACCTATATGTTTTAATCTGGGCGTGGACGATAAACTATAATTTAATAATTTATATCTTATACAGTTAGTATACAGAGTGTATTCGTGTGAATTCATCATTTCACTAATAAAATTATCATAAATCATAATATTTCAAATAGGTAGGTAATAATATATATTACTCAGTGCGAACAAAAATGATTTGGGTAACTGATAGAAAGGTTCCCAAAATATTTCAGAAATATTTGATTAACGTATACAGAAAATAATAATTTAGTAATTGTTAGTGGTTGATCATAGTTTAGTTGTGTCAATGACTATAATATTTTATAAATGTTTCCAAAATATTCTAAAACATTTATTGAATCAACCTAATATTTGAAGTCCATGAAAATGATTATTTTTAATGAATTCAAAAGTATAAATCAAATAAATATGAACAATTTATATCGTATACATTTACTTTTGGTATACTTATATTATGTATTAAATGAATATAGAGATGATTTTATGAAAAATAAAGAATTTGTGATATATAAGTGGTAGCTAGGTACATAAATATAAAAAGTATTCTCAAAAATATAAATATATGCATTATCTGATTTTTAATAATACCTATATAAATTACATAATAAAAGTAATAATGAAAAATAAAAAATTTTATTCAAATAATTTTGTTTTTGTATTGACTATTGAGTGTAGTTCTGAAAACTGATTAAAATAGTAATATAATTGGTTACTTATTCAGTGGAACGAATTTTATTTTTTGTTTTTGTTCAATAGAGTATACAAATTACAAGGTTGTGTAAATAAGAACCTGTGGGATTTCAGTTTTAAAATAATCATTATAAAAGTTCATTACATATAATATGTGTATTGTATGAAATTGTATATAATGTGCAGCACTAATGCATCTAACATAGATTATAAATGTAAACTGTTCATTTGTTGATGTATTATAAATGGCTATTTTGAATTCATTTGTTTGGTTTTGTGCACTCTAGCTTAACATTTTTTAGAAACATTCAAAATGTATTATATACTATAACTTATTTTATAACAAAGCCCAAAATACAGTTTTGACTTTTCTACTTATATAATATTACTTATATTATTTACTACTTAGTATGTGTATTATTTATAATAATAAAATATTGATGTCATATAATATTAACGTTTACCAATGTTCTACAATAGACATTAAAGTTATTTAAAATGATTTATGACACAATACAGGTATACGCAAAAGGTAGTAAGTGGACGGAACTACCTCAATATAATATTGTAAGAGTAATTAAATATATTATACTGGTACCAGACGAGCACGTAGACATTAGACAATTTACACATTTTATATGCGAACCGTCATTTATACTGATAACATTATATTCAATGGTAGGTAGTGCACTTTATTTTTTATAGCCATAATACCGTGTTGTGTATAAATGTCGATCGGAGTATATATAGGCAAGTAGTAAAACTAAAAACTTGATTGTTTTCGATTTTTTTTTAATAGTCTCAAAATGTAATTTCAACAAAGTCGTGTTAGTTATTATTCACGCGTATCGCAATCGGTGATTTTAGATCGTATTCGTCAAGATAAAAATAATAATCGACGGAGACATAAGTTTAGATTTTACTCTAATTTGTTGGCGTATTTCGTTAAAAGCAGTGAAGTCATTTTTTGTTCTAATCGTAATTATTGGCAATGAGAAAATGTCTACGGTGGTTTTGAGATCAAAGATCACGGTCGACACTCGACGTGTTTCAATGTCGTTCAATAATAATGATAAAAAAAAAGAACATATTCATTTGGTAGGTATAGATACTATAAAGATTATAATATAAAATATAATCTATACACAGCACCGTAAGCATAAATTATTAATGCAATGCTATACATATTGAAATGGATGTATAATACACTGTCGTTAATTATTGTTTTATGAAGTTTGGCGATATTATCTGACTTGTATATGACACACCATACGATTATGCAGTTTACCTATGCAATTATGAGATTGCACTGTGTTGCACTCTTACTAATCAATCACATATAACTACCAACATAGTGAACTGTACGAAACGAACGTAAATGAACGTCAAGGAGACGGATCCAATACGCAAACCAGCTAAGACTCGTGCGTTAAAATAGATTATTACAGGTATTGATATAATAGACGTAGGTTGGTATACTATATTCTACAGTTTTTTTTTTAGTCTATTCTTGTCGAGTTTTTATTGATACCAATATGAAAAATATATATAAAAAAAAGCATATCGCGTCTTGTGTGATAATATTGCTCTTTTCCTGCTATAAAAATATGTTTATTATTATAAACTCACATAATATATTATAATATACCTACAATGAGTTACAATATACAGCGTTTCTTAGCAAATCGCATAACCGTCTAGCCATAGGTTTCCTTGTCCGATTGCTTTGACAAACAACAATATTGATAGATAGTAAAATTGTCTAAAAATATTATTATTATGTTCGTAAAATATTATATATTATGGTATCGTTCAATAATGTGGCCGTTATGATAGGGAAAATAATCATTACATCTTACAGAAAACTAGCTGTGACTTATTGTGTATTCATAAAGGTCGGTCGACCGTCTCGTATCTAATATACAATAACAAAACTTATATAATCTATGACTATATTATAATATGTATAATGTATATTTATTAATGAAATATAATTGTTTTTTTTTTTTATTGTTACAAAGACTTTTAAAATGTTTATGTTAAATATAAAATATATTATAATCGAAATTGACTGAGAAAGTTCTCACTGCTCCTCCGCCTATTATCGGAAGATATCGTATAATTTCAACAAAAAAAAGAGCTGTGCGTTACAGTAACTTTAAAACCGCGTGTTTAAACTAACGGTACAACATGTGGCTAATTTAACTTGGATGTCAATGAGTGCAATAATATAATACGAGCCAAGCGTCTTAAAAATCACATATGGTTAACTTCTTAAAATCAGACTTAAAATAATAACGTGTATATAAAGTGTGTATAGAATTATTTCATCGATCGATTTTGTAACCAGCCGTATCGTGATTAAATTATTAATAATAATATAAAATGTAATAAATAATAATATTGAAGCTGTAATGCGTTCAGTGTATAATATTCTACGTGTAACGCTTTCGACTTTACGTTATGGTTCACTTGTACGCCATTGGTATCATTATGTTATTATTATTATTATTATTATTATTATAAGTAATAACGTTGGATATAATAATAAAATATAGGCTACAACTTTACAAAACCGTGAACAAGATGTGTACCAACTTCTGTTGTGTTTTGTATTCAGAACATTGTGGACAGTGCCACATAAAACTATATTCCGTATAAATAAAAACTACAAAACCATAGTTATTGATATAATAATCGAAAACACTGAGCAGAAATTATTTAATATTCACTTCTCCTCGGAATCTGGATTGACGTTTGAACTACCACGCACTAACTCGGCAGACCAATATTAAAGTTTCAGGCTATCGTGTTTTTTCCATTATTTATTATAAGATTGTTCAAATTTAAATTTCAACACATAGTAATATTGTCGCACTGTTTACTGTATTTTTTTTTTAGTTTATTTCGAAGTGAATTGGTAATGTTATTTTTTTATTTCTCAGACCTTCGATTACGCATTAATTCCTATAAAATATACAAATAAAACAATATTCATTAAATTGGCTTTCGACTAATATCAATTTTGTTTATAAACAGAAAATAATTTTACTTCTGATAAATTATAATTTAATCCACAATAATTTATATTGAGGACATCCTTTTTGTTATTAAGCGTTTAAAAGAAACACAAAAATGAATCATTCAATTACGAACAATTGTTAACATTTCTACATAATTCGTTATATTCCGTTTGTTGTACATTATGTCTCAATTTATCTGATGAACTTATTTCATATTCTTAGGAAGATGATGTTCCAAACATCCAAGGGAACATTGGTTTTAATTAATCACCCTATGTAAATAATTTTATGTAGGTACACTAATAAATTAAAATGTATAATGTAGATATTATATTTTATAACAACGTACTTCACACAAATATTTTCTATTAATCTAAAGAAATAATTTCGATAATAATAATTTTTATCGGAACAATATTGCTTGATGTAGGTATTTTGTGCGTTATTGTAGTGTTCACTATTAATTAATAAGTAGTAATAGTAGGTAGTATTAAATATTAACACCATATATTGTATGCATAAACTACTTAAGAGTCTTTTAATATTATTATTTTCTTATCTGTTAATGTATTAACAACATACCTCTTTTATTTTGATTAATGTAAATATTAATATAATATGTAGATAGGTAGTCATAGTATAATTTGATGAAATATGTTAAAATAGGTTCACACAAATAATAATTATCATTGTGTTAAACGTATTATGTGTAAAATCAATGAAACATTTTTCAATTTTATGTTCCAGTGTTGAAATTAAATATTTATTGAGCTGTTATTTACTCTCATATGCTTGTCAAGTATGGTAGTACGGGTCTGTCACTCGTCTAAGGCTAATAGTTATTACTTATGGTCTATATATTATAATTATAATAGTTATCTTATAAAAACGTCCACCATGCAGTGGAATCACCATGGGGGTCCCCGGGTCCGAACCCCCCCACAGCTTTGGATCGTATTATTACTAGTACGCATATACTAAAATTTTTCTTTAGATAAATTCTCTATGTTTGAACAAGTACTACACTCCTCTTGTAAAAATTCTACTTGCCCCGCTGCCTATATGGGAGTAAGAACTTAATTTTTTTTAATTATTGAAGTTAATATTTTCCACTGATTTGTTATCTATTCAAAAACGATATGATATCAATTATCAATAAGAATAATTGAACGAGAAAGATTTTTTGTAACGACGTGAATTAAATTTAAACACGGTCTTCTGAAAATTCAAAAATTTTAAAAACAGTTCTATGGTTTATAAATCCTATTGTTTCTTCATAAATAGTCAAACATAAATATCAAATGTTAAAATAAAAGTAGAAAATTGTTTATTAGGTAGTAAAACTGTCGTATAAACACAATATTGTTGTATTATGTACTACATATAACATATTATATTATACAAGTGTTTGTTTGGTATTATAATTGTTGCATTAAACGTCGAATTTCATAACATGATATTATAATGTCCTATAAGACAAGTACTCAATATATAATATTACTCGTATATAATATGTATTATATGTTGTATTTAATAATGTAATATATTGCTAACGCGTAACCGTGAGATCAGTATTTGATTATGTCTATAAATATATATATAAATATTTTTTTTTATTATTATTATTATACTGTTCTATTATTTATCTTTGTATTTGGTTATCTTTAGCCAAGTCATCAAAAGTAAAACGGTCGCGTCACGATTTGAATACCAATTTATTCTTATTCATTTGCCTAATGATCTCTTATCGCAGTGCAGGGTAATGAAACTATATAATAATATTATATTCAAAAACCTAATCAGATTTAAATTGTATGAATTCTCGATTTGATAAACTACTCAGAATTTTAAAGTCATCGCCTCAGTATTATAATATAGGAATACAATACAAATATTGTACCTATATCTACTGATGCACTTTGTCGTGACTGCTGTTGGACGTACCTATAGTCTATATTTGATTGGATTATTTACTAGGTATAAATGCATATAAAGAGTGTTTATTTCATCGTTAACTACGTAATATTCCAATATCTTAGAATAAACGAGTGATTTAATTTTTTTTTTTAAACATTTAAGAATGTACCTCTTATTTTATACTTTATACGATTACCTATTATTTATAAGTATTTTGTCCTTAATAGAATTTGTTCAAACAGAAAAGGCATTTTAAATATCTTGTATTTTTCTTTAATCTGTATTTCATGATAAAATAATAACCTCGTAGGTGGTGTTGTATATAATATACATATTTTTTAAAATTTTTTATTTATAATCTAAATAATTTAATACAATAAGTAAATTTGATGAAAGTATACAGCATAATATTATTATATAGTAAGTAAGGTAATTAAAATAACATGAAGTGACATGATTAGGGAAAATATTTATTGATATTACTCACTATCTCAGTATAGGAAAAAAATATGTAATAATAAATGTAACAATACATAGTAGGTACTAGGTACATAGTTATAGCTATATAATAAAAATAATAATAAGTAGACATTTATCAGAATTCAATTGTTTTTTTTTTATTGCTAAATAATGTAATAACATTAGATTAATATTTTCTACTATATGTTATGTTTATTACAATAATTAAGTAAAAATGTCTCGGGCACTATATGAAATAATGGTAAAAATACGTTTCAGTTGTGTTCACGACAACGACGAACGATCAATTTCAGCTGCATGCTCCGAGACGAGTCCTGGAGACGTTAAACCGTTGATAATCATGACCAAGGATACTGAGTGGAGTCTTGGCGCTGTCCGACGTGGACCGAATTGGGCGTGGAGATCGAGGTGGAACGTTAGAGGATTCGTTTTGGAAAACGGACGTGGTTGCGGGCTAAAGTATGTCCGAACTGCTCGTTGCCGCAGGCCTGAAAGGTAATTCTAGTCAGCAGACATTTATTTTTCCTCCGGTGAGACATAACCCTTATTTTATTTTTATATTCTTACAAGGATCACCGAACAAGCATGGAGTACAATACACGCTACGGGCGATTCAGGAGTAGACATTGTTTGAGAAATCAAAGCTGTATATAGATGCGGTAGTGACGGTCGACAGAACGAACCTTTATTATTTCATGAAAATCGTCTCACACCAACCTCGTTTTGGATATAGGTATAGTTATCAGTTTTACACGGAATCTATTGTCGCACATATATAAGTGCGTCGGAAGAGGCGTATAGATGATAATAGTTATGCTGTTCGAATTCCAAATAGAATATTTCTGTCGGCTTATTGACATGGCACAGTGGATCGACAAAACTGAATCGCATACGTAACACCCTTAGGATCACGGTCAAATAATGATCTTGAAACCGGTGGCACTGTGAAATCGAATAAACCGCGGAACCTCAAGGCGACTTACATATATATATATATATATTATATATGTATTATATTTATTATGATATACATCTAACTACTTATCTTGACATTACACATTTCGACACGCGTATTGGACCATCGTATTTCGTGCCGGTCACAGTCTGATACGTATATCGAAACGTTTGTTCCTTGACATTATAAAAAGGTCGCAGGAATCATTGATAAACGCACCACGCGCCACGCCGAGTCGGCATTTTTACGATATTAAAAACGTACGTAGTTTGAACCACATAAAAGTGTATCTGATATTTTATTCACCTATAATATAATAGACGTCATTTTTAGTGGGCTTCGATGCTTTTAGTATTTTAGCAACGAATCATTCCTCCCTCCGACAAAAAGCACTCACTACGTTTGTGAGTCGTGAGGCTTAAGACTAAAAAGAACACCACACATAAACTATGTAATGTCTATAAAATATATATCATAATATACGTAGTAAACATGGATCTATAATATAAAATAATATAATAAATATCAAATGTAAATTGACTGTATTGACCATATTATTGATTTATACTATTAACATTCCGACACTAAAGTATTCACTATATTATTTAGTTTATATAGAGTGTAATATTATAATGTATATACTATATATATTATATATATAGTCATACAGAGTATACATATGACGGCCACTACTCTCATAACTATAGTTATATCAAATTTTTTAGTCAAAACCGTGTCTGTTTATAATGCCAATCTAATTATCTCGATTATAAAATTTGTTTTAAAATAACATTTGAACGTTTTTCTGTGAGGTATATTATATATGTTGAATTTTGATGTTGCAATGAGTAAACCTATATAGAATTGAGGTATACCTACGTAAGTTGAAATAAAATATTTCGTTTTAATATAGGTTGTGCACCATTATATTACAGGTGCATCATTACCATCCACACTTTTAGTATACAGAAAGTTATAAAGCAACGGGGTTTTCAATTTTGTTTTTTTTTTATATTTAATGTGTTTGAAAATGAAAAAAAAATGTTTTGGTTTTGTTTACATAATATCTATTATTTCATAATTACTTTTTTCCGGGTAGAAAGAATGCTCTAGAAAAGTTTCACACAACCCAACCGCGGCCACTCTGTATATTGGAAACTCTACACAAACTATATTTTAAAGAGGATAAATTTTTTAATTTCCTGAGAAGTAGGTAGTAAAACTTTTTCACGTTAACGCCCAGTACACGTCGGAGACCTGATTTGAGGGAAACTTTTAGTATTATTGTAAACCTATCAATGGTTTTAGAGATTTAAAATTCGTATTGAGACCATATTTGTACATTAAATACGTCAAACGTGATCTAAAAGTTAAGAAAACTCCACACAGACAAACGAAACCATGATCAATATAGAAGTGTGGAGCTCACGTCGATTCCAAGTGTTTTTTTGTTACAAAAATATAGTTTTAACACGAATCCAAAAGTTATGGAGTTTTATATACCATATCTTATGGAAAATTTTATCTGTGCTTTTTAAATTTTTGATAGCTTAAATCTCTAATAATTAAAAATGTATTGAAAAATACAAAAAAAATCTACATTTTAAAAATACACAGACAAAAAATCATTTTATCTAACAAAAAATTGAAACGATAATATTCTCCTCTTTGCAGTTTATGAAAATATTAGGGGCTTAGCTTTACATAGCTTGTATAGCTTCATTCATTATATAAACCTTGTTTTCACACTACACATTATGGGTGGGTAGCGTCTTCTTAACAATATTATTTTAAAATTTAGAATCATTTATCGTTCTATTCAGATGTATGATACGGCATTTGGGCCGAGGTCTTTATATACGCATAAATGCATAATGTTTGACGTTAGTGATTTAGTTATTGTTCATGTCTTTTAAATATAAATATTATTTTATTATAATTCAATTCCTTATTTGTGTATGCACTAAATAAGCAAAAAATACTAATAAAATTCTAATGATATGTATTTATGCATTAAAAAAACTTTGAAATATGCTCTTAAAATATTTAAGAGATATGTTAAAATATGATTTTTTGGCAAAAAAAATACTCTATCAAAAAATTGAATAATTTTAGTTTGATGAATATTAAAAACTGAACATTGATTTTTATTTAAAACAAAGTAAGAAATTTAATTTTTTTTTCATAGATATTATCATACTTGACTATAAAAAGAAGTGGGTGTCGCTCATCTGCTGTACAGTATATTAAAAGTGTCACTGTAATGAATGGTGGAAAATTTGAATTCAATGAAAGAATATCAAAAAACGATTCTGAGTAAAGACAGTCAATCAGCCTATAATATATTACTAAGTATATTTGATGATATTATTTTGAATAAAGTAATGTATTTATCTATTTACGTGGAATCTTGTTTTCAATTTCAATCCTTAACTATTAAAGTTAAAAATTTACGTTTTGTAAAAATTCGAACTTTAAATGCTTATAAAAAAAACGTGTCCCTATGTATTTTTAATATTTTTGCACAGCTATTGTAACAATACACCTACTGGAAGCCTTGTATTAATTTTTCATGCTTTTTGAACCAACAAAAAAACTAAAAAAATTGTAAACTGAAAATGTCCTTAAACATCATAAAACTAGTAAAAATATTTTTTTTACCCAACGAATACAATTTTATTGTATTACTAGAAATTGAATATGTCTGTAAACAATTCGAAATATTTTGAAAATTGTATCGTGTATAGAAAATGCTTATACAAACATTCAGTCAAAATGTATCTGCGGTTATTTGTTTTAGAGTTACACCAAAAAATAAATCGATTTGGTCGAAAACCAATTTTGCTTAAAAATTTTCGTTTTTCCTTAATTTTTTTTTGTTTTTCCCAGTGCTTTTGAAAACTTTTAGGAATTTTTACTTTTGACCCCCGAAAGTACCAATCGGATTTTCCTATCAGAGAAGTACCTAACCTACGGTTGTAGAAAATCTAAGCATTTTTACTCTCCTAAAAGGTGATGACAAATAAAATAAAAATAAAACCAACATCATTGAATAATTAAAACATTCATCGCTCTGCTCAGAATGTAAAAGGATATTATCAAATTTATTTTATAAAATTTATATTTTTACCTAAATATTAAAAGTTTTTATTTTTAAAATAAACATGTTTAGAAGATACCTATTTAAAAAAATGTCCAGAGTTTTATAATTCATGAAAAAATTGTATGCAAATAATTTGTATAGTTTATTTAAATAAATTTTATTAGGTTTAGGTACATAAAACAATCAGGGTATTAAAATAAATTTCAAATATACTATTTTATTACGAAATTGTGTATCAAATATGCAATGAAAAATATATATACATTTTTCAAATATTCCTTTTCCTAAAATATACTTTTATAGCAGTATAAACTTTTTTCTCTATACTTTCTACACTAAACAAATCATACAACAATTTCTTATTATCTTCAAACTGCTTACTTACTCTAGAAAAATATGAATAAACATGCATAGATTAGAATTTCTAAAACTAATTAAATTATTATGCTTTGTGAAAATTTTCAGTTCCTCAAACCTTTTACAAACCTTAAGTTAAAGATGCATTATATTAAACAATTTTATCAGAAAATAACTTTCAAAATTAAAATTATGTAGATTTGTTTAAGGGCATTGTATGCCACGATTGTCTGTCTTTGTCTAACACACGTGGAACATATGAATAACGACCTAAACGCCTGACAAAAATTAAGGTACTTCTAGTTATTCGATTTAAAATATGTAAAGATGTTTGAATAGGTATACAAGTTTAATTTGCATCGGTCAAGGCACTTTTTCGATTGTAGCAATATTTTGATGTGAATAAATATTTTACGTTTTATAAATTAGTTAATTTGTATTATTAAATATATTTAAAAAATATTAAAAATATTAAAAATATGCTTCGACCGATGCAATGCCCTTAATCTAATCATAGGTATATTACTTTTTTACTTATATGAATAATATTGAATACTTTAGCAAACTTACTCCTATATTAATTCAATAATGGTTAAGAAAATGTGTCCCTTTAAGTTTGAACTATTTTGAATAATGGGGGAGGGAGAGTGGTTTGAATTTAGCGATCTTAAAAAACCCGTTATAATAACGGAGATTTATAAGCTATGTACATTACACAGAAAGAAACTTTCTTGGAATTGACAAAAAAAGAAATGTATCATGTATATATATTATATCCTCCTTTAATATTGATGGGAAATGTACAATTGTATATAATTTATAATGAAAATATATTTATAGTTAAAAAGGTTTTTTCTAACGAGTAAATTGGCTAAGTGCTTAATCAGTTTTCCGACTGTCTTGTGAATTTAACTACCTACTGATCATTAAGAAATTGCATTTGTTAGACTTTATATTTTCTTAGTTGTCGTTTTTTACTTATTCAAAAACTTTGAGCTTACTAATTTGGAAAGTACAAAGTCTGAGAAGTTTTTTGTCTTTTTCTGCGATAGCTAATTTTAGGGAAGTGTTAATATTGGATAAGTTGTGAAGAAAAAAATGAAATGGACTAGGAGTTTTAAGTGAATTAACTTTTGAACTTAAATTCTCGGGGTGAGATTATCTGCCGTATTCTAGCTATCCAAAAGAGTGAATTTAAAGTACTACGATTGGTAAAGTGAAGATCCCATAAATAAATAGTGTGTTTCCAAACATTGATAAACGGTTCCCTAATGTAGTTCATATTATCAATTTTAAATGTTAAATACATTTCGGAAAAACTGATAAACTTTAATGGCCAACATTATCGCATTATCTTTTAGGAAGTTAAAAGTTTATAGTATAACTTCGTTATTATCCATCGACTTAATTCGTACACGTGTCTTTAATGCCTTTATTGATCTAATATTAGTAATATTATAAGAATCTAACCAAATATTTTCATTAAAAATAAATAATGATTTCACGTTTTTTATGATTTCCAAATTTTTAGTTTTACATGAACTGTCTTAGTCGAGTTGAGTCTATATAGATAAAAATTGTATTGCTATCATTTTCATCAAGTGTATGCAATTGATGCAATTATTGCAGTGGTCTTATATTATAATCTTGAGTAAAACATGAATGTAAATAGCTAAATATTATTCCAACTGTTTTTAAAGATGAGTATATTCTTTATTAATTCTGCGTTTTCCACGGTGTAATAATAATTTTATGCCACACCATTATTTATTGAAATATAATGCATTTAACTATTTAACAGACATCAAACTGTTGAAGTTTTTATTAACAATACGAATCGTATATCACATGTAATAATATATAGGTATATGGTATGGTTATATACTTATGTATTTACGTTTACGATACCGATTCGATTTTTACCAGGTTACAATAATTTGTAAATGGAAAAATAAACAACAAAAAACAACCGTTATAATGAGCTGCTATAAGGTCGGCGAACAGGTAACCGTCACGTTTTGTCTCGTTATACCGCGTGCGTACTAGACTTGACTCGCTTTATTGCTGTATAGTATATTATACCAATGCGTATACTACAAATAATATGTTTACCTTCCGTCAACTGGCGTAGGCGTTAGGTGATTTTTTCAACTCACATCAACTCCCCACAACTCCTCGCATCCACCCGATTCAGGTAAGTCCCATACGTCAAGCATAGAGATCGAGGACTGCAACCAGTCCTGATCGGTGTGTTATGACGAATGCATTCCGCTGGGGAGTTCGTGACCTGGGACACATTTATGTGTTTGTGCGTGTGTGTGTGGCGTGGGTGCGTTTTTTTTTTATTGTTTTACGATCAAAACTGACAACTCGGAAGTAAATATAGGTCTTTGTTTCGAAACGCATACAAATAATGTAATTATGGAAAATATAATAAAATGAATTAATTATTTTCTCTCATAATATGTTTGCATATGGTTAACAGACGTATGGTTGTAATGAAATGTGTTGCAGAGAATTCGGTGGAATGCATTTTTATAAATCAAATGTTTGTAAAAAAAAAAAAAAAATAACAAAATAAAACGTTATTATAATTTATAATCATAATATTATCTGGGACACAAGTGCACAGCGAACTATGTGTCATTGCAGTATAATAGAGGTGCATCGGGATGTTTATGACAGAAATGCACAACGTTACAATGAGGACATGTTTTTGTTTTGAAGGAAAACTATAAAAATCAGTCAATAGATTAATTTGCAGTTTGCACACTCTGGTCCAAATGGTAAGACACGACGAATAACTGTTAAACAATAATAATAATTCGTGTTATTGTCACACGGCCAAAAAACCGTTCTGATGCTTGAGAAACCTTCTTATATATAATATAATATATAGTATATACACCATAACAATAAGAACATCCAATTTCAAACTTACGATCCTCATTAAATTAAATTTATGTCCTAGAAAATCTATTGGATTCCATTAGCAGGGTTCAGTGAACTCATCTAATTGTTTGTTTTTATGCCGATCGAAAACCAACAGTTTTGACATATTTTTCTAAAATAGCTATACGATATTTTATTGTATTATGCGCAGTCATGCTGATTAGTGATAACACATTATAGAAGCTATTCGCACACCACTTTTAAACATTTATTTCTTAATGATAGTATTATACTGATGATGTACCTATACGCATTATAGGTTTGAATTATAAATCAAGAAATGTTTCTAATAAGTTGAGGAGACAGCCGATGACCTGCAGCTGTCGTTGATTCTGTACAATGTGTAAGAATGTACAGATTCATCCGAGAACAGTTACCAATTGACATTTATTTTTAAGTATATACTATTTGTTTTTAATATATTTAAGGTACACATGCGTACAAGAATCGATTTCATCAACATGTCGGTATTACTTGAATAATTTTTATATGAACTCAGTTCGTTTTTAGAACATTTTCCTCAAAGAAAAACGAATGACAAACTCTGAGTAACCGTCAGGTATAAATGGATTACTATTAGGTTTTTTTTACTGGAATTCTTAAAAAAAGAGTGTATCAGAGAACTGGACCTTCATATTACACAGCTGTAGTTTTTTAAATTTTCGTAAAGTTTTAAAAATAATAATAATAACACCGTTAACATATTATGCCATCACTATACGCGATGTCCACGCTATCCACACTATGCAATAGTACAGAAATACGTCTTTTTTTAAATTTACGAATATTATTATTAATAATGTAAATGTTTTAGTTTCATAAATTTTCTTCAAAAATAAAGAACTTGACGTGGGTAGGGTTTTGCCTGCTATTGAATAAAATATAATGTTATTATTATACGCATTCGAATGCAATATAATATTTTATAATAATATGTTGAGATACGTGCGAGTGTTGTTATTATAAAATATTCTTATGCGTGGTTAGGTTTACTAGATATATGGTAAACAATGCGAAAATATTTTTGTGGAATTTGATAATTAGTGGCACATTATTTTTCGAGATGCACTTTATTTTTTCTTCTTTCACACCGAACACTCAAAAATGTAGTACGCTGCAGTGTATAATAAAAATAATAATGGTGGGGTGGGGGTGGAGGAACTATAAAATGACAACTACACCGGATGGAAATATATAGAGCCCTACATAATATTATTGTTATTGTTATTATTATTATTATCATCATCATCGTATATATATATATATATATATATAATTATTGGTACAGACATTCGTCACATATATATTATCGACAGCAGCAGCTGGATGATGGTTCGACGTCAAGGAGACTCGTCGTCGTCGTTTCGGGGGAGAACATTTTACGACGGTCCGCCGCACAATACCATGTACATGTGCACTTTAATATGGCGCAGCAGGCAGCAGCAGCCAGCATAATGTAGCTTCTCTATATAAAATATATAATAGAACTAGGTCGTAAATTTAAGGAGCAAAATACCATCGTCAAAGGAGGGCCGTGCAGTAGTGCTCATACGCGGCAAGTGTTCGAATTTCGAACCTATTATAATATAAGAAATTACGGATTTACTAGAAGAATTTATAATATTATTATGTCGCTTATACGGGTATCCGTTTGAAGGTCATTCGTAAATAATTTCAAACTTACCTTTTATTATTATTATTTATATTATTATAATTTTTCCAAATAATCTCTCTGTATAAATATTGCCGTTTTTTTTACTGTTTAGTGTTAGGGAACATCGGTTCCTCGACATTATGAACTCAGTAAACCCAATTATCACATACCAAACATCGATTATGACTACCTATCGCAGCATATCATGTAATTTTACGTAGTTATACTATACATACATGGCAAATTGATAGTTATAACCGTCCAACTATTATACATTTATTTTTTTAGGAACTCAATTACAGTTTATTTTTTACGTGACTTTAGTTGATAATTAATTTCCTAATACATGAGAATAATATTCAAAAACAGCATCTGTATTACACTGTTGTACACGTTTTGGTAAATGTCTACGATTTACAAATGTTGGCCAATGTTTTAATATATTGGTAGAATATTGTTATTTATTGTTATTATAATATTATGTTACATACGACTTGAGACAGTTAAGAGTTATCATTGTTGTTTCAAAACGAATAAAATGATTAACAAACAGATATTAGTTGAAAATTTACCTAAACAATTTTCGAGACCATTGACCGTTGAGGTACATACAATGTATGTTACAATTAACAAGTATTTAATACAACATTGTTTGAATAAAATATTTGACGATACTGTATTAGCATGTTATATAATATCCAGTTTTACTTGTTATAACAATGTTCTACAGCTAGATTAAACTAATCGTCTGGCTTTTGTTAAAATAAAAATAAACTTAGGTTAGAGGAGATTTATTCTACTCCTCAACTATTCCCTTCCTCGTATCGCGGAACCAACTGAATCAAAGAGTAAAGACGCTAAGAAAATGATTGTTTTGTGTAATTTACATGGCTTTGATAATAATCTAAAAATCCGTCTACAGCAGAGAATTTATCGGCACAATTCTATAAACTCAGCATTGTCGGTTTACCTTTTGTAAATGCAATACAAATAATCCGAGAACAGTGTGGGTAGGTAGATAGATGAAAAGAAAGGTCTTTGTATCCGATTTTAATTATATCTCGTCTTAATGATCGTCTCTTGTAACAGGAAACCAGTTTTTTTGCGTTCATTCCGGAGATTCCTTGTTGTTATTCTGTCAAAATGTCTTTATATTGTAGAAAACCATATGTGCAAAATGTAATCAATAACGAATTGAAAAATAAAAATTTGTTACACCACCTACACTATTGTATTATATGAATTCAGACAAATTGTTTACCGTTCAATAATAATATTATAGTTGGAAATATAAGGGAAACATAACGAATACAGATATTTTACCTCAAATGTTGTTCTTATTTATTAATATAAAGTAGGTAGTCATAAATTGACTGGGGTCTGGGACTACTAAACAAATTTGTTTTTGAGATTATTTAAATATAATTTGGATATATGATATAGAAACCTTTTAATGTTGTTTGAAGTATCATAACTTATGTTGTCAATATCATAATATTATTATTAAGAAAAATTAGGTTATTGAGATTTTTTTTTTTTAAATAAATTAAACTAAACAAAATACTTTTCTTTTTACATCAATATTCATACTAATAAAGTGATAATTTGAAGTTAAAATACATTATCATATATTATTATTTTAGCTCACTAATGATATTTTTCTAATTTTTTTTTATATAATTTTATACATTCATTAATAACTACATTTGAGAAAGAAAATTACTTTTATAATTAATCGTATTTGAGTGTTTTTACGCATGATTTCAAAATAAAATAACTAAAGTATTTATTTTCATGTCCACCAAAAAGCTATTTGCCAATTGATTTAAATTTTTAAAAGTTAATTTTTAATTAACATTATAATAGTTGAGTATTGTAACTTGAAGTTTTGGTATAAAAAGATAAAACGTATATAAATGAATAATATTATAATACTAGCTGATTCCGTGCACTTCGCTGCCCATAAAATATGACAACTCTTATAAAAATTGTGATTATTCAACTCATTTTTGATGGTAACACGTTTCCTACCAGACGAATATATTCAACTATATAAGACAAGGTGCAGTGAGAACTCGACTTTATGTAATGCATTGATCCATTGTAAACCACGGTTTACGACAGCCATTTAGTATTTATTCTATTTATTATATTATATATCTACCTATATAGTATATAGTGCGTAGGTATATCATACCGTTGACGATTAACACGATCGTCATTGTGCCACCTGTTTAGACATAATTTTATGAAAACGCACAGATTGAAGTATAATAATGCATCGAAACGAATTAAACAGCGTTAGGTATAGTGAACATGTATCAGTGATCGATAGGACTAGAACTTGACATTTCTGGTTGAGTCGTTGCCCAGGCGAGTAGGTGACTCTCACAGTTCCCGTCAATTGTACCCGTAAACCATAATATAATATATATTCATTTTCATCGTTACATTACCTATGCGGAGTAATTTTTCATCCAATGCGTTGCGCAGTTATTATTGCCTTTTATTTTAAATTTCAAAGTTCTTGAAAAATCGAGTTACACTTTATCAGAAAATCCAATTTTTCAATAGCCATTTACATGCTTTACCTGAATCCACAAAGATTAACATAGGTCTCCCAATATATTATTCAACATACAACGACAAACAAACGACAAGGATATAGTATAGGTGAATGTATAATATGTAAATGGGTTCGAAATGCGCTATTTTGAAATATTACCTGAATTACTGGAACATATTTGTCAGATACTCGGATGAAAAAGTTTTAAAACAATTTATCGGAATATTGAATTAGAGAGATGCGAAGACATTGTAATTTTTTTCAGTCAATAACTTCGTGACTTGAGAGGAAAACCAATATGGTAATATTACATATTATTCTACATAAATGTTTACTCATTGTATTATTATAATAATTGTATAATGTCTCTATGTATCTATAAATATTTATTATATCTAAATGTCTGAATACGTGTCACACAAAATAATTAACAAACATAGGTATCACAAAAGCACAAGTAAACAAAAAAATAAATACATATAAGTATAGTATTTATTTTATAATTTGATTATTTGAATTAAATAATAATTTATCAATGTCTTAGTGTATTTTTATAAAAAATATATAATAGCATAATATCTTATGATTAAAATGTTCAGTAGTATTCAATAAGCTTATATAAAAATCAAAAAATAATAAAAATTCATTATTATTATTATATTAATATTATTTGAGTGGTCTTCATTTTTTATTATTTGTCCTAAATTATAACAAATATGTGGTAAACATCGATTACACGATAAAATACTTGATATTTTTCGTCTATTGCTATTTTATGTTACTAATAAATACACAACTTTAAAAACCTCGAGACTAATCTAAATTTAATTTTCGATCAGTCGAATTCGAATGAATTGAATATCATTTATATCTCAAAAAGAGGTTACTATGGTTATTACATATACCAGAAAAAAAATACAATATCATCGTAAAATCAAATATTTATAATAAATCATTTTAAGTCTAAAACCAAAATAAAAAACAACACTCTTGTTCCAAATGAATATACGTATCACTAACTATCACTATAACTAATAGGAATTAATTCGAGTGTAAAGTATTTTCGTTTTGTCGCAAGTATTACCATAATATTTGAAGGTGAATTTATTGTAATAATAAAATGATATCCCAGTGTATTATATTCGATTACAAATAATAAATGATCATATTAAATTATAATTAGAACAATTTTTTGAAAGCAAAAACAATTATCAATTGTTAATTGTTTCGATGGTGGCATTTAGACCTGGCACTTATACAATAACTATTGGAGTTTAAACGGTAGTAGACGTGTATTTACATGTACTATTTGCATCCGTATAATATACGTCTACAACAAATAATATTCTTATCGACAGAAAAATATGTCAATTAGCTCGTGCTCTCGTGGTTGGTCATCTCCAGGTAAACATTCGAATTGATTTTTCGACGTTTTAAGGAAAAAAATATTATAATATTAATAACATTTGCATTTTACAAGGCTGATAAAATCCTTGTCCTACTTGCGCGAGGGGACATTATGCGTGCATAATATTACAATATATTTTGTCCACGCATTATTATTGCACGCATATACACCAACATATTATGCCTATATAGCTAATATTATTTATATGCAGTGAATTGAAAAGCGCGCGTCGAACAATATAGAACGATTCGTTGTGCGCGTGTTTTCACACTTAGACGGTGGTTTTTCTCCAATGCCACAAGTCGTCGCGTTTCTTTTCCACGCGCTCTCTCTCTCAGTCACACGTGCGCGTGCGCGCGACATAATATAAAATTCTGTCGTATACTTGTACAGTTGTAACCCCCTCCATCTTATTAATGTTTTTCAACCCAAATTTGAATAGATTTCGATGTTGTTGTGTAGTCGTTGTATAATTTATTGGTATATAGTCTAATTCAGTTTGTTTCGTATATCTTTAATAGGCGTATATAGGTAATACTATTATATTATTACCAAACTTGACTTTTACTTACTTTTTACTGTTACTCTAAATTTTTCCGACTAGTTATAACTAAATCAATTATTATTATTGTAGTTTTATTTTACTGTTATTTATTAACTAATTATTTATTTTGTGTTTGTCGGAGCCATATGCTAATATATAATAGGCTTTCTAGTTTCAGTATACATAGGTCATAGTCATAGGCGTTTTTATACTGATGATTAATGTATAACGTATAATAATATATAACATATGAATATGATATTATATAGATACATCAAAATCTTTATGATGTATATTCATTTTTATCAGTCAAGTTTTATGAATATAGTATATTATAGTGAATTACTGCAGGTTTGTCAGGTTAGGTTTAAAACTTCTACAGACCTCTGAATGCTTCATTGTACTTATATTATGTTCAGGTGTTTAGAATTATGTGAATGGTTATTTTCTATGAGATGAAAAAAAAAAATTAGATCCAAAGCACAATATTTTATTTTCTAATTAGTTTTCAAAACTGCCAATACCTACTTCAAATATCGAAAAATATTTGTTACATTTAATTGATTCAGACAATTTACTAAACAGGTTTGCATAAAAAAGATAGATTTTTTAATTTAATGATAATATAACTTGATTTTAGTAATTTTATTCGGTATAAAATAATATTATTGCTACAAGTTAATAATGAGAATATTATAATATGTGCAATTGTTTTTAGGAAATGCACCTTTTCATATTGATTCAAGTTAAACATAATATTATTGTTTTTATTATTAATTTATCTAGGACAATATAATATGATATATAGCCCATACAAATATTTAAGCCAAGCTATGCAATGAGTCATATTTTTATGCACCTATGTTCAATGGTATTATATAGTACCTATTGTGTTCCGAAACAGTTATTATTTGTCTAACGATAATATTGTATAATATTTGCTTTACTACATTTTATATTTTTATTGACATTTTTTTTTAAATTAATTTTCTGCGTGAATTTAAGACGCATAATACTCGGCAACCGTCGATGTTGTTCATATTTGAAAAACGAAAACGATCGAAGAGAAAAAATAAACGCACAGAACTAAATACACACTCTCACAACGTCACGTAAAAACAGCGAGGCTGCATTTTTTCCTCTTATACGCGACGACGACGACAAAACGTGTTTGGCGCCGCTGCCGCCGCCGGTTAAAGAAAAAAAGATCTCGGAGAGAAAAAAATCATAGTGCGCCAGACCCCAACACGGACTCAAGTGCATTGTGTAAGCTGCTGTTCATTGCTCTTGAAATCTTATTAACAATGCATCATATTATTATAATAAAACCTTCACCGTATAAAAATGGTCAGAGATATTTGTAGTGTTATTGGCACTTACCTGTATAGTAGAAATCGTCGTCGTGAATAGAATATGGGTGCGGGTAATCGGACGTCAATAATCGAGTAACTCCATCACTAGTGATGGTGGCGGTATGGACATTAGGTACTAGGTACTTGGCTATAGGGATGTTAAGTCATATAAAAATATTTCCGACATGGCAACATCACATAATATAGAGGATATAAGACATTTTTATTATATTGGGTCCCTAATTTAAGTTATTCGAGATATTATGTAAAAGGATGATTTTTTTATACCACTTAATTTTAGTGGATACAATTATACGGAATTTGTGTATCAAATACTGTGCAACAATACTATAAACAATATCAAAAAGGGTTATTTGAAAAAAATAGTAATAATAAAAATTAATAATTTTATTGAGATAGTTTTATAAAGACCATAATTTTTCCAAACAAATAAATGATTCAAACGGGTTGCTATTATTTTAATATGATTTTTCCCCACTGGTCTTAATGACCAAACGTGAACACATAATTTTTTAATACAAAAAAATAAAATATTATCATTGAACATGGTGCACCCGCTGCTTGCTACTGCCGAATTGCGTCGGATATTGTCAATATTATTTATCGTCCTACCCCATAATAATAATATTAATGCACACGGTCATCCGAACCACTAATTTAGATAGGTGGTACCGGTACGGCAGCTGTTGTTATTTCGTATAATATTCAATTATTATACCGCGACGGGCACGGGGTTGCGATGTGTGCCTAACCTACATGTTCTCGACAGTACCTATAGCCCAACGTAATAAAAATTGTGCGAGTGAAATAAAGAATGAGTGATTCGATCATATTTTGTTGTTTCGTTTTAATTAATATTCGCGTTGCGCGTGAAACCACTTTTACGATGCAGTGATGCATGCGAATTTATCGTTAGTTTTCGCGATAAATTAAAAATAATTTAATATACTATGATAATACCATACAATTATAATCAGTATAAATGGAAAAAAATACATTTACGTTGCTATACGGTGTACATAATATATTATAAATATTTTTATGTGTATATTATTATATTTACAAGTTATTCGCGAAAGCGATTAGCATTTCGATGTAACCAATGACGTTGCGCACGATGTGGGGTTGATTTATAAGGGTTTGAGACTCCCCGTCGCTATATTTTTTTCCATACGATCGTATGAATACCTATATAATAATAATATGTTATATCATTTATATCAACGAAATCTTTTTCCATAATACATTCGTGTATAATGTGTACGTGTATACTGTATATGGGTACACAACAAATCCACTCCCTTCGCACAAGGCTATAATACGCATATATTATTATTGTTATTATATAAAATATGTATAGAGCTGCTGCACCGCGATTGTGCCATCGGACGCACACGGTTCGGGGCTATTGAGTTTGTATTTTTATGCTATGGGTCTGCTCGTGAAGTGCGCTCCACGGAAAAATATATAATAAAATAATGCAATAGTAGCTTATGCAGTGATGCAGTGTTTCACGTACATACGTCTATAAGTAACACGCGATAAATGTCTACTATAATAATTATACGATACGACGGGGTACATATACGTTGTTTGTGGTATGTATTTCGTTCCACGCGGATATTTTGATCGCCGAAACGCCTCTGCAGCAAAATATGTACGTGCACGTCACAACCGCGTTGTGCTTTCGGAAATAAAACTTTCCTTAGACGTGCACCGCGAAATTTGACGAATGGTGTGTCGGCGAATATTACAGCGGTCATAGAGATAATATTGTGTACCAGAAACCAGTGTCCACAGTCCAGTGACCGTGAGGTTTAGTTGTCGTCACAAACCTTCGTAAGAAGCTGCGCTCGTTGGCCGACACGTGTCTTCACTCTTTGCGACGTTTCCAAACGTTTCCACTTCGAAATATTATATTTTAATGCACATTATTTTCTTTTCACTAATCACATGTCTACCTATAGCTCTTATAATACATTATCACGTGTTCATCATAATATACGCTCGAGGTCAGTGACCGACCGACGAATAACAACAACAGATCGAAAAAATTAATACAAATAATAATAATATATCTAGAACGGCAGATGTCGACAGCAAAAATATGGTACGCATCCGGGACACTTGTCATAACAGCGTGCGCGTATCGAACGAGAACGGGTGGTGTTGAAAACAATTTTTTCGTCTTGATTCGAATTATTCAACACAGTACAATAATAGGTATATATACAAAAATATACATACGACAAAACATGCAAATTAATCGAATCGTCAAATAACTACGATATAAATTCGACAATGTTTATATTTTCCAATAATTCAATTACATATTTTTTATTTTAGGCTTATACGTATTATTAATACGTAGTATTGTGATTTCTTCGATGACTTAACCGTATCTATTTCAATATAAATTAATAATTATACAAACGATGCGGGTGTACAACACCCTAAAGTGCATGTTATTGTGCACACACACACACACTCACACACGGACATTCGCAGAAAGAAAACCTAAATCGCATAGAACAGCTGCAACCGTTAATTAAATCAACTCTTATACCGGGAAAACAAACAACCTCAAACTGCTCACTATTCTCTATTTTAATAACATCATGTACTACAACGAGGGAATAAAAACAGAATATATAATAATTCACGGTTGCTATATTTGCGGTGATTGAATTTTAAAAAGAGTAAATTATATATTTGATAAAATTTAAAACTGCCGAAGAACTTATGACATTGCATTTCATTTACACGCACACTCGAATTGCAATTTATAGTCTCATATTTTGTACCATAATATTATTATCATAGTACCTAAAAGTTTATAATTTGTTAATGTTATATTATGGTGGTAAGTGTTTTGAGCAAATAATTATTGGTATGTGGTATAGATTATTTATATCGCCATTTAAGTATGACCAATCTAAAACTTGTGACCATAATATAATATAGTAGAGAGGGCCGATTAGATTTATATTTCTGTACATTAATATTATAAGATTATGTCGTCAGGATACCAGGTATAATGTGTTCAGATTCAATCAAGGAATGGAAAGGGCGTTCGTATTCCAAGTTGAATTTTTGTGCACCTTAAATATATAAGATTGTACTGCCTGTGTATAATTGGGATTGACAAACGTGCGACGGTGTGTAATAATATTCTTTCTTTCCTAGCTTAAGACACGAATTATGTGTAGTGTGTGATCTTGATACGTACACTCAATTCGAATGTTACTCCGTGGCTTAATATCTGTTCCCCATTGGAAAATGTACGAAATAATA
Organism: Nasonovia ribisnigri; assembly: GCA_027563435.1. Taxonomy (NCBI): domain Eukaryota; kingdom Metazoa; phylum Arthropoda; class Insecta; order Hemiptera; family Aphididae; genus Nasonovia; species Nasonovia ribisnigri. The sequence goes on from JANEHU010000571.1 coordinate 132,423, forward strand.
AGATATTTTGAAGGTTTTTTTGTAATGAAAACATAATATCGTTCAAAAAAAATAGTTGTCAAAAATGGAATGTATATACATTATACATCTATGTGAACTATTTCTTGCATTTCATCAATTTTTCTTCCAATGTATTGGATTATAACATAATACTCACACAGCCATTAACCATAGTTTTCAGAAGAGGTGCACGCCATTTACTTTTGCACTCTACTACATAAAATGGAACCAGAATTGGCATTACTTATCTCCCAAGCTCATGAAACCACCGGACATTCTGGAACATCCAACGGTAAATATAAATAACTTTTTAGGAAAAAAACGAGTAAATAGATTTAATCAAACCGTAGTCAGTGAATACTTTAATATTTTAATTATGTTAATCAAAACTTACTCAGTCATCAGACTTACTTATTATACCACGTTTGTATAAATTGTAAAAATATTGTTTCATAAATAAAAAAATTAAAATCATGTTATTAAAAAGTTTTTAGAGGATTGTAGTTCAGAAATTTTATTTATAATATAATGTCGATTTTTATATACACAGAACATAATAATATTAGGATTTAGGGCATTAAAGTTAAGTCAGCGGCGATAGTAGTGCGGTAAGGTAATACCTATCCCATCCTGCGAGAGAAATGTCGTCCTTACAGTGTGGCAATGACCTAACTATTCTTATAAAATACTATGATAAATTACATAAGTTTAATACGACCGAGTGACTTGGTTTTTCGTAACACACATGCGGTCTACCGTGTGTGGACAAATTTCACGCGAACGATATGCTGCGTATATGCAGAAAAAAATGGTCGATATGATTGGAAATAATATACTTACCTAGTAATATTCACCGATTTATATACAAGTTACAGAAAAACGCGATTGCAGTTCGTATATTATAATATAAGGATAGTACCCTGCAGACGTCGAGACGTGTGATATCGGTGCCTATGCTTTTATTATCACTATATCATCATTATTTATTATTACTATTGAGAGACAATGAGGGAGCCTGAGTAAGAGAGTGATATGGGGCTAGAGAGATTGTCTCGAGATCGCGTTATAATTTTCACGAATAAGATGAGAAAATTTCGCACGCTCTTTAAATCTTCACACTCATTCCGAGCACGTACACTGCAGGTATATAAAAGGCTATAATAATAGTATAATGTATAACGCAGTTATTGCCACTTATTGGGATCCATCAATTCTGCCAGTACCTATAGCATTAATTTCATCAGATAGTTTTAAAACAACCTTAAATTAAATCATCTACTGATTTTAATCTGTGGTTTTCTTGGTTTGGTACTTCATAATTAGTTAAATGTTATAAGTTAATTAATTATAAAATACATTTACATATTCCCTAACTATTTAACACGAAATATATTTTTTAGGGTATCCGATAATCGAATAAGATAATATTGTTCAATTCCATTTTCCAGAATTTTACATTTAACCCCCTAGGTGTTGTGAAGTTACTAATGAGCATATTATAGTAATAAGAACGTTACTCCACCCCCAAACTTAATTTTGCAATTATTCTGCGTGATAAATTAGTAATCTGTTCCTGTGAAATCGTGACCAATTTTTTGTAATCACTGCTCTACCCGCGCGTTTACTGGAAGAGTATAACTGGGTAACGTTACCCCCATCTACCGTCTAAATAAATTGTAATAATATTTAAAAATTGTATATTATATTATAATATAATATTTTGTAGGTGATATTTAATATTTTAATATAATAAATATGTTTTTACTGAAATACATATTATTACGTATGTCATATTATTCATTTATCAAAATATAATAATTATAATGACGTATAAATATTAATACTACTCAAATTGTATAAATGTTATAGAAAATGTATTCAATATGTTGAATAATTTTAAGTTTTCAGAACTATAAAATAATATTTTGATTTTTCTCGTACTTCCCTGGTTCTTCTATATTATAGTTCTTAAATTGTAAATCAAAATCGATCGTAATAGATTTGCCTTGACAAAAAAAGGTCCAGCGGAATAGCAAAAATCCCGCGGTCGGGATGTTACCTAACATTGTATTCATCTTATACTAATTGTGTACCTGTGTAGGTATAATTTCTTGTAATTAATAACACGCAGGCGCGCATGCAAGCGAGAGAGAGCAGTTGTAGTATAATATTATTTTATCGTTACTGTGGTAATTATCGCCCGCGGCCAAGTAAATAATCATAGTACGCTGTCGAATACGTATTGTATAATATACTATTGTATTATCTACATATATTATACACCGTGACCGCTGCGCAGTGCTGTGGTACGTGTGCATAGATCATATTTTTATTTCACTATACTTTTGACAGAGAGCGTACCCCCACGATCGAAAATATTCGTGTCGGAATCTTTTTTTTTCGCCCCGTCCGGTGTGTGATTTACGCATTCCGTCCGTACGTATATCGTTCATCGTACTCCATGTCGAATTGTTTGATTTATGTTCATCCGGAGCTGTATTAATGGATTTTTTTCATGAACCGTTTTCACCGTCGTCGTTTATAATATTATGTAGGTGCCGTTATTGGTTGTTGAAAATGATTTCACGATTAACTCTTCAACGAAAAGACTTAATCGATTTTGTTAAAATTGTGTATGAAAAGCGACCCGTACTCAATGTTGGGCGCACGAGAGATTTACAACAAAAAAAGAAATAATATTATACGCAGTGAACTTTTAGAAATAACATTCTGGACTATCATAATATTACGTTCATTTGTACGGAAGACATAATACCTAAAGTTAGCTTTTCCAAAAACCTTATTATTATTAAAACCAATAAATGCACATCTGTCTTCTACTTTCTAACCGGTGTGCAGTAGAACTCAGGACATTTTCTTCAAATGTAGTAAGATATTATAATTTTATATGACCCCACCAACTAATAATCAACGTTTACTTATCTTTTTCTTAGACCATTTTGTGATGTCAATATTTAAATATTATAACATTTAACATTAAGTAACTTATTAGAATTAAATTAATTATAAAAATGCAAAAAAAAATGTAATTGTGTTTAAGCCTAATTACATCAAAAGACAAATTTAAATTTGCTTTAATTCGATTACATAATATAATGAAATTAATTAGGTTCACTTCACTTACATGCCTAAATGCCCGTTCAATACATTACTATTAAGCTAATCTAATGAAATATTTATAATAAGCATAAAATACACTGGCTACACACTTATTATACTACCAATATAATTAAAATATAAGAGGTTATTTTTGTACGCCGTCGTGTATCTAAATTTTAAATTTTTGTTTTACGTCAGTATAATTACAAATTGTGTCAATTTTAAATATCGTTCTCGTGAAAAATAATGCAATTTAAAAATACACCTATTCATCAGCTGCTGCACAATTAATGTCAAACATTTAACATCAAGCTATCACGTATAAAATATGTGTACAACAGCGCTTTACTGCAATTATGCCATGACGTAAGTATCTATACGCTTAGAATCTTCGATGCATTTTCAATTTTGTTAATGACTTTTATATGGTGGTGAGGTACTTTATCGTCTGGAATCAAAAACGTCGAAACGGTAATGTCTTACTAAAACTCACCAAATATTAAACGCGAAAACGCCTTCGCTGCCCGACAACTATGTATATTGTATACGGTATACGAAATACGACCCACCGTGTGAGTGGTTCACACGGTATTATGACTAGGGGTAGTTTACAGGTAAAGTGCGTGAATTGTATTTGTCGTAAATAAAAACAATGATAAAAAACTATACAGTACAATAAGAAAAAAATAAAACCACTAATATAACACTATTATAATATAATATATAACATAAACGTTATAACTTCTAATGGGTACTATTAACACACATACTAATAATAATAATATATTACATTATCATGATATAAAGACACAGTAAATTATGAATTACATTTACATAGTGTTATTATTGTTATTATTGTACCTACCGAGTTCGCAAACGTGTGAGCGATATCCGTTTCGCCGGGGATAAGTAACAACGCAAATCGTGTGCGCGTAAACACGCCGCTGAGGCATTTAATCGCTGTTTTAATTACACCCAGTCTCGAAGCACACAGGTACCACGCATACGTGTTATAACGATCCTGGTAGTGCCGGTACACAATATGTGGTTTATATTTTATCGTCTCCCGGTTCCAAGACGCAAAGGAAATGACTGAACCCGAGTATTATTACGTTTTAACGGTACACGTGGGCGACCGAAATCAATATTCGTATTATATTGTATTTATGTGTCGGTACAACGGTAAGATGTTGTATTGTAATAATTATGCACAGTAATACTATGCGATTGCATTTTAGTATAATAAGTGTCTATAATATACAGCGACGGAAGACGCCGCCCGTTCGCTATCAATCAGTTCGGGAGGATACGATGTGTTAATAATAAAATTTAAACGGCAGATAAATCATACGTGTTGTTATAATATTATATTGTACAATGTACTCACAGACGTCGATTATTAAATTATTTTCTAATAGGTATATGTATTGATTTATTGCTGAGTGGTGGTGCACTCTACATAACACATTATATTTATACAATAATTATATACATACTTGGAGGTGTGCAAGCATTATTGGCGTTTCTCGATTCATTTATACGAACGTATTATCAGCTACAATGTACAACGCATGTACGCAATAGTAACTCTCTCTCTCTATGTACACACATAGTGTAGTATAATATATGTTAATATTGTAATTTATAGGTCAGTGAATTATGTAAACAATGTTAGATATTTGCAATTTTCCGAGAAAAACATCGAATGTTGCAAAATGAAAGATATTTTGATTTTGAATAGCTCAGTTTGTGAACGTTACGAGTTTAAAAATACTCAAAGCACAGATCACATTCAAATTCATATTGTATAGGTACATTTTATACGGTAAATAGGACGTAATAATTGCGTATATGATTTAATTCCCGTTATTTTCAAGAACATATTATTTTCGTAGAGAATCATTTTTTTAAAACTCGGCGAAGGGTGATTTTCAAACTCAACACCACATCTCCCTCACCGGCATGTTGTTCTAGACGCCATAGTCAACATAATAATACGTACCATGTGTCCATGTCTCACTACCTACCTATATTTGTTGCGCATTTTTTTTCCAAACACAATTTAATTATATCACGAACCGCTTCTTGTATAGGTTTATTATTATGCTAATATTCCATTATCGACGTTTTGATAGATTACACATTTATTTAAAAATATTCAATACCATTATTGATCGCTGGCGTTTTTATTTATTATTAAGTGGAGACAATTTTGTAATCATATATATATGCAATATGCATCATATACGAGTGTATCGTGACGCGTATTATACATGCTATAAATTATAATATATTTGTGTCTATTCAATAATAAAAATCAAATTAAGTACGTTCGGAAATAATTGATAAGACACGGTTAATAAATCAGTCTCCTCCGTGAAATGTACCTGTACTATACATTTATATTATGATATATTTTATTTACGTCCATTACTATTTATTACACGTAACTACTTTTAAATTTAAAAAAAAAAAGCATTATTAAAGCAATAATATTTTGTGAAAATTAGTTTTTCTCGTGAGGTTCAGTGTTGCGTCGTGCAGCGTAGTACAATGTAATTTAAACATAAAAGGAAACGAAGCGGTGTTTGTTGGTACCTAAAGAGCTATAACACAGAAGAAAATATAAAATACATACCTAATATTAGTTATTATTAATTAACAGTCGTGGCGTGAAAAAAACGTTTGAAAACGATAATATTCGCACTAGCCGTGTAATAATATTAAATATTATTACTATTACAAATTATAATGTTACATGGCGTTGTGTTGCAAAACCTTTTTGACGTATCAATCACTTCAACCACATACGATTATAATATCATAAGGTAGTTTATTATTATTAAGCGTACTATACCTACAACGCTCGCATCTAACTCGAATTTCTTGTGTCAGTAATATAATAATATTATTATTCTCATTTGAACGAAGTCGTATTTAACCTCTCCAATAATTGCCAACCTTTGTTTTTATTTATTTATTTTTTCGTTTAGATTCAATGCGTGGCTGTACTTGTACAGTCGTACGCCTGTCACGTACCCATAGGACATAATAATATCACTTGTTCCGTACACACATACAAATGGTATTGAGTATTGACCATTCCCCTTAATTATACGTCAAACACTCAAACCTAACTGTACGTGGGCAGTTGTGACACCAGTCATATTATTATTGACTCTTATTTTTTTCTCACCAAAATGTCAATCACTTTTGAACTCTTGTTGTGTACTAAAAATCAACTTTTCTCAACACTTGTTCTAAGTACTAAAAAAATAAAATAAAATTCATTTTTCATGATTTTGATTATTGTAATTTAACTTTTAAATATTTTTATGGTTACGTTATTTATTTTTCATAACATTTCTTAAAATATAGCTGCAAATTTGAGCGAAATTATAATAAAATTAAAAATAACACTGCACATATAAACATTGTCTGACTAATATAATGAGATTTTAATACAAACTGCAGCCCAGCAAATACAACAATCAAGTAGATATAATATAATATTATATTATAATGTCCCGGTTAGCTTAGCGAACAAGGGGCCAATCGTACTTCAGGACTAATATTGATAATGATCCACAGATACTGTGGAAAAAAATGGAAAAACGCGAGGTCGTTTGTCGTTTCGGTTCGGTTTCAACGAGCACACCGTGAATATGATGAGTGTAAAAATTTCATCGTAAACGTTATTTTACCGGACGTGGTATAAACCTAACGGCACACGGTCGTCGTTACGTGTTCTTTCGAAATCGACATTTGCGTCTTACCACAAACAGCAGCTGTTTGCTATTTCGAGGTCACTGGAGTCCCTATTACATTTGGACACATGGTGTAAAAATAAACACCGCGCACCGTTAGCTTTGGATAGGGCCATCTGCATACGTACACACACACACACACAATATAAAACGCATAATATTATTTAAAACCGGGTTCACAGTTCGCATTAATTACGTGCAAATACTGTGTTGGTGATATTGTTGCTGTTATTGTTATTATAGCGTAACATAAATAATTAAGGTCAATTTTTAGATTATTTTCGAATAGTATAAAGGATCATGTCCGGCATGTGTTTGAGCACCAGTCATAAATGTTAAACCTATTTGTTAATCGGCTGAATTTTACGACGATCTATTAAAACATATGTCGATATAGTATTAATTAATAATAAATATGTATAGGAGGCACTCGCAGCAGCGATAATAGTGTAATCCTTGTTTGGCAACAAGTCTTCGATTTTCGAGTTTTTAAACGCACCGGGCGTCCTTGATCGTGCAGTGTGTGTGTGTGTGTTATTTTATAATTATTTTTCCGTCCAAGAGTGGTCTTGCACCAAATCCAATGACATTTGCCAAATGAGGCGAAAACTAGTGGTGGGAATTGCAAAAAAAAAAACATGACTATAAGCGCGCGCGAAAAAACGCATCCGCCGTTGGTTTGATTTTTAATTACACGTACGGACGACGACTGTTTATGAGACTGCTGTGACCTCCACCGCGCGAATTTTAGGTGAATGATAATAATTTCACGTGAAACTAGTGTGAAAATATTATTTCGTTATACACGAATAATAATATATTATTAGCCTAAAAAACATACACGGCCAACAATTCTGACAAAGTTCTTCCGCGGACGCCATATCTATACAGGAATTATATACCTCATTAGTATAACTATTTTAACACATAGGTATTATTATTTATTTTTACTTCATATTTCATTCTGCCGGATTACATGTGCTTAAAATAATAATATAATAGGAATTCCATGGTCCTTTACAAAAAAATTGTATAACCGTACCTACAGTTTATGTTACCGTTATTATATACATACTACTTGTTATTCAACAAAATTCCTACCCTAGGAAAATATCCATTTACGAATTAAAATTAATTATTGATTAATGACCTTTTTATTTCAATGAAATTGTTTTTTTTAGGTATGCTACCAAGCGAAATATTATTGATGATCATAAGATGACGTCTTGTTATAATACATCACATTTATTTTTAACCTTTTAAATATTTATTATTAGTCTTTGTTGATGTATATATCTACTAATATACTAATATAAAATACTCATAGATAGGTAGGTATGTAAGTATTAATTTTAAATAAAAAGTGTGGCTAACATATTATTATAAGGGAAGACATGCTTCTTTAATATATACATATTAATATATTATAACGTTTTATAAATTGGAAATTGAATACATGTTGTCGATGATGTATTGTTGTTACTCTTACAGGTTTTTTTTTAGTTAATTTTAAAATCCACATGCAGAAAAGGTAATAGATTAATTTTAATTCAGAAAAAATACATATAAGTATATTGTTATAATAATAATTTATAGTTTACCCGATATATTTGATTTTAAATTTGCTGTAGGATATAGTGATCTAAATGACTAAATAGTATCTGATTTAGATTTTATAAACTTTTTGTTTTAATTTAAAAATTTAAATATGAGTTCAACGGAAATCATAATTATATTGTAGTACTTGTAGTATACCAGGTGATCTAGGATACTATTTTTAAAATCATTAAAACATAATATTGATTAACACTTTTGTTTTTAAACACTATAAACTGTGAAGTGTGTTATTTTTCTGAATTTTATCGAAATTAAAATAATGATAAAATAATAAGATTCTTATTTTTTTTTTTTTTTTATGACAAGTTTAAAATTAGTTATAAGAATGTCAATTGCACGCATCTGCAATATAATATTTAAAATTAAAAAAAAATTAATACATTTGAAATCTTATTTACTTAAAATTACATTTTATCATATATATATATAATAATTCCATTTATAACAAATTCAGTAAACGCCTTCAACTTGAATTTTTTTCACATCGATATTTGTACCTCTAATATTGGGTTCATTTTCGGTAATATTAAAACGACAAGTCTTTTTTTTTCTAAAATATATTTTTCAATGTAAATTTACAGTTGTCACATCAATTTAGTTCATGAAAATATCTGCAATTCTTGTTTCCAGTAATATTTAAAAAAATGGGCTCTACTTTCATTTTTTTAAAATATTGATAGTTTAATCATTAATAATTGTTCATTGACTCATTGTTCCACTGCATTTGAATTAAAACAAAATAGGTACTATGTACCTACAATATGGTATATTATATTATATAATACATCGTTTGCATATCACCAGTCTGCGGTTCGGGGTTTTACTAGATCGTACATTTCATGGTGAAAATGGATTGGATATAGAATGAGTAAAAATGGTCTGTTTCCATTTGATCATAATATGCTTACCGTAATTATTAAATTAAATGTGAAAACATATGAAAAAAATGTATTTGAGTACAATAAATTTATCTTCTACACAGCAATGTACCTATACTGCCTATACGGAACGCCGTCTTGTATTGTGTTTTGTGTTATTATAAATGCCGGACGGGGAAGTTGCATATTAATACGAAACGCTTAGGCGATGTCTTTGTCATACGAATTTATTTTATGTTGTTTTTGATATTACAATGATTTGAAGTGTAATTGTGTCATGGCATTATATTTTCATGTATACTTGGCGTTCGTGATATTATATATTTTTAGCTCATACGTTACCGTATTTGAAACGATTATTTTAGTCCATACATACAGCCAATATGTATATTTAGTGCACAGATAAAAAATCAATTAAATATGGATATTGTACAAAAGCGTATAACAAGAAGACCACTGTCAAAGTTTTACTCACAAGTTTTATGTCACGCCATATATTCTGAGATCGATTGATCGTTCCTCTTCGTTATTCGACTTCATAGTTCAGTGGCGCCGAGACCTATCTTAAGGTATTGTGGCCACAATTGCTTATAAAGTTATATTATTTATAGATCAGCGAACCTCGTGCGACTTAGAAGTGTAGTTCTGGCATCCATATGTCTTGTAAAACAAGTTGTTTGCTCAGAAATAATTACTGATAAATGTACAACTTTTTAATTACTACAAAATATGTTCTATGTATTGTATTAATTAAGGTAGGTGCCACATAGATCTATTTTTAAATCCTAAATGTACAATTGTACAATACACATAATAATGCATTGTTAAATTTAAATTTAAAAAGAACTGTTTTTTTTTAGTAAATATGATAGTTTTTTAGCACATAAAAAAGTACTTTCAGTGCCACTGTTACAATTAGATGTGTAAAGATTGCACTAGCTTTAACTATATATTATATTATTATGTCTATATCAATAAACGTATACAGCGAGTAAATAGTTTTCTCGTGTTTAAATCTGAATAAAAGCATCAAGCTATCGCCGCTGCCGCCCGAAACGTATTGTTCCGCTGCCCCGTTCGGGTTGTCAGACGCACACGATTAGATCATTGTGCTTGCGTTAAATACACCCTGGGACTTCAAGTCAGAATCGCTCTCACAACTAAAACCGCACTGTGCCTAACAATTTAATATTAATAATGATTTATAATATGGTATTTGATAATTTAAAATATGTTTCTTTTGTTATACTGCATGCCGGCATACAATGCACGAGAGATGTCCATTGCATTCAAGCGATATTTCCGTCCTATCCAGATTCAACCCATCAACTGCTTACCTAATCTATTAATATTTTTTTTTATTAAAAAATAAAAATGGATAATTATTTATGTTCCTATATATTCAATAGGCGAATATGAATATATGATACATAATATAATATATGACATGGGGGCGTGAGAGAAAGGAACGTCCAGTGAGGCACTAAACATTGAAAATGTTTTTAACCAACATTTTTATGTTTCTTATTTTATGTAAATAATTAATTTAAAAATTAATTATAAAATTAATAGAAAAACTAATGATGCGAATTCGTTTTACACCTAAAGAGTATGTAAACGTGCGATGGTTGCATACTAACATGTAATAGGTACATGAATATACATCCAAACAGAAGACGTATAACGTTCGTATCGCATTCTGTGTACATTTCAACGTGCAACACTCCTAATTGTTCACCGGATATTTATAAATTTGTCGCATTTTAAATATTTAAAAATATAACGTGCCTCATATACGTTTTATTAAATCTTTTCCGTTTCAAATGCATTCAAAATCAAATCATTGTAAGAGTCCATTTTTAAATCACTTTACCTATGTCATAATATTTCAGTACACGTTTGTAGGTTGGTCGATTTTATTACAACCAGAGTATCAGAGTATTGGGTTATATGTCAACTGAGAGAGTTTCACTTTATGCTCATATAACGATGGGCTTTAAACTTGATTATAACATTTCGTCAGGTATGTTTATGCATTGTAAATTTATTATATTATTACAATGGAGCAAAATATACATTTTTAGTCTCTGAAAATCCCCGATTGTATCGAGAAAAGCACAGCAAGGGGTCTATTTTGGAAGTAATCGTGGGATCCCTAATCGGGTGCAATTGAATGTATGCAAATTACTGGGTTATTTGTATTCATCGGATTGAATTCAAGACGTATATATAGAATCACCACGTGCCACGATTTCGTGCAATTTAGGGATGAGAATATTCGTATGTATACTTTAATAAAAAATAAAATGTTTTTCCAATCCGAAGAAATTATGAAAATACAATTGGTCAATAAACCATAAATATTATGAAAAATATTTTTTAAAGATAAAAAAATAAAATTCCAAACCTCCATAACATTGTGTTATGCGGCCCTCTTACTAATTTAAATCTTCTTATTCCGTGTGAAAGTACCACAGGCCTTATTTTTATTTATTTTTCCGAAAACGCGTCGAATTGACGTTTCTGTTCCTTAGGGGTATTTTAATACATCGTACACCATTTAGTGGGGCACTCGAAACGACCGATTTGTAAATATTATCTTCCGTTCAAATAATCCACAGACGGAGTTGAGTGGAGCGTCGTAACACGCGAATCGTCAAATAACGCGTAGCTCACCTATATACACAACATAATAAAATGTGCTGTTGTGGGATGCGATAAACTGGTCGAGATGGACGGGAGGTAATAATGAGTGAGGCGATAAAGGAACTTTCCCTAGGTGCAATAATGGACACGTATATAATACAGTTCACTACAAGAATGGAATGGACGTATTCCAGAGATAACTTCGCCACAGTGGATATACTGTACAGTGTACCTATATATTAATATAGACTTGAGCGCGTTCTGTACAGTTACCGTGCAAGGTAGGAAGGTAGGAGGGCAGGCAGGCAGACAGGCAGTCGTTGTGACATGTAGTTATACTATTATAATATACTGTTCCTGCGCGGGAACACAATAGACTTCGCGCGCTTTGTGGCCGGCCAGTATTAATATCCGTATTATTAACGCAACATTAAGTAATATCTATACACACGCGTATAAAAAGGTATATTTTATCGTCGCATCGATAACGCACACATTTTCTTATATAGTTTTCGTTAGGTATTTTATGGGAGGTTTTATTATTTATTTTTTACTATTCATCTTTCCTCCCCTGAAATGAGTTACGTATAAGACACTTCGTATAGTACATTATCTACGTCTTTTGCCGTTCCAACGACGCTGTTTAAGTATACCTGAATTCTAACGCGTTCAATGCTGCTGCGCCTCCGTTTGTACAACAATTAAGTCTTTCTATATGCAATGCGTTTACCAAAACGTCTACACACTATACCAACAGCGTCGTACCTATATAGTTGTATCACACATACACACACACACGCACACACACACAAACACTGTTTCAAAAACGTAGTCGTGACACAACACGAAATTCCTGTTTGCTTTCTTCATTACGTCCATGTTATTGTTCTACCTAGGTTCACTGTCTTTTTTTCTATATACATATATAATACGTATATTATATACAATAAGTACATATAAGTACGTATACTAACCGATACTATCCTCCGGTTCAGGTATGTAATATAATACACCTAATGTACAATATTAAATAGGCTGACCAGGATTTAACTCGTTCGAGATGGATATCGTGTCTCCAATACCTCCCCCATGACCGACGGGACCCCGTTGAAAGGAGAACGAGGACGTCGACGTCGACTTCACACACACAACAGAACAACACCTCTATACACACGAGATCCGCGGCCAGTGATCGTTATCGACGGAACGCCTCTCGCAGGAGAATGCATAATATAGTTCGGTTTATAGAAGATACAAATTTCCCAACCAAGGGAATAGAAAATAATAATAACCCGTCTCGGGACAACCATCGGATCGTTTGGTAATAGTAATAATAATATAATACTGGTTGCGAGACAGAGTTAAAGAGAGAGAGAATTTTTATTATATTAATATATTATACGAAACAAAAGACCGTAAAACTCAGTAAGCATAATGACGTGGCTGATGGTATAGTGCAATACACTCCGTAACTACACCTACGGCAGTAATACAACATATATAGATAGGTACACCGTTGAGCCGCGGTCTAGCTCATGATAAGTTCATTATTTTATAGACGTATTGTAGTGCCTACTTGTACATAAAAATGCGTTGACGCTGTCCGTTACCGGTCGTTATTTTATGCCTATCAGGTGATATTATTATTATTACCGCAGCGAGTTCGAGACGACGACGTATGAGAAAAAAAAAGAAACTAGGTTAATTCGGTAGTCTAGAAAAAAATGCTTGAATTGCGTAACAGCATTCTACGGCCGGGTGTCGTTTGCGCGCGCAGTAAAATACGAGATATAAAATTCTCAAACGATAGCCAACAAGCGCGCAAATTTGTTCTGTTTACGGACCATATTATAATATTGTATATCTGTTCGCGGTTGGTTATCGTTCACGTTCTAACCTTATATTATGAAGAAACTCGTAAAGACGGTTTTACACTTTTACTACAACCACATAACATTGTGTTCTACCAGAGTCGAGAGAATGTTTTTGAGGCACTAAATTTCTCATTTTCTTTGGTACATTTTTTGATAAGCCATTAACATTTACTGTAATTAAATTTAAACTTTGAGTACAAAATATAAAAAATAATAGTTTATATGGAGAAACTAATTAATATTACAAGTACTCGTGTACTATAAAATTACTTATTATTGTGTATACATATTATTACTATTACATACATAATACTTTTTTCTTCTAAACTTAGATTTATCTATATGATATTAGTAGTTTGATATTTCTTGTAATTAAAACCACAAAAATAAGTGGGTTAGGTACTTTATTAAAAAAAACCGTTTTTAAAATACGATAATAAACGCTTTGAAATCTCGTAGGTAACAGTATGACAACACACTTGTCCAGTTCACCGTTTCAAGTATGTATAAAGTATTAATACATTTATTTTTTAATACGAGTACACAAAATATACATGATGGCTGACTTAGATGAGGTGAGTGAAATTTATTTCATATTCATGTATAATTCCACCCTGGAAAATGCTGTATGATATAATAATATTATAATATCATGTGCTTACTCTAAAATAATTATTTTATAAAACTTAATTAAACTTCTACGGCGGACGTAATATGTAATGGATATTCAATTAGAACGAATATGCACAAAGTGCACCGTGTATTGTTTGTTACAGACAAATATTAAAGTTTTTACACATTCAACATTGTGAATGTTTTAATTTAAAAACATATACGAAATGAACGTTTGTGAAATATTATATATCATACAACGTTATATAGATGTACTCATTATTATTAAAATCGTAATTTTTTTTGTACACAATATTATGAACGAGTCAGAAATATTTGAATATTTTGTTTGCATATTTGAAATAAAATATATATAAATGTTTAATATATTATTATTATTCAATAAACGTGTACGTACAAAACATTTAATGAGAATTTATGGACGATATCAGTAAACATGTGCGGAATCTATTTGTTGGCAAAATGTGGTTAGGATTTTTATTATATTATTAATTTAGCATAAATGAAATACAATACTGTATTAAATTCATAATGAGGTATTCACTAAAACCGGAAATTATTTGATAAACAAATATGATTACACGCACTACTGTGTACTTACAAAAATTTTGTTCCAAAAATTTTTCGGCGCACCTCAATAGCAAAAAAAAAGTAGGAACCTAACCATTATAGTCTTACTCAGTGTTAGTCACCCTTTTTCGGAAAACCTCGTCTGTAACTTTCATCAATTCGCATCGTTGGTTTACACTTTACAATAATTAAGGTGGACTGAGCACTCGCTAATTTAGATAAAATACGTATACTGTGTTATAGGCATACCTAGCAATAATTATTATCTTATTATTAGCTACCGTGTTAATCATGTTTATTTCATTTTTCAATCGCGGTACAACTAAAACAGATGCCCGGTCAAATGTCAAGGCGTGGGTCTATATTTTTTTATTGCCACAATCTATATGGCGTTCAAGACCTAGGTTGCCCGCGAGTTTTACTGCGTACTTATTATTTTACGTGTATATATACGGACGGCGTGTAAGTCGTGTAAGGCAAAACAAATTTGCCGAGCAGTGTATTTTCGTTTTAACGGAAAAGTAAAATGGTGTGCACTGAAAAACAATCGTAAATACGTTTATTGCCGTAGCTATATATTACGCATAATATGTAATATGTATGACATATTATAGAAGTTCGTTGATCTCTCAAACGAATTTTCCGTTCACATTTATTACGTTGTTAACCGGATAATTTTGTACAACGTACGCGTCGCTCGCCGAGAGTGCATATCAATTTGCAGTCGTTTGCCAAGTTTTTTTTTTTCACCGAAGACCGTGTGTATTAGAATCGCATTATTATTACCTACATACAGTCTATTTGAAATATCAGGTGTTTTTCTTCCAGCAATGTGACGCGCAAGTCGATTTTCGATTAGTAACAAAATAAAAACCACACCTCCAGACACAATATCGACTTATCGTGTATAAATGTGTTAAACAGACGTGCAGTATAATAATATATTTTTAGGTGTACAATACAGCAGTAGTACAGTACACGCGAAGAGTTTAATTTAATTACGACCAAGACACTTATTGTCACACGCACTGGGTTTGGTTGAAATTAATTGGGATTCAATTGTAGCTTGTCTATATTTATACTCGAAGTTCTGACGGGTACGAGGGAACCATGCACGCTCGATACGATATAGTATTGTGTTACAATAAATATGGTATAATATCAGATTGACATTATATTTAACAAATCGAATCCGAAAAGTCTGAATTTCCATATCCGCTGCAATTCGGACGCGTACAACAATATTATTACTGCGGTGTGCTTGATCGTATATTATATAATATAAGTTGTTGTGCACACGACGTATTCATGAAACGTTCGGCAAGTCCGTCGATTACTCAACTTCGCGTCTACCTAACCGCGCGCGCATATTATACGTATATTATATAGGTGCGTACACGATTAGATTATTCACGGGTTTTTAAATCGAACGTTACCGTTCAATTTATGGAATAGTATAATAATAATAATAATAATATACAAATGCAATTTTCTTGCGGGGAAATGACATTTTTGAAACCACGTATGTAGAAAGTTAATTTCACATTTTCCGTGTGCGTGGGGCGAAGGAGGAGGGTATATTATAATATCATATACACATCGTGCATTATAATATAAGGCTTGAATTCGCGGTGGTGGATTTTTTTCTGGCAAATTAATATTCATAACAGTATCCTAGTAATTGACGTGTATCAGAGAATAAATTATAAATCTACTTTATAAGGTCCACCAATATGGCATATAGGTACGTCATTAATGAGTGCGGCAATGATTTTTGCCTTTTGGTATTTAAAAACCAATTAGTGTGTAGTTCATATCTATTTTTAATTATAATCGTGATAATGATTATAATTAATTAATTTTAATCGATATATTTTCATTTCATTTCGTTGAGAGCGAAAAAGTAGTACCACGTATATGATGTGTACACGATATTATGTTTAATATACCTTCGCAAATTCGGCATACGTCACGTTTCTTTAAAATAGCGTAATTTATTATGAATACATTTATTCGTTTGGCTTATATTTAACATTTATTTTAAAACCAATGCTGGGAGAAATATTCGAGTAGCGTCCCAAGCGCTAATTGCTTGATTAATTACTTTCCGAGTGGATCGAACGTATATATAGTATAATATAATTTTTATGTTATAGTCGTACTAGACACGGACGAAAAAAGATTCGTCTTATTGCAGTTTATAATCGTTAGCAGATATCGATCCGCCACGTACTATTTATTATAACATGACGTATCGACCGGCGGTAACGATAATAATGCTATGTTATTTTATAATCATAGATTCGTCATCGGTCGTTTACGTGCGTAAAAGTCGGGAATAGTGATAATTAGTTATCCAATAATAGTAAGTGCCATAATAGTTATTGTTTATTACTATATCTTTATTACAATATTATCATCGAAAATACATTAGCGTATACATTCCTGCGGTGATCTGGTCTGTGGCGGAGGACAGTCTAGCACGCGACACTAATACACTATAACGATATTGACATGTACATATTATTATATAACATGTGTGCTATTTATTTTGCGATAATAATGGATGAAATGTTAAAAAAAAAATGACCTTGGAACAACATTTTGCACACTCGACCGATTCTCTCAAGCAATACTTTTGCTGCGTGCTTGTATATTAAATCATACTACTAGGTACGGCTATTAAGCTATAATGCAATATTATAATAATATTATTATTATGTAGTAGTGCTATAAAAACCACGATTCACGATGGGGAAGCCGATGCGCATATGGCAATAACATTTAGTATATTACATATAGTTGACTTTGGGAATCCACGTTCATATAACCATGTATATAATGTGTATAATGGACATATAATGTATGTATATAGGTTTATTTATACAGAGTTTTCTTAATTGTATGTAACGGTATATCGTAGATAATACTAGTTCGTGTGGGGCTCGGAAGCATTTGCGTGTTTGTTTTGGGCCTATTAGATTTATTACTAAAGAAGCTTGGAATTATTTTCACGGCACAACGAAAATGTACTAATTTTTAGAACATATTTGATGATTAATGATATGTGTTAATATACAATTTGAAAATTTAGAAATAAAAAAAAAACAAATACATTAGGTATAATGTATATTTATTTTGAGAGTATTCACTTGGTATTATTGCATTGTATTGTGTTTATCAAATAACTAGATGACAACAATTTTGAATCATAATTTAAAACTAGATAAATTGTATGTTTATTAAATAATTTAACTATATGTTAGACTATTTAATTAAAGTAAACGAGTAAGGTTGGGGAGTGACTTTTAAATTTAATTGAAACTTATAATTTTTAAGCATATACCTATACTATAACTTTTAATGCATTTTTACTGGCCGTCTACATTAGATCCATATATAATTCAAGATTTAACCTATACATACATTGAAATTATGTTTTTATATAAGCTATATCGACTGCGAGTGAATAATACACATTGTAATTTGTACATTTTTTCTTTTAACTACAATATTTAATAATGATGAACTACCATTAAGTATTTACATGATAAACAGTATTATGACTTATGAGATTACAAATACATTAATGTTATACATTTCTCATCTAATCCGTTGCTTCGGCGCTTTGAGGGTAATTTGGACATGGTGTTAAAATATTATTATATCTTGGCCATCAACACATTTTTATTTCAGGAAAATTAAATTATTTAGTTTTGATGTCAAAAGAATACCAATGTGAGCAAAAATTGATAATATATAAATAGTGGCACATCCGAATTGCATGTGGCAGGTACAGATTAAAAATCGTAACAACAAAATTGCATGCGAAAATTATTTTTGATGCGTCCGAGTTGCGTGCAGTATTCATGATAAATAACAGAGTATCACTGCCTTTTACTTTACTTTACAGTATATATTGATAAAACTGAATAATATGAACACATTGTTATATATATTTAAAAAAAAAAATAGTAAAGCAAATAAAATTTCATAATAGATATAATAGATAAATATGAAAATAAGTAATAACCAAACAGCAAATGGCTTGAATTTGTTGACAAATCAGTATAAGTATAAGAGCTCAGGTATAAGCACACATTTTTACTAAAAATTAACTTGAGCTATCATTGTTTGTAAAAAGTACAGTTATTAATAGAAAAAATAAAAAATATATATTATCTATATATAGGTATCAGCGATTATGTAAGTATAATATATATATATTCTTTATATAATCTGTGCCTATATCCTTTTATATATTTGTAATATGTTCAATGTTTACATAGTTTAACTATTAAGCTCGGATACATTTAATAATATATTGTATAGTTACTTAGTACAATATAATATAATGTGTACGATTTTTAACTGCATTAGTTAAACTTTGTCAGCTGACAGTCCTAAGTCCAAAAAAATGGAAAAATAAAATGTAAAATAATTTATTGTACTATCATTAAATTATAAAATCTCGCACGCAATTCGATTCGAATTTTAGTTTATGCACGAAATTTGGATGAAGTCAAATAGTTATAATATCTATACAACTATATTATACTGTCATATAACATTTTGAAGATTCTTATAGTATAATAATATTTTATATACGATAACATTATGGAACGTGGGCGCATCCCTAAGAAAACGGGTTGCGAATGAATCAATTTAACACATGGCCAAGGGTGTTTAAAGGACGAGGGGGTAGGGAAGCGAAAAATGCCTGAAACGAAGCGATGCACGAAACGACCGAACGATTGGTACGTGCTCCGGGAACGTTTCAATTGTTAATCGGCTTGTGTCCGTCAAACCGTATAGGCGAATAATTTGTTGGCGTCACCGGAAAAAAAACTTTGAGAACAACGTTCGTTTTTCATTCCACCCACTCATTCACCTGCTACACACACAAACAAGCACGTATATAGTATATATTATGTTTCCCTTTGGTAAATCGTAAATTAAAAACTCCAGACCAACTTTGCCGGATTAAATGGACCGCAAGGCGGCGCGAGCGGTTCGAAACGATTTACATAAAACAATTAAAAACGTATTTTCCAATACATTTCTCGAACGAAGGCGGCGAATATTTTTAATACAAAACGAAATAGTATTATGCGCGTACTGAAGTGGGTAAACATTTCATTTCCACCACCAAATAAATTTATAATAATATTGTATTATAGCAGTACAGTGTATTTGGTACGACTACGACCGGTAAATACCACTCTTGAGCCGAATCGTTGGGATTTATGTGTTTAATTTTTTTTTACACAGAACCACATCGATTTGAACGAGTCAAAAACCCGCGTTCGATATCCACCCCCGCTGCATTCCACCGCCACTCTACGAGAATAAACTCACGATTTTCTACGGGTCTCCGTAATTCGTCGACATCATAACGCTACTATGGCGTTCAATTAAATTGACACCGAAATTTCGCTAAACAGTATCAACTTGCTAGTGCGATAATAATATTTTGTATTATATAATGCGTATTAAAAATAGGTAATTTTTCGGTACGGTGGCACGGTGCATTTAGAGACGAACGCACGCACGATGTAATAGTATAATTATTACACCACAAGAGTTTAAACGGAATATTAGTCGTTATTACTGCCTATGTTATATACGTAGGTAGTGCGTTCCGTTTCAATTATTTTAATTTATCGTTTTCACGATAAATGTGTGAAGTCTAAGTGTAAAGTAAAACGAATCATCTGCACTTATGGTTAATGCGCGTGGAATACTATCAAACGTCTAAAGCCATTCTTACCACAATTACATCACAAATAATATATTTTAGTGTATAATAAAACGGGAGACTTTTCAGCCTATTATAGTCACTAGGTAGGACTTATAGGAACATCGTAACTAAAAAAATTTTTTTTGGCAGTTTCCAGTTTCCTACAAATTGGTTTGTGTCTGTTTGAATGTTTGCGCAGGTGCGTCTGCTAAGATATATTGCCAAACCCGGATTGATCATAGAACTATAGGTGCAAATAATTTATTCTTATAAACTGTTGGGTTAAAAATATGAGTGAAAAAAAATAAATTGAAAAATTCGTTATCCTCAATGGGAGTTAATCTATATTATTAATTGCAAGGGAGATCTGAGGAGTATTCTTTTATCAAGCACACAATTAATCAACTAAATGGAAACCTTAAAAAAAATTTAAGTTAAGAGTTGAAACTAATGGAATCATATCGTATGTTAATAGCTTAACAGATATTATTTGATTATATATATATTAACATGCAATCTAAGTCCGTTAAAAATTGTCATAGTGGGTAACTAATAGTAACAATAATTTAACAAAACTGTTTTTAGTAACCGAAAAAATTGTATAGCTTTAATTTAAGTTTCTTTATTTTGTAGTTAATCTAACAGCTTAGTTATGCGATTGGTTGTTTTATTGTTTCCTTCCCAGAGTCTCTTGCAGGGGACCACCTAGGAATTTTCCATGAACTAGTTTCGCCGTTTGGAAGTCCGGTCTTGGTTATTTATAACTTATAAGTAATCAAAACTAGTATATATATATATGGTATGGCTATTATTTATAAATTTTACGTTTGATATTTCGATTTCTGATTATAAATGGAAGTAAATTTTTTTTTTTTATATACTTTGTTTACAATATATTTTCTCGACTATTTACGTATATAAAATACATCTGATGCCAGTCCCTACGATAAAATAACACAGCATAATAATATAATATTATAGTATTAAACTCTAGGTACAAGCCGGAATGTTTAATAAAAAAGAAAAACCAAACGATGAAAATTTAAGAATTTCACCTCGTGCTCATTTCGGAAAATACTTGTACGACGTACACACAATATAATATTAGGGTCTCACCTTAGACTTTTGTTAACCGGCGACGTTATGTGGACGTGGCGTACATATATGTAACGTAATAGATGTCTGTATGCCGAGAAGGTAGGGTTTTATCTCTTCGGTTATCGATGTAAACGATTTATAAATATTGGTTTTCAATCAAACGGTAACCGTCGTTTTTTTACAATATGTTTTTCCACCACGGCGCACAGTGTGTATTATAATGATATCGTGTAGGTACCTAATATTAATCAGTGCTTGAAAGGAACTTGTTCCGATAATTTCGTTCAATGTTCAGGAACTTAATGGGAATATAAATAGATTCTTTGTCGTGGGAAGGAAGATATTGGAATTTTGTTCATATTTTAGAGGAACATGTACGATTAAATTTGTTTTTTTAAGTATAGGGAATTTAAATAATTTTTGAACTTATATACACGGCAGTATAAGTCAGCCACGGCGGTCACATCTATCTTATAACTTGTATGAAATAAACAAATTAAACTTTTTAAAAACAATACAACTAAAGGTACCTTACTAAATAATGTATTACTATACATTATATTAATACAATTGGAAAATGTTCTTTATTTAGGTACGAAGAAAGAAACTAGTTCTTTTATTTAAGCCAGGAACGAGTTAGATAATTTTTAACAAGATGAACGTGAACTAATTCCTTTTTCAAATTAACTTTCCAGCACTGATTAATTTTGTTATTTATATTATATTATAATACTTATTATAATTTAACCTTTACGTAATTGCGTGTTAATGTACGGAGGATACGTGGGTCGACTATAATAATACCTACATAGTCGTATATTTAAAAACAAAACTAACGGTCCGACGTCTATTCGTCTTCCAACGGCGGGTAACTCGTCAGCATTTTTCTTTTCACACTCGACAGACTACGCAAGACTACGCGTAATTTGTACACGCGATAAATATTATGACGCCGAGATCTCCGGTGTACACGAACCACAGTTACGTATAATGTATTTGGATATACGTATTTAATATAATATTGTTGTTACTTGTTACTATAATACGACCTAGTAATGAATACCTAGAAATAGTGGTACATTTAATATAGAACTTGGATGGGACAAAAGTATAGTAGAATATCAATGATAAGATTTGTTTTTTTAAGAGTATTTGATATTACAATGTAAATAAAATATATTATAAAAATTAAAAATTGATAAATACATCGAATAGGTAGTTTCAGAATATGTGATCACTTATTTTCGACAGTATTTTCAATCTCTTTGATACCTATATAATATTATGCTGATGATTTTAAATTCGTTCATAAACGGATGCTTTTATAATACGTATATTATATAATCTAGTTATGTACAGGTACACCGTACACGGAATGTGTGTTATGCATATAGGTAAGTTCACATTTTGGCTACATTATGATATAAAAGTTTAAACCTATTCACTTTTTCAAAAATCAAAATCGAACACGAATAATCTAATGATATATGTAATATACCTGTAGGTAGTAGGTACGTATTCCTATACCTATAGGCTTTGGCAAATCTATACGAACGTCAAAATATAAATGCTTATTTTATTCATTTCAAATGAAAACTGTTTACAAAGCATCTCCGTGAACTGTCTAAAAAGTCGCGTATAAAAAGTAGCACTAGTAATATAAAAATAAAACTCCATCACAACGACCACAATTGTAAGCGTATATATAGCCTATATTGGTCCAATTTATTGCGTTCCTATATAATATTATATACAGTTAAATAACTGAAACGAATATTTCCACCACGAAATCTTATTATAGCGTCGCAATAGACGATAAAAGTCTTCTCTTTGACAGCCGTCAAAGAAAATGTTACGATAGAAAGATAAACGCACAGTCAATGCCGCTGGCTTTTTTTCTCCGATGTTGAATTCTCAACGTGTGTATCATTGGCAATAAGCATGTTTGTGTGTTCACACGTTATAATAATATGTGTTCGATCGGAGTATTCGTTTTCCCTTGTACCTACTTTTATTGTAACGATATTTTTTCAATGGGAAAAAAATATCAATTATAAACATGCGAGCACTCGTACGGATTGCGTTTTTTTCCCAATCATTTGAAATATAATAATATTAATTATTATTAGCGTCTACATGTCCGTCTGCATCAATAGTGTCTGAAGTAGTAAGTTATAGTGTGCTGCAGGTAATCACAATACTCCGCTTTCTATAAAACAATTGTTTATACAATTTATCATGAACTTTAAAATAATGGCCTGGGGTGTCGTGGACTGATAATTCTCCATAAGGAAATCAACTATCAAGCTTTCTTGTTACAATATGTTTTTCCTGGTCGTCATTTATGTATATTATGATAATTAGTTGGTTGTATGTATAAAAAATATGTACAAACTAAACTAACTCATTGAAAAAAATCGTAATTGATTTTTAATTTAATTGATTAAATATAATATATATTTTTTTTAAATATGCACAGATAACATATTATTATATACTATATACAAATATTTTGTGTTTATATACAATTGGTCCGTGGCCAAGAATGATGAAACTATTTTCCATTGTGAACCGGATCAGAATAATGGTCCATCCCGAGCCCTGGTTTCGGCACATTCTTGAATACAATTATATAACTTAAAAACACAATTTCTGTAAACATAAAACATTAGCAAACGAGCTTATACATAGTAATCTGCAGTACCAAAGTTATTTGTCAAGTCTATAGTTAAAAACATAGTTGACAAAAAGTAATAAGTAATAAGTATAGGTTGTAAGTAATGGATTATAAACAATTTTTTGGTTCTAACTTATTTAATAAAACAATTTTTTTTTGCCTATATAAATATTTAGTAATTAGTAAGCATTCTGTGTTCCAAAGTGTTAATTCCTATGCACTATTTTAACAATACAAATTAACATGTAACAAAATTATCTTCGATTGTTTTTTTGAAACAAAATACCAGCTGTGTTATAAAACAATCAAATAACTTTTTTTATTTGAAATTTTAACTTAACATAATTTTTTTATTCATAAGGAGATTAATAATAAATATTAATTAAAATTGAATTTAAATAATCGTTTTTGTTATTTATTAAATTGTTATATCTACATTTTTTTTGGTGGAGGGGGTGGTGGTGAAATGTTTGCCACCTTTTGTCTTACAAGTGAGGTAAATTTCTCGCTAGGTTCCCTCTTGTTCCGGTGCCATCACTGTGTATAAACCAATCGATGGTTTTTACCCCATATTACTATTTGTTGTTAATTCGGCGTGATTGTTTTTAAAGATTAATGCAGTATGTATACCTGTAATATATTATAATAATAATATACAGGTTGTATATAAACGTTTTTGTTTAAGCAACGCATTTTATTTTTTATTCCATGTACGTCGGGTACTTAAATATTTCGTGTGGAAATTATTGTACAGTGGAGTTTTTTTTGTGTATAATTTTTGTTATCATACCGTGTGCATCTTCTTAACTAGACAATGATTATTTTCAATGGTAATTTTTTTTATCCAAACACACGCTATAATTATTTTAATTAGGTATTTTAATTTTTTTTTATACACACATATTATGTATACCAACATCGTAATAGCTCAATTGTATATCTATACCACAGACAAACACACTTACACATGTCATATACTCATATACAATCCATGTGTTTGTAGTTCTGTCGTTAAGTATTGGTTTTCATAACTCACTAAGTTACTGCGGATAACGAGTGGTAAAAAACGTGTACACGGGATGTTTAGACGATACGATATAGAATCAAAAAATATTATATTAGAATTTGATTTACGATGAGTGGATTTATAGATAAGATGTTTTTTCAATATTGGGCGTCCGTGTTGTTGTTTTTTACTGAGAAATAAAAATATAATAGGAATACTTTTCGAATCATATTATGATCTGTGTTTTCATTTCAGTCATATACTAGTTTGAAGATAAATATTATTATGTAATTATAAATTTTATATTTAAATACTAGTTTTTACACCAGACGTGTTTTTATCAGTGTTATTACTATTATTTAATATAAGTTATTAAAAAAAAAAATACAGTGAGAAAAAAAATTCATAAACGGTCACTAAACTCACCATTATTAGTATGCTATATTAGAGTGCCTTGATGGTATATATCAGCTGTAGTCTTTATCAAGGCACTCTACGCTATACAATCGTGTTTGTACGCATTTAGATAATATCATATTATCATACTATAAATTTATAATGGTCTTCGAACATTTTCGTTTTATTTGAGTTATCAAAAAACGCTTTTATACTATTATAATATTAAAGGACTGATCAATGTATTTGATTTATTAAGTTTTAAAAAAATTACATTTTTATCTTCACCTAGAAAAATAGGTTACTGTCTTTTTATAGTAAAAAAATACTATTTTGAAGGAGGTTTCTAGGATAAAATTCCATACATTTTTCAATATTTTACAAAATAATCGTGAAAAAAATTTGAGGAAATGGAAATATATTTACGCAAAACCATTTTTCGACAAAATATATTTTGTTTTTCTCTTATAATTCAAAAACGAATACCCGTAGAGAAATGAAATTTTCACTATATATTTAAACTAACAATTTCCAGACACATTCAAATAAACCTTTAAAAATAGTTTAGCTTTTTATATGTGCTATTTATAGACATATAAATATTTGACTTTTTTAGTTTTTATTCGATTTGTGTATAATGAAATGTCTGTTGATTAGTTTAAAAGTTTAGCACTTTAATATAAGTTTCCTCAAAAATTTAAATGTATTAGAGAAATTAAAAAACATCGAACTTACTTATATACTTACCATTTTTTTAAGCACTTTTATGCGAAATTCGTCAAAAACTCGAATTATTTTGTAGGCATAAATAAGGTTGACAGACGTGTTGTTTCGAATAATTTACTATCATATCGCCACAAACACGGTAGCATTTAAGGAGCATTCTGATTGAATTAAACTCGTTATCTGAGAAAGCTACTGCTTGTCAAATCGACCCTAGAAAAATATTTTATCTTGTATTTTTAAACACTAGTCGAGGCCAACACAAGTGTAACGAAATTTATTTTTTAAAGAATCTATCCCTTCCGTTTCAATGAAATTACAAAACCAATAATTACATTGGACATTATTTCGTACTGCCTGATAAATAATGCCGTTCATAAAATATCGATCTTTATTATTACCGTTTTACGAGAAATAATTTAGTAGGTTGTTTCCAAAGGAACCTTTGTCAATCCGTATTAAACGCGCCTATAGCGTAACGCTGACTAAACTATCCGATAGTAATATTGTATTCCATAGCACGTTTCGATTTTAATATATAATAATAAAGACAATATTATTATACATTATATTCCGATTATTGGATTAAGTTCATAGTATTAATATTATACTTTTTATGATCAACCACTCTGTGACTGTACATCCCGTAGATCGTAATGTCGTTTGGTTATTATTTTTTTTTAACCGTAATATATTTACTGTTCTATATATTTTCCATAATATTATAATAATACATTTTTATCTCTACCCCTCCTCCGCCCCACACACACACGTTTATACAATTTTACCGTATAATGCTATCGTAGGTTTAAGGTTGAGAAAACTATTCACATTATGCTCGGCTCGTAGTGTAAACGAACTGCTCATTTATGCGTATGAAACATTCAACGTGTAAATCAATTATTAACAATTTTGACAGTAACACTTATATACACGCATGTATTGTTGTAATTTGTAATTCATACAAATTTTATCAAAGAGGTGAGGTTAATTAATTTTTC
Organism: Nasonovia ribisnigri; assembly: GCA_027563435.1. Classification (NCBI taxonomy): domain Eukaryota; kingdom Metazoa; phylum Arthropoda; class Insecta; order Hemiptera; family Aphididae; genus Nasonovia; species Nasonovia ribisnigri. The sequence continues at coordinate 160,169 of JANEHU010000571.1, forward strand.
GTGACACACTGTATATTATGTATAAGTACAACTCGGAAGAATATCGTTATATAAATCTACATATACATATATAATATAATATATTATGCTAATGCGTAGTTTATTTTAAAAAAAAGAACATAATACTAAGTGACTTCGGACTTTCTATATTAACATTATAAAATATATAATACATGCCAATTATACGAGCCAGTATCGTGTACAATATTAATTTTTCTTATTAGGCATACATAATTATAATAAACAGTATATGCGTTTTTATCATTTTTGTTCAATTCTACGAAACGGTATACCTATAGGTACGTTGATAAATGTGACGTAAATATAATTAAGTATATCATGTGCAGGCCCGTATGTTATGTATTAAAAAAAGTTATCATGTTTCGGTTTTTTGTTTTTTCTTGAACTTCCATGTGTATAAATAATTAACTCGGGACACTTTTAATTATTTGTGTCGCGATGTCATCAAAAGTCGTGTTCGGTTTTAATAATGAGGTTTAAATATGGCAGGTCATAATTCATAGTTATACTGACTTGTGGTCGATTTTGTTAATGTTGATACAATTTGTAGATAATAATATACTCCGTCGTCGTTATGTGATTAAAAACATATAATAGTGATGAAGCATGAAGATGTAAGGAAAAATATAAAAAATGACAGCAAGTCGTAGAACCTGTATGTATACATTGTACACTTACAAAAACATGATTTGTTGTATTAAAAATTAAAATATAACTGCGTATGTGGACCTTACGTTGGCGTATTTGCTTAGATGGTACTTTACATTAATACTTACAAAAAAAAAGTTTGTTTCAATCAATGCGACGTGATACTGACATGCTTAAATTTCGCTTATCATAAACTAAACACATAAACATTGATTTTTTTTTGGTTTTATAAGATTAAAATATGGCTGAATCGGATGAAACACCGCCATCAATTATTGCTGTACTCGGCACATTAAATCTAATTTATTAAAATCCTGGAATGAAATAATATTTGTCAACAAAATATGTATTATACCTACTGTTCGCTTCAATTTACGATGAGAATAATGGTCGAGATATTTTATAACAATAATATACTCACTTCTTAGTAATACCACTAATACTTAGGTATCTAAGGCCACACGTGCATTAAAAATAATATTTGATAGTTTCAGTTATGTGTTCTGTATTTGCAGTTTATAAATTAGTTTTGAGTGAAATAAAAGGCGTCTGTTAATAGTTGTCTCCAGGTTTTTTGAGTAAAATTGTGTTCAATATTTTATCAACCATTCAGATCAATTTGAATGTACTTAAATAATAAATTCACTAATATCATATCAATACTCTTTACACATTTCCTGTCACGACTATCGTAAAAGACGTGGGGATCGTAATCTTCTTGATCCCCCCCCCCATACAAAAATACATACATACTAATTAACTAAAGGGATAGGGTCTTATAATTAAATACCTAGTCTATTTATATTCTCATTCTCATATCACTAGATATCCTTCTTTATCATTGTTTTCTGAATCTATTATAATTATGTATATGGTTTAGCCGGTTTAGGACTAATTTATTGCAGTAAAACTATTTTAAACATGCAATTAAATTTACTAAAATATTTAGTTAAATTTGTTTTTATTTAAAAAAACCAATAGTTCATGTAAAAATGGTTGGACGTCAAAAATAATACAAAATCAGTATAAAATTATAGTTTATGAATTAATCATTGATTAATCAAGTTAACTCATAGATGTATTGATTATTACGACTATTATTTTAGGCATTTTCAAACAAAATAAAACAATGTAATTAAAAAAAAAAAATGGTACTTTCTAGTTACACAATACTGCTAGTCAGACTAGCCTAATAATGATAGCTGTGACACACAAATGTAAACTGATTTTTACAGTATGAGATCTAGATTAGAGTATCATTACTCATTAGATTTTTAATTTTACTAATGTACAATATTGTCGATAGCAAAGTAGATTATTAATCTGTAAAGATAATTAATTTTGTGAAATATTTTCCTAAAACGTTATCCAAACGCGGTATTGACTGACAATATAAGATTTATAAAAATAGTAAAGTATAGTAATATTTGCCAACAAATTTAGAAATAGGTGCCCAATTTTCCTAAATCAATTGTTATATCTTACTTAGAATAGTTTATGATCATCTCAAAAGTATATGCAAATAAAAATCCTGAACTCTATTATATGTTTATAGCTATGTATCCTAGGCGGGATCTATATGATTATTACATAACTATATTATGTACAGCTTTCAAATGTGATTTATATGTTTAATAATAATAATAAAAACAATTTTCGACGTTGATTCCATAGGTTGATTCCAAAATTAAATTAAAGAAGCAGTAAAAATAAGTTCAAACTTATACCTTGTGACCTCCTGCAGGTGTAAGCAAAATACTTAAAAATATGTCTTGATAATATAATAGATAGAAGATTATACTATGGGTTCATTTGATGTGTAATGTAATTTAAGACATAGCATACATTGATTTTTTTACATAAGCTACCTACAACTGATGTTGCAGTAGGAAGTAATTTGTTTTTTCTTAATCCTAATACACGGGTCAAGAAATTGATTTTTATAAGCATAAAATACTTGGTAAGATGCGTTGCCTTTCCTGCCTAAAGTCTAAACACCCTTAAGGTTCTAATGTAACCTATCTATACAGAATATGCACAAGCGTATTATACTGCTGTATTTATTGTCGCTTTACCGCAGTGACGATTGTAATATACACATTTTATTATTATTATAATTATATCGTATTGGTCTACCGTGTTCGAAGAATGAAATTGCATGTACGTGCGTGTACCGATAATTACCGGTAATTGTGGCCACTCAGTGGGATTGTGGTTAGGGGCGAATACGAGTATGAGGGTGATGGTGGTAGAACCATAGAATCATTGAAAGGAAATGGACGAAAACACACACATTTTAATGCGTATATTATACATTATATTTTATATATTTCATTTTATTAATTATTTCGTTCAAAAGGCCGTGATGGTGTGCGTATACTGCTGGCAGCGTCCAGTACGATTACAGTGTCAGGAAAACGTGTCATTATTTCCCACTATTATACTAATGCACCGCGATGGCAGCAATAACGTGTGAATTTTCCACTATGGTTTTTCTCTTTGTCTCTCTCCCTCATAAATTATGAAATCGGCTACACGTATACGATATACGATACACCCCTGCTACCACGATTGCCTTTATTAGACACACACGCATTCATTTGAATGTATGGTACCTACACTACCTACCTAGATACCGTTCGGAGAGAATATATCGAGAACGAATTTTGGTAGTGGGCGGCAGCCGAGGAATGCGTACACACACATCACACACCAGCTGTTTTCGATATGAAACACACTAAGCATATAGGAAGAACTCCTGCTTAGTTTTTTTTCTTCCCCTTCGTCCGTTCGGCGCTGGACAGATGTTCGTCTGTATAATATGTGTGTGCCATCCAACAATAACGCGGCTATCCTTGTTATAATTTATCAAGGGGTCTCTGCGCTCCGGCGGCGGCGAGTTCTTATCATAACTCGTACATCAAGAGTAATTTATTTTCGGTTGTCGCCCCAGGTCGGATGTGTACAGGTATACATATATATTTATCCTATACAGTATACACGCACGTTTGTAAATACGGTCTTAATAAATACGAGCGCTCACACACACACGCCGACAAGGGATGGGCCAGCCAACTATAACTATACGACTGGACCAGCTATCCCACGTTGTGCGTGGTTAGTGTCGACAATCTGGTAACGAGATCGTATATTATACACGCATATATAAGTATATATATGCGGTCCCGAATTTGATGGTAATATTACGTATAACTATGACCTATATAATATTATGTACTGTTTATATGTACTTACTCTTTAGAATTTTCTTAATTTCCTTTGTTTTGCGGTAAAAGCCTTTTTCTTACTATACGTCGTGTAATATAACGATGATAACGCAGTATAACCACGATCCGATTTCGCCCATCACATTTTACTGTTCATAATTTTATTTTGTTGGTAATAATACCGCATCGTTTTCTGTTGTGAAGTAACACGATGCTCGACGATACTCATATTACACGCGTGTGCAACGATGTCTATACATTTTCGGTATAGCCTCGCGGGTATTCGTACCCCGTAATAAATAAATCATACCACTCCGTCACGTATTATTATATGAACAACACATTGAATAAGATTCGTTTTTTTGGTTGGAAAATTGGTAATTATTTTTTGGGTTCTCGATTTGCACAAAGTACGAGTATAGTGTATAAACTGTGTGATATGGTGTCATATGCCTGTGTATACATAATATTAATAAAATATAATTTAATCCAAATATTCGGTCGCCGGCGATTGCCTCGGGGGAACTACAATGTACGCATTTTATAATATTCGATTACAGTTGTACATTGCAACGTCACACGATACTCCTGTGCGTCGCCGTCGGTCAGTACCGGGATGTGCAACTGCACGGAGACAAGCTGCCTAGCCGGACAAGACGCGAATGAATAGCGATTTATAAAACATTTACGGTCGGAGTCGTATAGGTACTTACACACGTATAATATATTATATAATATCATATAGATAGTGTGCGCGAACACCGGAACACGATAATAATAATATATACGCGCGTAGGTACGTAATAATAATATACCATTTACAGCTGATCTCTCGGACGGTTTTCGTCTCGTTATAGTTATCCACTCGATCTATATAATAATATGTATGACGGCCCCGTACGACACATCCATTGCAGCCGCAAGTTGCACTACACGGCAGAGACTATACGCGTGCTGCAACAGTGTGACGCGTGTACGTGCGCGCCGCCTCGTATATATTATTATAGTCTTGTTGTCGATGGCGTGTACTGTCCGTCAGTCGTATAATATTATAGATTATAATGTATTGTATTGTATATTAATAAAAGTATAATAATAATGACGGTTACTGGTTAGCTGCAGAGCGCGCACGATAATAACATCCATCCGAACTGCGACGAACGTGCCGACGACGGCACGGCTCGGGGACTCGGAAGTCGGCGTGCGTGCGTCGTGACGCGTGTGATGTGCATTTTTTTTACGACATTATAATAATATCGACTCGTACGATCGGATTTATACACTCGTATTATGAATACACCAATGACGTATAGACCTGCTGCAGCGGCAGTGCATTATATTATAATAATATTACATTATACGTGTCGTGGCCATCATCCGCAGCTGTACGGCGCACGAGTTTGGACCGTCACTATACAGCGAGTGAGAGATGGTCGCGGTACAGCCGCCGCACCGCTATATTAATATATTATACTGTATGTATTATAGTCAGTCAGATCCTGATTCGGTCTGAATCGTTGAAGAATCGTTGCAACCCGCGGGTCGGTCACGAAATGCATAGTAATAATACTATAATACAACGCGCTACGATTTACGGGACATCACACCGACGACGCAACGACGGCCCGCCTGACCGCCGGGGTGTTTGGCATTCGAGATTTCGCTGCGATATCCTGCATCACGTTAAAGTACCTATGCTACGGACTGAGGTTTATTATATCATTATCATCTATTGATAAGGATACGTGTGGGTATAAGTGATCGACGGTCAGACTTGCATAGAATAAAAGTGGGAGTCATCAGACGTAAATATAACATAGATATCATGAAATAGTGTCAATTATGTGTAGGTATATTATACTTATATAAAATCTTTCTACGCGCAGGTTTCATAGATTTAAAAATTACTTGCACTATTACAAATCACAATAATTTAAGGTTATACATTCAAAATTATTTGTAATTTCTGTAACAAAAATATAATATTTTGAATCCGAAAATCCTGTTAACGCGGCAAGTCTGGACAAGGATATTCGAATTTATATTCCTTGTGCTGACTGTTTGGTTATTTTTTTCTTTTGAAGTATCACATTTTTTTGTGTAAAACAAACTATTATAGGTGCCTACACTGAAACGAGAACACACGACCATTAAAATAACAACAAATGATTACGATACGATAACGATTACGGTCTTTATCGCTTCCGGATGAAACCGTATGTGTAAAGCGAGGGTAGAAATACACTTTTGTTCCGAACCGGCTTACTAAGTTTTGTGCCGACACTCAGAAATATGACGTAATGCACTAACGAGGTAAAGGAACCCAAAAAATCGAAAAAAAAGGGGGAAAATAATATGTAACAACTCTGCTAGATACTTACTCTAGTGCACATCGCCATTGATTAAATCACTGTACTGTTTGTGTTAAATTTGAATTCAAACATTGTATACGAAAAAAGATTTTGAGCGAAGACAGCCTGTCAGCCTTTTATTACTAACTATATTTTATGATACATTATATTTATAGGGAAATTAGTTTTTACCGAAAACATTGCGTTTAAAAGTGTCATTCAGTGTATAATATACATACATATTCGGTATATAATATACTGCTATTGAAATTTCAAATCCTCGCGATAAATATTTGTTTTAGAAAAAAATAACTTAATCCTTATTATTATTCGTGTAAATGCCTCATTTTGTCTAAATTTGAACTTTAAATGTGTAGATATATGAAAAAAAAATCATTACATTTTTAAATATTTATTTTAGATTTTTTGGTCTTAGTGTGAACTACTTATAACTTGTACGGAATGTTGTATTACCTTTTAAAGTTTTATGAGTGATTGAAATTTTTTTATCGATGATATATAAAAAAAATCAATACAAAAAAAATATATCAATAACGCATACGTATTGGACTGGACTTTGAAAAAACCTATTTGCATCACGTGAAAAAAATTTGTATACCTATATTTTTTTTTATTGATATCGTTCTCCCTCGAATCCGTCATCACATAATAATGTATAATGTATTGGTGTTACCATATACGTGTGAATAAAATTTTGTGTTATAAGTGATTAGTGAGAATTCGTTTATTAAATGATCGTCTGAATATTAAAACTGTAGTACTGTGCGTTTTATAAAGTTCAACGTGAAAACACAACAAACTATTATCTATAAGTGTAAAATATATACAATATATATAAGGAACAATGTTATAACTATCATGAAAACTATAACAATATCACGTATATAAGTTCTAAATTAAATAGTAAATTAATATTTAAGTCCCAAGAAGCATTAAAAAGTTTTGCTATGATGTAAAAAGGTTTTCTTCTGGAAACCAAGTCTTCCACATGTTGCCGTTGTTGGTATTCGCCATTTTCTGAGAAACTTGAAGAAAATTCCAAGAATGATATTTTTAAATATGATCTGTGTTGAATCTCTAATCCATAAAGTATCTGATCTATTTATCTTATTTATCTACTTATACGGATTAGAAAAAAAATGTTTTACAAAACTTAGAATTGGCCCTGCTAACGATTAGTTCCCACAACCAAAATAACAATATTCATCTAAAATTACTTGTATAGGTGTGTTGTAATTTGCAAAAATTACATTTATCTTTACTAATTGTTTTTCTGACTTAAAATCATAGCTAATATGCTCTTTTATCTCATACTAAAAATAAAACATTCAACTGACCGGCAAACGTATTCTTTAATGGTTAAATATAATTTACCATCTTGGCAGCCAAACTATTGTTTATAATTTATAACGATATTCTGGTCAGTATATATTATAATATATAAAATAGATATAACCAAAAAGTAAACTTTAATTGAACGTTTCATTTTTAAAACTTGTTCATCCAAAATTAAAACAATAAACAATATAAGTACTTATAACTTATAAGTTATAGAGAAAATAGATATTTGGAAGGTAAATATAATTATATAGGCCTGGATATTGATACGTTATAAAAATATCATTCTTGATAGATCTTGTAAAAATACTTAATTATTGTGTACAATGTTGGATCGATTAATTTTGTATCGTTAATAGGTACTAAAATATTATTTTTTGATATTGTCGCCGTAGTTCATAAATTGTTGGTTATGAACCTAATTGAAACTGGTAAAGCTATATAATATGATTAACATTAAGTTAATTACAAACCGAGTGAAATTACAATTTAAAAGATAGAACAATTGAAGATAGTTTTCGAAATTCTGTGCTCACATAAATGTTTGCGTCCTACCAGCTATCTGTTCTAAAAAAAAATGTCTAATTGAAAGTTTGGTACTATATTGAACGGATACCTAATTAATGTGCTTGATCGCACGAGAGTTATTATTCAGCTCGACCATCCTACTATCTCTTTCTACTCCTTCCTTACCCTTTCTAATGTTTCTCCTCCTGCGTAAAACACTATATTATTATACACAAGAAGTGTTTGCGTTTTATCTCGATCCGGGCACGACGTAGGTAAGTGCATAATATAATATAATAGTTATAAGTTATATATGTACTTATATAGATAATATAATATATTATTATCACATAGGTAGCACGAGTACGATCCGTTTGACCCGGTTTTCCGTACAAACGACGACGGTTTCGCCGTGTTCGGCGGCGTCGGTGTTATAACACATTGCGACCAGGCATAATAGTACTATACTACCTACCTTACTCCTATACAACAGGGGTATATTATAGACATACAGTGTAAAGTATACCTGCAACCGGCAAGGCATGTGGCTGTAACTCGAAGACGCGAACCGGCGAGTAAAATGTTGAGAAAAAAATCAATCATCGAGTGGGCGTCGTCGTATATATATATATAGTGTTGTATATACAATAACATTACAGAACGCGTGTTAAAAGTGTTATCAGTGGCGGCGGTGTAATAAACTCTGGTTATCGGCGAGCTAACCTCCCCTGCTCTCCCCCCACCATCAACAAGGTGGGACGGCAAATGAAAAAAAAAAAATTGAAATAAAAACTTTCGTCCCCCCCCTCCATCACTCTTTACCTTTCGGCTTGTTTACTACACGTTCGCGTGTATTCGTGTGTATGTGTGTGTGTGTGTGTGTTTACATGTTGTTTGCCAGTCGTTGCCATACTTTTCCTGGTTTGTACTTGAATACCACACCGAGTTCAGCGCGGACTTAATGTTATGGAGGTGCGTGTGTATTCGGTGTACGTGCAATTTATAATAATATATTGCAGGCTCTTGACGGGTCGACGCACAATAAAAGTTATTTTCGTCTACTACGAATTTTTGTAATTGAACCGGCGGACGATAAAGGTCTTTGCTTATCGTTTTCGTTTTAATCTCTATTAACGCTAATAATATATGCAATAATTAATAGGAATATTGTAATATGACTAATGTAATTTAATCGTCGTAATAACGATTATTATTGTCATTGTAATTATTATAACGTATGTCGTCCGCGTTTTTAGGTAGTAATATTATGACAAAAATCGGATTTACAAGCGATTCTATCAAATTTCACAAAACGTGTGTTGAATATTATTATATCAAAAGGTACTCATTTCCCATACGTTATATGGTAAAATTAGCTTACAGAGACGTCTGAACTTTGTGTAAACGACCGTGTAGACGTGTAGTAGTGCAGCAAACCAACCTGCTCATATCATCATTGATTTATATTGTTCTTATTAAATCACATCATCATTTATCATCCCAGCTGGAATCCGAATTCGGTACATACACACCGACCTCGAAGACGGGATCCTGAGTTATTCGATGCTACAAAGTAGATCAAAAATCGAAATTAAAATGTACGAAGAACATACATTAAACGAATGAATCCTATTTTGCTCCCTACTTACGTATGATATTGAATACAACAGAACAACCGTTGCAACCAATTTACAATCGTATTAATTACGCACATAACCGCATAGGTTTGTATTCTTGTGGATTTTTTTCGGATCAGTTTAAAAATATTAAACACGTGTATGTTTGCTTGTCGAGAACTCAATAATAATGATGATAAAAGTGCTGATGATATAAGTTGAGTGGGTGTCTTTATTATATTTGAAAACAACAATGAACTATATTATTATAATCGTATTATTGTACTTCAAGACTCAAGTCTTCAACTGCATTAATTCTGAGTAGATGTCGACTTACTAGAAAATTATCAAAACCAGGCATGCCTCCTGATGCTTACAATTATTACATTGATATTTTCTGTTTTTTTTTAAACTACTGTTAGTTACTTGTATGGATAATATATATTATAATTATTTAATAAAATATAGAATTACATAAATATTATTTACAAAACATAATTAATAAATTGTTAAATGAATATAATTAATATTTAATGAGATGTAATATTCTCTATATTTAATATATTATAATAATATATTATGTCTATTTCATTCTCTCTCTCTCTCTCTCTCTCGTATTGAGGAGTTGTCACCCGGAAACCGTCTTGTCATAGCAGCGATTCCAGTAAAATTAATTACGTTATGTTATGAAATCGGTCATATCGTTCGCACACCAGACCTAAAAAGCCGTTTGATAATGTGTTTGTTTGCGGCGTGTAGTAGTTGTTATCGCAAATAATAATTGTTATTCTGAAACACACGGTTACCGAGAATACTGTTAAAAAGTAGTTTGTCGGCGATATTGCTGTGCAACAGCCAACAGCAGTTATGATTACTAGAATTTTTTCATGCTAATTTTTCTAAGAATAGAAAAAAAAACGGCGTTAATTGAACCGCGATTTTCCGTCGATGTTTTAACCTGAAGACATAATAATAATATATATTGCGCCTGGTTAGGCATAATCAAATAAATAATAACAACAACAACAACAACAACAACAATAATAATAATAATAGAAATAATTATAACGTGAAACGTATAAAAGTTTATAGTGTGATTGTTTGCAATTTGCGAACGTGGTTTTTCAACGCAGTCGCTTCGGGTTTCGTTCACTAATTACCAACAATTATTCATTACTATGAGCGTTTTAATTATACAATCGTGTACAACGATTAGAAATGAATTGTTTTATATTATGTTTGTTTAAAATCACTATCGCCAAAATACAATTCAACGTTTAATAATTTTACTATTGTTACTCCGTAGCATAGGTATTGTATAGTATATTTTAATTTGCAATGTATTCTAATAAACCTAATTGGTTTGGTTATTAATTATTATTATTATTATTAAAGTCAACAGCGTTATTATTTACTTTGAATGTGAACTCTAATCGGTCGGTACTATTGTTAATCATGCGATATTATTAACGTAACTGATAACGCGTAAATTATGTATCGTGACATTACGTTATCATAAAAAAAACCATCATATAGGTCAAGTACTTGTTTCTTGTCAATTTAAATATTATTAAATCCGTTTAATACATAATAATATAGATATACCGGTATATTTTTCTTTTTACAGATATATCGTTCGTCGGGTTTTTTAATTATGTGGGCTCCCCGTAATTTCATTGCACGGTAGACAGAGGAAAAACCGATAGAGTCGCACTCGTTTCCATTAGAAAAGTAATGTCAATCGAAATTCATAAGATATAATATTATAACTTCACAACTTATAAAATCCGCATGACGTGTATACAAAAAAACAGTGTAATATTATAATTTATAATATTTTAACAACTCCGTTTCGGTTGGCGACGGAGTCTTCCTGACGCGTTGTCGTGCTACGCCGTCCATTGTAGACGATTACAAATCGGAGGGGGTGGGGTTCATTATTTTAATACTGTAACTATCAATAGTAATAATAATATAAATGATAATAAACGGTTTCGACCTGCCGGGAAAACGATAAATATCCACAGTATTTTACATTTTTACACTGTACCGTCGGATGGCCGCCGCGGTACGCGCACGCATGATTTATATTATTTTTATTAGTACATGATTTTAATAACGTTGTTCGTAGCGGATCGTTTATATATACATAAAATATATGATACATATTATATTATATAGATACACTCGTGGAGAAAAGTAGCAGAGCAATGTTTGTAATATAATATTATCGTACGCTAAAACACTCTTCGCCCACGTTCGTGCTCGAGGCTACACACAAGTACATACGACGTACCTATATCGTACGATAATCGTACATAAAATATGCTCACACACACACGCACACGTTTGTATGGGTACGTTGTGTCGACTCCAGACAAGGCTAGAGTGCATGTCACCCGAGTGTTTATAATGTACAATGTACACGTCATTATGTGCAGTGAAAGAAGATCTTTTAAAGAAAAAAATCAATAAGCTACTCTGGAAAACGCTTACCGGTCGGAGGAGCTGCGGATTCGGTCGATTGCTTTTCGGCTAGTGAGCCATCGTACTTTAAATACTTACCACGGTCCACGGTGGTGGCACATTTGAAATCCTAGAGCTTTCTTTTATTATTATTATTATTATTATTATCATCTCATTTTATCGTCAGATCGAGGATATCATAGATATATTTATTTTACGTATATATTGTACTGATTACCCACAACAGTCGTACCGACACCACTAGCGATTTTCAACGCACGAGGAATTCATTTGAATTATTTCTCAAAACGCGCGTTGGAAATTACTGCTGCACTTTCTAATCCCGCTGTATACAATTTTCAAAATTCGGCGTCTTTTTAAGAAGACATATTATAGCAATCTGTCTGTGGGAGTTCGCTTCCTGCGTATATAAGCTTCTAGAAGAATTATTTAGTGGCATATTGCGTATATTACCAACTATAGCGTATTATCTACGAATACCCAAGGGTGGCTATGAGGGTCCTGTAAGTTTCAGCACTCCTAATCCCTAGATTACTGAATTTGTTTTGGTCTGTTCAATGACACGTTGTAATAATTGACACGTTTGGACCTAGACATCTTGGAGTAAAACACTCTTACACTCTTCACTATAATGTGGTCGGTATTCGCGTTGACGCAGTAGGGAGGTAGTATATTTTAAAAGAGGTGATGTATAGATTCCCTTCCTTTGGGCAATAGCATGTTTACAGGGTAAGCTGAACTCTATAGTAGGTACCTATACATTTATGGTTACAACAAATATACAATAGGTACCTAAGGTACCTAATCGTATACGATACCTACTTATATTATGAAGAATATAGCAGACCACAATAGAACAAATTATATCACAATAAAATATATTTAGTAAAACAATAAGTATCCATTAGATGTTTCTTATGCCCGTAAAGATTTTACAACTTTAAATCCAGCATTCAGTGCCGGGTTAACGAACTTGCCGCCTGAGGTCAGGTTTTAAAATTCCATATTTACCCCCTGGGCAAAACTATACACTGACCACAATACAATGGGCCAAACCCAATATTTTGAGCTGGACACGCCTACTGCTGTCCTGGGGAGTTGGATTTCAGTTTTTATTTTTTTAATGTATTTATTATTATATTATATTTTATAATATAATAAAATTATCAAATTAGTATTAAATAAAATAAAAAAATGAATATCGTTGTATAAAGTTAAAGAAATTGATTAAGTTGTTGAGTGTGGTGATGAGGAGCCCTCCATATCAAGTTGTATAACTGAATCGTACGCTTCTTGGTTATTTGGAGCTTCAATTATACGCCACTGTATTGACGACGATTGGATAGAGATAATTTTATGTATATTGTATAATATATGGTACGAAGACGTATATTTTAATAATAATCAAGAGCCAATTATATTATATCCTATACGAGTTTTTTGCGTAGGAGCGTCATAACGACGACGACGCTATAAATCTCGATCTCATAATAATATACATTGTATACGCTCTTATGAAAGACATAAAACCAAACTACGGTCAGGTACCGTCCTGTGCATCAATTTAATCGAAAAAGATTCACGCGTAAAGTTTAGATACTCGTCTCAAGAATGATGTGTACACGCGGATGGTTTTACGATATTGTAATTTCGATCTGCCTGTGGGTTTGTGGCCAATACCATATAATAGGTTTGTATACTGAAATAATAAGCTATTGACTACGTATAGTGTATTGATACCGGCTGAAACGAGTAGTCTTAGTTTTTGGTCCTGCTCGTGATAAATGTATACACCTGGAGAATTTAAACGGTTTAAAAAAATAATACGTTTAATAGAAAATTTCTCCTGCAGGTACACTCCGTATAGTATAAAACGGTCGTATGCGTGCATATATAAACACATATTATAGTAATAGCCCATAGGCCTAATGACACGTGCATATGGCTGATGAGCACTTTCGACCAAACATCTTTAAGACCGATAAAGTTTTGCGCCAGCGGGGTCGGTATAAAGTCATAAAACACACGCCAACCGCTACTCACAATCTTACGAGACCCTTGAGCTCGCCCAAACACGTCACATACACGCACACACAAATATTGTTGCGAATACTAAGTCTATTTAGGTAGTAAAATAATGATTATACATTGATCCAAATAATAATTATTGTCATTGCGAAGGTCATGCATAGATCGCTGCAGGATAATATAATTTGAAAATGAAAATAATATTACGACATCATATTATTATCTCAGTTATTTATATTATGTACGATTGCATACCTTATTATTACCTAGGTAAATTTGATGGGCTGAACACGCATGGAAGCAAGTACATATCTATAGTGTAGGAAAGCACACCATAAGGCAATACACTAACACCTATTGGACATCTGCGCTTAAGATGAAAAGATCAAATAACAAAATAAGTGGATTGGGCAAGAAACTTTTTAGAGAGACAATGTTACACAACTGACAATGGATAGAGTGGATAGAGAATGACCGATGGTAAGAAGAAGAACACGCATGGGTATAATGTACAGAAATTTGATCAACCAGAGATACTTCACGTCTTCCAAGACATAATTTACGATTTAAATTTATAGTTTATAACAATAAGGTAAATAAAAGAAATGAACAAAAAGTCGATAACGAAGTTTTGAAAACTATTACATTATAACTATAACAGTATACATTTTTAATACCTAGTATAGTGTTTAGATTTTCACACGAATATAAACAAATATTATATTAAACGCGTACATGATATTTATTCAATCTTGTTACCTCATAAAATTAAATACTTTCAAGTTTCAACAACGAAAGTGACTTCTGAATAATATTTAAAAAATTAACCAATAACTAAAGTTATATTATAAATCTGTTATAGCATCATATCTGTATCATGGAACACAATAGAACATAATATAACATCAATATACTTTTTTTAATGTAGGTATAGCCGTATATAGGTATATTGAATTTGAAACTGTAAGATTTAAGTTGTGGCGATGGCTGTAAATTGGGTCTATAAATTATACTCATATTAAACCTATTCGAAGATGATAATCTAATTATACAGTATTATTTCAAAATGAGAATAATTATTGTTTTTTTGCTGGTTACGATGATTGTTAAACTATATAAGTTATTATATAATAAAGAACATTCAGTATGATTATATTTGTGTTTTTTTTTGATTTCATCTCGTCAGTTACCTCTGTCCTCTGAAAATGCGTTTAAGTACACGTCTCATATTATTTTAAGTCTGTGGAGTCATTAGTTGGAGAAGACCGTATGACGTGCAGCCAAATGGAGTTATTATATACCACTATTAATATGATCTACCCGTAATTAGCTCTCGGGTAAGAGAGACCATCTATAATTTATTTTTGTAATTTTTTTTATTAATCGTCAGTACTTCCGGAATATGAATATTATATTTTCAGATTTTTCTGTTAAACAACTTAAAGATAATAAGAATAGTAAACAAAAAAAATTGGTACTAGAAAATGATACTTGGCGTCTTTTCAAGACCTTTGAGCAAATTAATGAGTTCTTGGCCGTTTAATAACGAAATAAACTTAAACTAAACTTGAAAAAATAATTTTAAATAATAATAAAAGTTGGTCTTAAAATAAAAACAAATTCTATATGTGATATTAATAAGTTTGTATACGGTTTTTATATTATACAGAATCATAAATTTATACATTAATTAAACTATAATGATCTGTATATTGATATATGTACAATGTACATTGTACTTACACTTTTGTCTAACAATATATAAGTATCAAAAATGTATACAAATATCATACCTGTATCTTATATAAACCAGTTAACTGACTAATAACAGTTTTAGATTTTTTAAGCTAAAATATAAAAGTTAAGTGACTCTAACATTATATGACAAATAAAAAGATGAGAGAACATTAAAAAAAATAATAAACTATTTTTGATATTATATTAATATCAAGACTTATCAAGTTATTTTACTTTTTACGTAAAACAAAAAGCATTTGCATCAATGTAATTTGCTCTGTGATATACTATTTTTGATACAGCTAGTTACTGCACAGAATCATGCTTTGAAGTTTATCATACAGCAAAAAATAAATAAACTTTATACACTGTGTGTCTAATATGTATGAATTTATATTTTATATAAAAATATATAAAATAACGAAAAAAGTGTAATTTATTTTCCACTCAGTCGAATGACACAATTGCGTAGCATGGAATGCAACGATGCTTTACTTATTAATGTACTAAAACATGCAAATTGACTACCTGTCAAAAAGTTATGCGTTAACGAAAAACATTAATCGGGAAAACGTATTCGAAGTTTAGTCGTCTGCAAAGCATTCGCCAGCTAATTAAAACGAAAATAATAATAAAAAAAATTGTCTAAAATAACAAAAAATAAAGTTCGAGTGGGAAAATTGTTTGTGCGGCCTGTCTAGAAACGCTATTGAAGTCACGCGCGATGCTTCGGGCGATGGCGATCGTACGGCTTTGATAAAAGTCTACGTCAGTTTAGAAACGGTTTATTATTTATATAATTTTTTTCTTCGCACAAGTAGTAGGCACCCGCCGCGCCGCACCGTGTGCATATAACACCGTATATTGTGTACATAATACATACATTACAATATTATATGTGCTTACAACAGTGTGTACATATCATGCATATAATATTGTATAGGTAGAATTTATGTTTCTTGTAATACACGTACACTGAGTGTAGGTCCAAAATTGTACTAGATGCTAGCTCTTAGCGTAATTAAACAGGGAGAACGGCCTATATACTTTGTTATTTTTTCATAAAATATTATTGTGTAGGTACATATTTGCATTGAAACCGACCTGGAAACAAACGCCATATAATTTTTTATATATAGAAATATACTACACCCCTTGTGCTAGATATATAGGTACTATTATAAAGGTATATATTGTATAATGTTCGCAGAGAGACATATTATTCACCCTCCAAAAAGACATGACATCGTGGTTATGGAGTTGTAATAAACGGAAAAGGGCGATTGAAGCATGTTGAGTATGTATATAGGCACTGCACGCGGCGATGGTCATCCATATATTGGTCTACGAACGAGTTCCACTAGGAAATCTAAATTCCCCTACCTACTACAAAATATATATGATTATGTTATAATAATAATACGATACCTAATACCTATACTATGTACACTTTCTTGTTTCATAGCAACGAATTATCACGCAAACAATGGTAAACTGTATAATATAATGTGTGGGTATCTACAACACTCATAAACAATGACAGGCGTATAGAAATAATATTATACCGATGCATGCGATTACAAAATAATAATCATATTTTTATTGAAATGTTACTTTACTTCGCATTCACGTCGTAGCATTTGGTTTTATACGGCATAATATAACTCTGTATACCTAAGTTCATATACCTACTTGTTAAGTATATCATTATTTTTTTTTGTATTTTAAATACTTATTTTTCAATTTATTTTAAAAATACAAAACCCAATTTTACTTTTATGATTAAATAGATACAGTCTATAATATTATGAGGATTTGTCTGTTGACTTTGTCACACCACTCAATTTAAAAATACTTTATATACCTACTAAACAAAAAAAAAAAAGTTATCTAGATAAATTCCAGTTCTGAAGAGTTCTTATAGACAAGTCAAATTTAAAATAATTTAATTATATACTTATAATTTATATATTTATGACTTATTATATATTTATTATTATTACTTTCAACTTGGACTTTGGTCATTTATTTATTCAGCCAAATAACACGCTGTATATCCAAAAATTACTAGTGAGGTTACTTTTTTTAAATAATAATAATAATAAAAAAATGAATAAACATGTACCTAGGTTTTTGGTATTGTGAACATGAGAAAATAATGAATATGAACAAAATTCAAAAATATTATATGTATTATAATAGAGTGGCATACAGATTACACACCGTCAGGTTTGTACAGTATAATATGATGGTAATATTTATTTATTTATAATAATTGCGTTAAAATGTATTTGAATGTTTGTATTTAAAAAATCTCGTATGATTTAATTTTTTTTTTTGGATTTTCCTATAAATAACATTGGGTACCGACATCGGTGGTTAAGGATGTTCCTCAAGAATGTCGACTAATAAGTATATTTTTTATCATCTATTTGCTAGGTTTAAGATCTCTGTAATCGATTTAACGACACACCCGCTTGACCAACGGTGTCATCTAGGTGAAACGATGTTCAAGTCTAACCCTTCCTCGACCAGTTGATCTCGTCCACATCCTTGGCAAGCCTCCAAGAAACAACGACTCAGTGCAGTGAACGGATCTCGGGCTCGCGCGTGACCACGTGCTCGATTTTTATACTTTATTTTTACTCGTTTCGTTTCGGTATTATTTTTTTCACCACGTTTTCCGTTGCACAATTACCTACAATTTTTTTTTGTTCTTTCTACTGTATACTGCTCGGTGGTGGGCGGGGTTAGAACCCCTGCTTTGCTGCACGATATTTTGCATTTTTATGGTCACCCGCGACCCATTAACGTGCCTATTTTTAACTCGAGCTTCGAATTATGTACATTATTTTGGTGGGTTTAATATTCCGAACGCACAGGCCTGGAGAATCGTTAAAGCAAACGAATAAATCAAGCGACGAATATCCGACGCCGCAACTTTGTTCAGTTTCTATCGTATATAAATATATATATTATATACTTTATGCGCACAACACCGTCCCTGTGGACTGTGCTCGTATTTCGCGTTCGTCGTCGACCGTGACCAAGTCACCGCACACACGGTCGAATTATGAAACCGTGTATGGACATAATATTAATATATTAGACATGTTACATAGATACCAAAGTTGCACGCTCGATATATATATCATCGTTGTTACGGTGCATGTGGATTAACATACTAGAGAATGGTGACTTCATGGGGGCAAAAAGTTTAATATTTTTTCAGTTATTATTGTTGTTGTACGAATTTTTTTCTATTCAACGTCATAGAAAATCGATTTCCGCGTAGGCACCGTCTCGATACCCACTCGACCGTGTTAACTTCCGTTAACGAAGGGGAAATGTCGTCTTGAATCTGTGCTGTTGGGTAGTTCAATGGTAGAGTAATCGCCCGGAAAGCGATGACTTGGGTTCTATTGCAATACGCATGTCCCGTCCAGAATTTTGTTGGACCGTAATCGATGTTGCGATGAATCTTAAACAAGATTTAAATTCAGGCATAGATGGTAGTTGGCAAATATACATAAATTTTTTTAAAATACGAAAGCAAATTGAGAAAACTAATATGGACAAACCAATATTGTACTGTAGTACAGGTACATGAACCTGTAATTATTATTTTTCCATTTCACTCTGTATTCTGGTGTTGGGAAGGGCAACAGTATTGTTTTGCACCCTCGAAAAATACCAGGGGGGAATTGTAGCCTTATACCCATCTAAATGCACTCAGTGCTCTGTCATTTATCGGTCTGGCACCCCAAAATTGTTTGTCTTTTTTTAGAAAACCAGTTCTTTACTAATAACTGTTAACGTTAAAAATTCGAACACCTATTTATTTTTTTATGCTGAGTAGTGCCGTCATTCTTGTACATACCCTAAATGATAAAAAAAATGTTTTTCAAGGATAAGATTTAAGTTACAAATTTTAAGATAAAAATAATTTCTAATTCAGTACCTACCTACTTATTTTTTTTAAAAATTGAATATTGAGTGCTAGGCTGAATGCTGATGTACCTGATCTGATTATTACTTGTATATATGTATAGGTATATGTTATCGCGGTATGCCATCAATATTATGAAAACAAAAATTCATTGACCTGCGAATTACGAAATATTCGCACGCGATCGGAAATTGCCAATGTATACAGTCGAGATTTGAATAAAAACTCTATTAAAGCCGATTGAGTTGAGGTCGGGGAGGTTTGCGCAATGGCACGTGGTACGCACATTTACGTCAGCCGAAAAATAAATAAAACAGAAAATTGTGACTTCGATCTGGTCTGTCCTTTGCGATGACGTCCACGCAATAATAACATTGTCATACCTGCGATAAACAATATACGATATGAATAATAAAATAATGATCAATGCGTATATATTATACCATAACAGTGCCTACTGCTTGTATTTTATTATAACATTATATACCTACATTCTATGTACGACTCGTGTTGACTGCGTGGTGCCACGTTATTGCTCATTCCCCCTTTCCTCACTCAATTTCGTATCATATTATAGTTTTCTTATCAAATAATAATCGTACACGGGCATTTTTTTTTCAAAACATTGCAACGGCAATATCATAACTTTTCGTGTCCTTGACACGTCAAAAACACTTAAAAACGTTTGCGAATAATTAATACACAAAATGATAATATTATATTATTATCACTTAATATCATATATTTACTACAATAATATCGTAAAAGTATTTTGCATAAGTACCTACAGGTATGTAGTA
The DNA here is from genome assembly GCA_027563435.1 of Nasonovia ribisnigri. Lineage (NCBI taxonomy): Eukaryota > Metazoa > Arthropoda > Insecta > Hemiptera > Aphididae > Nasonovia > Nasonovia ribisnigri. The sequence continues at coordinate 180,899 of JANEHU010000571.1, forward strand.
CGGCCGGCAAATAGAGAAACAAACAAACACTCAAATATATATATGACCTACCTATAAGTACTTGGTGTTTTAAATTTGATATAATAATATCGACGATTTTTTTAATTGGTCGGCTTACTGGCTTATATATAAGTGAGTTTATCTATTTTTATTTATTACTGTTGTTTAAAAGTTGTACGGTTTAGCCGTGTACTCACGTGTTGAGTAGGTTAAGTTATTGTTATTTTTAATAATTGTTATAATATGTTTAATATCTATATTGAACTCTTGAAAAAAACCTAGCAAATCTATATCTAACCACTTTTAAAATAGTGCAAAAATTAAACTAATTTCATAGCTTTTTTTTTAAATAAATATAATTTCACGAATAACGTTAGATGGGTAGGTAGTAAATTCGTGTGTGTTGGGAAACCAAATAGCACATCGGTTGTTCTGCTAGTGTTTGAAACTGAGTAGGTGCCTATTGCAATATATTTTATCGGTCTACGCGTATGATAATTCTGTTGCGTGCATTTGTCGACTATATAGAAATTGCGTACGACAATAATTTCTCTACACACTCGTTTGGATTTTTTTTACTGCACGTTTCGAAAATGATTTGTAGCGCTTAAATCGACTATATGATATTTTATAATAAATGTAGGTACCTATATCTGCAAAGGTGAACACAGTTTATGGACGGGTTTTACGAGCGTATATGGATTTAAATAACAATAACCCAATACCTGAAAAAAAAATAATAATAAAATGCGAAGAGCGCTAAAAATCTCACAATAACTCACATACTGAACGTGTGCATATTATTATACCTACTTGTTAAAGACGAAAAAATATTTATTTCTTGTTTTACAACCATGATGTAAAATTATTTTCTAATTTTTATGGGAAAAATAAACGAAATTAATATTTGGAGTTTTTTTAGTGCTTTGAACTGCGAGTACACGCCAAAACGAATTGAAAGGTTCACCGTACGCAATAATAAAATAACACTGATGAAAAAATATAAAACTTAGTTTTTATGGTGTACTGCGTGCGCATATTATATATATCGGTCTGTATTGTCGTTGGATCTTTGAAATATATATATATATGGACAGTATATACGCGTATAGAGGACCCTTCGATTCCAGAGGACATAAAACACGACTGCAGCACTGCCAAAATAACCGTAGCCATACAAGCTTAATTGACTCAAGTGGTCGTAAAATTAAGCCCATCAAATATGTCGTCAACCGGCATCTGGGTTTCGACGGCCTCGGCCAGAACAATAAAAACGGTGTTCTTTTTAATTTTAAAAATCACACGATAAACGCGAGCGCGCTCGGTCCCAGTCCACGAGTGAGCGGTCTCCGTGACGAAACTAAACCAGCCTGTCAATAAAAACAGATCACCGAAAAACTTTTGTCGTGTACGGACGCGACGGTGGATGCGATGGATTGCAAGAGATTCAGTCGGGGCAACAACGACGACGGTAAAACATAACGTACAAGCAGGATATTATTATATCGCCGAAAAGATAAGAGGAAAAAAATCCCATGGCTTCCACCACTGTGCAGGAAGAAAAGTGGTTGTTTTTTGCAATAGTTTTTACTTTTTATTTTTAATCGCACCCGTACGTGACATTAAAATTCCAAACTGGCGCCGAGTCGAAATCGAAAGACGTGTTTCCAAAATTGATGTGCTGCATTCGAACCCCCTTTGGAATTGATCGTATATAATACATTATATACCTACACATGCATGCATTATACCCTGCCAACCAGTTGCGTGTATAATGTACATAGTATTAAATTATGGATAATCCCTGAAACGACAACGTCTGGAAATAATAAGATACGTGTTCAGTTCGGTTTCAATTTAGGATACAAAACGGAAAATGAAAAACTGTTCCGGTGATTGTATTGGTACAGCAGTTGTAGTTGGTATTGGGAGCCATAGGTATACACGACAACCACTATTCGATGAATTTAAATCCACCACTAAGAGTTTAAATTCTAACTTATATCATTACCTACTATAAATGTAGTAATTTCGATTTATTACGAGCAATTTTCGTTTAATAACAACAATATAAATACATAGTAATACATAATATGTTTATATTCAGTAATGATTCATGCACAGTATGCCGTGCCGGAGATGAATGCTGCAAACAAACAATAGGTTTTTGATTAAACATTGTTTTAGGTTATTATTTCGTTGGTTTTCAGAAATATTCACAATTATAACCTATATATTATTTTGTAACGTACGCATGTGTTTTATTACATAATTAATGTAACGTTATGAATTTATTTGTTTTTATGCTTATATAAATATAAAATATCATAGTTCCTAACACTATTCATTTAAAAAAAAAAAAATAATACCTATATATAATTCAATGATGAATTATATTAATAATAATGGCGTTATGGATATAAAATTATAAGCTATAAAGTTCATATTTATTAAAAAAAAAAAATAAAAACCACATCAGTGTGGAGTTAATATTACAGACACAAACACAAACACACACACGTGCTAGCGTACTTATATATAATATATAATAGGTATACATTGAATATACATTAAAAACATTTATAGCAATTACCATATAATTATTATAGTGTAAGGTTAGTTACATCATCCTTCAGTTTGATAATTTAATGAATAATGTTCTTGAAAGCAATTACTGGCAATATTTTTAAAGTGTACAAGTTAATATTCTATATCTATACATAAATACATATATTATCAAGTCCAATAAGAGACCGAGTGAAATATGTTTTGATGTTTTAGAATTATATATATTATTATGTGCTCGAATAAAAATGAAATATAGCCGTTATAAATATTCACGTGGACTGATCGACGATTTTTTATTCTATTTTATTACAGTGGATAAAGTAGGTATAAAATATATTATATAATATACCTACATATTATTATAATATTGTATATTATATATGTATATTGTTGAACAATTTCTATGTGAAAACACCGCACAATGAAAACGACTGTGCGCGTCGCGAATATTGACGTGTTATATTGTTGTACGGTTAAACTATATTATTATTATAATATGCTTATATTATATAAATGTCGAATGGTTATGAAAATGAGAAATGTGTGTGAATGTGCGAACCGAGATTTTTGATTTCGTCACCCAAATACGATAAGCCAATGTTTCGCTTCTAACTGCGGTTGAGAGCGGTTCGTATTCCACCTGTTCTGAATTACGATGGAAGATTAATTCGTATACGAAGACGTCTGTTTTTTTGTCCACTCACTGACTGTAAACCGCCATCGCAATAACTATAATATATATTTATATATTGTACACGACACCTATTTGTCACCTAGACTAATACTGTATGAAATCAATTAAAAATTATACGCGCAGTGAGATCGAATGTTATTGATAAGCTATCAATCGCATGCACCCAAATATTATTCACTCTAAAATCAGATAAAATAAAATATATAGGTACTTTAGTGAGTGAACAAATATGTAACGAATTTTCAAAATTCTTCTTAGGTACCCAGAAGACAAGAAACCTAAATTTTAATAAACTATCAAAAAATGATCTGTTAAAGTGACATTTTTTTGTAAACCTGAAATACGTAACAAAAAAAAAAAAAATACGATTAGGTAATAGGTAGCTCTGACTACAAATTTTACTGTCAACGTCACCGTTGTATAATAATACTCTGTATAATTAAATCTTTTTTGATTATTTTCTGGAAAACCGTTTCCGACTATGTTATGTACAATTTAAAACAACGTTAATACTACGTGGTCATTAATGTTACAAAAAAAATTAAAATTAAATAACATAAATCATATTGATTTATATACACGGAAAATATATAGTATATCTCTGTAAATAATATATTATTATACAGTAAAATAATTTTTATTTGATAGCTTTTACTGAAGTCAACTATTTTTTTATAATCAAAACGTTTTACCTTGTATTATTTCTTTTGACAATTATCATACTGATAATAGGTAGGTAGTTAAAAGTGGCAATTTTTTTATTTGCGCATTAGCTCCTTTAACTTAATCATAAACTTGCACAACACAAAAAAAACGATAGAAAATTAACTGTATGGATCCTTTTATAAACCTCTTCAGATATTACCAATTTTAGTTCGTTTTAGTATTTTTAAGTACAAGTATTCAACAAGTGAAGACCTTAAAGTCGATATTCTTATTAATTTTCAATTTAATCTATTGATTTTACAATGATGTGTATTTTTTATTTTGTGTAGGGTCACAAATATCGAAAAGTAGTAGAAATGCTTCGATTTTTAAGTTTGGGGTGGTATCTAAGAGAAAATTGAATCTAATTGATGATTTTGAGAGGTCAAAATAGAAGATTCCTAGAAGTTTTAAAAGCTTTTCGCAATTAAGAAAAAAGGCGAATTTTTACGCAAACACCATTTTTTTTATAAGCATTAAAAATTCGCATGTTGACAAAATTCGTGAATATCACGAACATTTAAAAATACTTTTGTAATTAAAAATGTATAAAATATTCAATTAAATATAGATAAAGATTTAAAATATAAAACAAAGTTTCTCTTACTAGTTAATACTGTAATTCTTATTTCAAAATACTACGTAAACATAGTTTTTTTTATAGATATTTTATGTTCAAATTTTGACGAAATTATATATTTAAACGAAGAATAATAATTTCAGTTATTTTGTTGTAATTTAAACTTATTATTTGATATTTAACTTACTTGATATTTTTAAAGTAATATTATTAAACTTTCTACAGACAATGAAGTTTTCAGCTGCAATGTTTTCGGCAGTAACTAATTCAACATACTGTATTACTAATAGTAAAATAAATTACTTTAATAGCAATAATATAATTCAAATACATTTTTACGATTATAAATATTATAAATAAAAGATGACAGATTGCATTTGGTCACAATCGTTTTTTGTAGACACTATTTGTTTATCATTGAAGTCAAATTTAACACATCCATTTCAGTGACCCACTCGACACCTATTGTACAGCGGAGCTGAACCCCCTTGGCCAACCTTGTTTTTATTTATAAAGAATTAACGTTTAAATAATAGTGACTTTTAAAAAATTGACGCTGACGTTGTTAGTTTTTGAGATTTGTGTTAATTGATTTTGTAGTTTTAGGTGTAAAAACTCGGAGTATTTTATAAAAAAAATTACATGCATGCAACAATCGTTGGAGCGCGACGAGTTTTGCACGCGTGTATAATAACGCGGAAGCGTCGCGCAGTTGTACGTATCTAATTATACAAATCGCGCAGTATAAATCATTACAAGGTAATGTGTTAAAAAAAAATTTCAGTGCAGCATCTAATATCCAGAAATTAAACATTTCGAAAAACGATATTCAAAAATCTAAATCTAAAAATATTCTGCACTTTTCATCATACTACTTTATATTATTATTCTGTGATTTATACGGAAAAGGTTATATTTAATTATTTTTATTAGTAAAATAATATTTTTTTTGATTATTCTTGATAGATACTTACAGCTCAAAAAATTGGGGTATTTAGTTCATAAGGAATAATGATTTTTTTCTATTAAAATTGTCTTCATGTTTAAAAATTAAAATGTAAAAATATTACTTATACCTATCAACATTTTATTTGTACAATTTATTGAAATTTAAAGTTGACTATTACATCTTTCCTGCAATGACTACCAACTAATTATAATAATGCTTTATTAATTTCTTATATATTAACCCTAAAACGCTACTTTCCTTTAATTATTTTAGTATTATTTATTGATTTGGGACGAGAGGAAGTAATTAATCTATTTAATTTTTGTATATTTTGTAATCTGAACATTTTTTTTTATTGTTATAAATTAATTTTTAGATACATTTATCCTGAATATTTTTTTGTCCACATAATTTATCGGTTATTCTGCGATTGTTCAGGCTTAACACGAACTGTATAATAAATTAGGTAGGTAGGTACTGTGCGACGCTTTCGTGCTACACGTGAGGCGCGTGCGATAGGTGACCGGCTCTACATGTTTCTCGTGCAAATTATATTTTTTGCATATATTCATATTACGTCAGTACCTACGTCAGTGTTAATAGTCAATGTACCGAGATTTTATGGAAACTTTAAAAAAAAAAATCATGTCTCTGAATCGATTTTATCGACGTTATAAGCTCATAAATTATACTATTATTATTCCCTGTGTATTAGTTGATATATTGTACTACAAATTATTATAGTAATTCGTCCGTCTAGATGGTTTCGATAAAAAAAAATTAATTCGTGCGACCATACTATATAATTACGTATGCAGCGTGGGTCGTCGAGCCGTGTTTTCCAATAAGCCATCCGTGCTCTGCTCGGTGTCCGACTCTGTTTATACATAATAATATTATATATAATAATATATTGGTATCAATCGTGTCCAATGTTTTCATTTACTTTGCCATTTAAACGGACCCTGTCAGTGGATACCGCCCGTTTAGTTACGTGATCTATTATCGTTTTCGGCACTTTAATATCGAACGATTTGAACCTATATATTATATACAGAATAAAATAATATTTACCTACCTGAGTAGATCCGGTGGAGAATATTACCTATTCGTAAATAATTCAAAATTGAATGCAACGACGTCCTCTAGCCTAATATTATAGATGAGGTCGTGGTTTTAATACAGGCGTCAACGACCCTTAATCGTATAATATAGTAATACACACAGCGGAGGTAACTGTGTGTTGGGCGATCAATGACCATCGACTGATATGGCCATTTGCGGATATGATTAACCAATAACCAATATATTGAAAACCTGGAAGGGTACAGGTACCTATAGGCATAACATTATTTAGCTCAAACACATCATCTCGTAGCTATCGGAATTAACATTTGTAATTTTGTTGGAAATATTTTAATTATCTGCTTCTACGGTTAAAATATAATAAAACACTACGACCTCGTGAGTTTGGTGTCTTAAATTAGTTGTTAGTATATAGTTATTTTTCTAGGAATATGCTTCATGAGGTTAATTTTCAGGTATTTATGCGTTTTCTGTTCTTAATAGTTTTTTGATTTAACATATTTTGTTATATTTCAACTATCATTAATTAAATTATAAGTTTTATTTTTAAATTTCAAATATAGAAAGTAATTAGTTCGAAAGTGTCTGTTAAAATTTATTATTTATCCACAGACACCCTTGGACGTCCATAACAATGTAATGATCAGTATTTTTTACAACACTCTTATCTAACTTTATCTTTCATTAAATTAGTTATATTATTCAAAACAATTAGGTACATATGATAATGTTTGTCACATACTCACATGAAAGTCTACTTTTTAATGATTTAAATTAAAATGTTGAATTGAATTTTTAATTTTTATATATTATAACATATTTTGTTATATTTCAACTATATGTAAACAAAATGTTTTTATTGTATTTACAGCACTAAGGTACGTAACTATGTATCTTCACAAATGTTGAAACCAAAATATGAATAATAATAATATTTAATTAGAAAACATTACTTAAATATGGCTAAAATGAACTCAATAAGTAATATCACATAATATATAACAATGATACTAAGACATGACACCTTGAGATTCATGAGTAAAGGTAGTGTCCGTTCTAGATTGACCCTTGTAAAAAGATTTGTCTTTTTTATTTATAGAATTTATGTATTTCGCTATAGGAAGGATGGGCTTATTTAATTAGAAGGTCCCTGGTCCATTTACGCTTAAGCCAACGAGATAGATTGTCAGGGAGAGTGATTACAGAAAGGTTGGATGTATAAGTGGGTTATAATTTAAAAGTGTTTTAATGACATTTTTTGTAATACTATGAGGCTAGCGCAAGATTTTTTTGAATTTTATTGTCTGTGTAATATGTTTTGTTGCTTACGTACCGAGGAACATTGTTAATAAGACCCCAAATAAATTTATTTTTTATGTGTTTCTTCCATTACATAAACTGAGATGAGTGAGTTTTTAAAATAAACAATTTAATATTGCTATTCTGTTTATTTATTAAGTACTTATAATAACAATTTATTGCTAGCTCATCATGACATCAACGTTCGTTAATATAATATTATTGAAACGATCATATTAATATATAGAATGATTGGACTCATAAAATGTCATCAAATGATAATCGTTAACCTTTTTTTAAACTTTCCTGACTACCTTGTAGTCGTTGGACTCCTTATTGCCATTTGCCTTATGACATTAAAATAGATTTTAACATCGTACGATTAATGTATACCCACGTATAAATTAAAAAGAAATTATGAAAATAAGCGAGGCACGTTCGTTCTAATTAGTTTCACATAATGAAATATTGTTATTTCGAATGAGGAAGAGAGAAAGAGAGATAGAGAGATAATATTGTATAATTTTACCACTGTATAGCTGTGTTGGTCATTATAATGGACATGACATGTCTTAAATTATGAACGGATTGCATGTTTATAGCCTAAAGGTAGGTACTAGACGTTAAATACCTCTGAAATACACCACAATGCGTGTTTATTACGGTAGATAAACAAAATTTTGTAATTGCTTCGTTTCTAATTAAACAGGAACTGTCCCATCGATTTGTGTCAATTTATGGTATTGTTTATTTATTTTTTGTTTGTGCTGTATACGCCTAACCTGCAGAATATTAGGTACATAAACCTTTCACTCGAAAGAATTCTGAGAAGACACAACTTTAAAAATAAATCCGTTAAACCGTCCTTTGGCAAATTCTGAAACAATAATATTATTATTTATGTAGTTAAATAAGTACGTAGAAATTTAATAGAATTTGCGTTCTTGACAAAGTATATCAGTTTCTTATTGTATATAGTGTAATATTATATGCACTGCGTCTGCGTGACAAATATAAGATCTCTGAGGTAAACAGTTTTCCATCAAATCTGTACCGCGTTGTTGTTATGTAATATATTATTATCGTAAATCGTAATATGCATAATATATCATGAGATTTATATTAATGATGCGTAGAAAAACAAAATAGCATTGTATACGATATTAAACAGAGATGGTTAGAATCGAATTAATTTTAAAACTATTATGCCCCTATGAAAGTCGAATACTTATAAAGGAAAACAAAAGATTTTAACAGTTGGTTGTGTTACACCACGTCGCTACGCTTATATCATACTACGTTAACGATATTATTAAAATCGCAAGGGCCAAGTGGAAATTGAAGCAAACTATAGTCAGGTGTGCACTGACATTACAAATATTTTAAGTCCACTTCGGACGAATATGGTGTGCATAGAAGTTGTATAACCTATAACGTGTATGTATTACACTATATACATGTGTATCCATGAGCACGCACACACACACACCGAATTTTTGAACCAGCATAGTCTATCACGAATTTTTTGTCGGGGTGGAGTGGCTTCATTATTATACACTTTTGTATATATATTTTATTTTTATTTTCATTGTATCCGTTTTCGGGCACGCCTTGACGCACCGTCGAAATCATACACACACATGCACGATTATAATATAATACTATACGACAGGCTAATAATAATTATAGGTAAAACGCGCTTTTTTACGCACGTTTGTAATATATTTTTCAGCCCGTCCCTTCCTCGACCGGCTTCGTTTGTGTCATCCATCGGTGAACTTTCTAATGACACGGTTTGCCTACGCCAAAATCGCATCGAAACAAATCTGTAAGTGTAAATACGAGGTATGTCACACGAAGACAACACACACACACACACACACACGACCACCGTTATTAATAATAATATAACTGCGTCTCTTTAGCATTTTTTTTGATGACGTGGAAGACTGATAAGTTACAAAAACAAAATTTTGGATTTTAAATAAGTGTACTTTTTTTTTGTTTGAAAGACCTTCACATTATAATCCATATAAAAACATACAAGTGTACCTTTGTTAAGAGTGGTTTATAAGGTTTGTTAGTTATCTTTTAATATAAAGTTATTATATAATTATTTTTATAATTGTTCATAAATAAATACAGAAGTTATCTTGTATATATTAATTTAAAAAGTGTACATATAACACACATGACATATAGTATAATCGTATATCTATCAAGATTAGGTAAGAATAAAGAAAATGTACACATTTTTGGCACATAAAACATATTGCAAATACTAATATTGTGAAAAAACTTCCTCGTATATTATATAATTATTATTATTTTTACTTAAAACTTGGTTAGCTAAACTATTTTAATCTTAGTCTTTAGGTGATAATTATCTTTAACAAATGTAAAACAATTGGTATAAATGAGAACTGTGTTCAAAAACGTATGTGTCTAAACATCGATGTTGTTGTAATACAATAATATGACGTAGCACTTGGATTTAAGAGCAGTAATAGATATATCGCCAGGTCATTCATATTGTCAAACTATTTTATAAAATATTTTAGTACCTAAACATTAATTGTATTATAAGTTTTCTTTTTAAATTTCAAATATAGAAAGTAATTAGTTCGAAAGTGTCTGTTAAAATTTTTTATCCACGGACATCCGTGGACGTCCCTAACGATGTAATGATCGGTATTTTTTTACAACACTTTTATCTAACTTTATCTTTCATTAAATTAGTTATATTATTCAAAACAATTAGGTACATATGATAATGTTCGTCACATGAAAGTCTACTTTTTAATGATTTAAATGTTGAATTGAATTTTTAATCTCTAATGAATTTTATATATTATATATATAATATACATATTGTATAATAGTCTTATTCAACGTACAATGAACATAAGAATAAAATAATCCGTAAGAAATGAGCTCATGTTTTGAAATTGTATGTCTTATATTTTCTCATAAGTCATAACTCATAACTAACATTACCTATAACGAAGTAGGCATGGAAATATATTTTTAATTACTCACGTTTATCACGTTTGTAAATTTTTTTTTAATACAGAATACATGTGTTTTTCTGCAGACGACGACTATTAAAAATGTTATTTTTTAACTTTGACTATGTATAAATAGAAAAAAAGAATTTAGTTAGAGTGTAGATAGTTCGGAATATTTAGCAGTTAGAACACAAAACGTGTCTTTGAAAAATGTCAAATCGATGAAATCGTCGATACTAACGAACGAAACGATTTTTATCGTCAGTCATAATATTATCATCTCGGTAAGTTTAAAATGTGGTATGACATGGCAACATTATTCGTTGGTTAATAGTGATGCGAGACCGCGTGACTGCAGTTGATGAGGGTGAATCAAATTAAACCTATACAACTATAACCTATAACCAGTATAATCTATATACAGGTAAAACCACTAACCACACTGACACTACGTCATCACAGAACCCAAATCAAGCTGAACATATAATGAGATATTTTCATGAGCTCAACTTTAGGATTCAGAAGTTGCGGATGTGGATGCTAGCGTCCAGCAATGTCGAAATTGATAAGACTTACATGTATAGTGAAGTATTCAACGTAATCGAATGAAGACTAATATGGGGATTATTAGGAAAATTTCCAACATTTTTGTAAGGTCACTGAGATTCTTAACCACCTTATAGATTTCTCAACACCGTCTCCGATTTTGATTATTCAACGTGCTACATCGTTGGCTAAATGTCCATTTCCGCTCACGAAGTCGTACACATCTAATCAAATAGGTATAAGTTTATCATAGTGCGCAGTTCCACGTTGTCGTTGCCGGGTCGATAGTATTTTTCAGGCAACTGCGATCTCCACTACGACACTATAATATTATTATAATTTATAATTTATAATAATATCACCCGTATCTCGAAGTACGTGTCTTATAATAATAATAATTATTATTATTTCATCTCATGGTCGAGCGGATCATGTTATAATATACGCAGGTCGCCGCCGGTGAGTATTTTACCCGCAGGTCCACGACGATAGGTTGGTCCATGCGGTGCATCAATGCCTACCTATATAATATTATAAAGCGTATATATCATTATAGAAACCTCCAAATCTATAAAGTAGTATATACCTGTATAATAGTACGTGCGCGTTCGTTTAGGCCTAATATGAATTCCCTACGGGAGATCAATGCGGGGTAGAATATTATTATTAATGGTGAAATCATTATAAGCCGCGTCAGATACGTGTGCGTATGTGAGTGTGTGTTTTTTTATTCCGTGTCATCGTCTGAATCGCACGATATGTGGTCTCTGGTCCGGCAGCACTCACATCGAAGTGCTTGAAGGAAAAAAAATAAAACCTTAAATTGAATATCGTTGAAGTCCTTTGAGAACGACCGTGCTGACTCCGGTTGGTTGTGTATACAAGGTATATACTATTAGACCGGTGGTACATTATTGTATAGGCGGGTCGAAAACTCGAAACTAATATAAATATAATAATATTATATTATTATTATACGCTCGCAGACGTGCGGTAACCGAAGATAATCGAAAGGCGCCGGTGGTTATTTTTCTATGTATATAGAATTTTCGTTAATTTGGTTACAATATTATCATTTTTGTGTATAGGTGTGGCATTTTTGTGTGTGTTTGTGTATAGTGTAACATGCTGCAGGAATTGACCAAGGCCCCCGTCACCAATATTACGAGCCGTACCCGTGACCAATATGGGCTACGGCCGATAACGGGCGTTTGGAAATAATTATCGAAAAATTACGTTCGGGATTCGATCAGTTTTTCGGAAATTCAATGCCATGAATAATTTCAATATTATTATAATGCGTTGACCGTCCTCCAAAACTCCATTTAATAATTCCCAGCGGGGCATCTTAATGACAGCGTATGATTGTGTATCACATTAATACATTATGTACCTACCTAAATAGTAAATTCGAATTAAAAATCTTCTCCGCAACGAAGGGTATAAAATATGTATAGAAATAACAATATTGTAAACACATATTTTGTGGTTTTTAAGATTTGTTATCCCTCGTTCACAATTATTATAATTTACCACCATCGTAGCCTTTAATTATCGCCAATACTTCGAACACTTTGCAGTCAACTATCATGGTCAGAACCATATCGTATTACCGTCTGCTCAAATCGTATTATTTAAAGATATTTAATGGCGTCCGCCGGATATAAGAATGCGAGAAATACCATGAAAAAAATTACAACGGTTATTATTGTTTATTTGTATTCTTCGATTTCTTTGATCTATAATACGGTTTCAGTTGATTCGCCTTCAGCTGGGAATTCGCCAAGGACGTAAGTAAAAAATACTTCATATTAATACTTGTTTACTGAATTTTCTTCTATAATCCCTGTTTGTCGACCGAGTGTCTAGTTCATACGGCGCCACTGATTTTTATCGATTTTGATTTCCAAGGACGCGTTTTTGATTTCAGCTTAAATGGCTGGACGTTGTGTCTCAACAATATATTTTAGAAACTAGATTATTATCAACTCGTTCTGTGATATTTTCTGACAAATTGAACAATTTATTAACTTCACATTGGTAATCTGATGGAAAAATACAATATTAAATAGTCAACGCTCGCATAGCCATTACGAAACGTTTTGTATAAGAAAGATTTGTGGAAAATGGATAATAATCAAAGTTTGTCTGAAATTATACTAACTGTCTTCAAATTTGGTTTTACAATGTTGGTTTACTTTTTCCAAATTATCTATTCATTTGGTCAAATTCCATACGTGGCAACACGCCTGGGTCCAAATTCCAGACTACACACTGAATATAATATATAAAAGCAGATACAAAATTGAGATATTTATATTCAAAAATCGTGCAAAGAAAATCTTATATGAGCAACATTTATTTCGGTACTCTAGCCGTCGCACTTATTATTTTTCTTTGTGTTGAAAGTTACTTTTGCATGATGCTTGCATAAGCCATAAGTACAACGCAATATAGTGCATAACTGATGACAGTTTTTCTAGTTCACGAATAAATAAGATACAATGTGCGAATAATGTATTTAGGATTCACAATAATCCAAACGTTTTATTATTTACAAGTAATCAAGTATATTGTCTACAAATTAAAGAGAATAATGGGCCATAGAATATAGAGTACCTACGTAGACTATAAAATATATTTATGACTTGGTCGTAAATAATTAAAACTGCATTGAGTTTTAGTTTAGATAGTTTAACGATCGGTTTTACTAGGTATTTCAAACTTTATTTTAATTTATTTTGTATATGGAACTTTGTTGATGTTATTTTAAAACTTTATTTGAATTATCAATTAAAAAAAAAACTCCCTTTTCAAGTATTGAGTACAAAACTGAAAAACTTTTAAAATTTAAATAGTTATTAAAAGCTAAACATATTTATTAAAAAATTTAACTTAATAGATAAATTAATGTTGTTTGGTTCAAGAACTGAGGTTTTAAAAATATTGACATAGGCATTCGCTTAAAATGTCAAAATCATACTAAATATTAAGTTATATAATATATTAAAATAGATAATTGTATACTATATCCATGTGAATTATATCGTTGGATAGTACGAACTTTGTTTATATTATGTGTTTCAAAATGTCGATTATTATTCTTATAATTTTTTTAAGAAACATCTTTGCAGTAATGGTATACGGTAAAACGTAAACAAGTAGACGTGACTCGAACGTATATAAAACATCGGAATTTTCGGTTTGTTTGCTTGGTCGAAGGGGATATTCAAATCATGTGTGTGTGTGTGGGTTTTGTATACGTTCAATATAATATAATATTATAAAACCTACCTATATTATAAAGATAAACATGGTGAATAAAACAACCATCATTCTGTCGATTCGCTGACATTAAAAATATATATATTATATGTATTATTACGAAAGTATGAACAGTAAACCGCGTTTGGGAACGAAAGAGACCACCTCTGGCTTATAGTCGTTTCAGCTCGAGATTATATTTATACATCATAATATAGTCGGGCATAATACCTTTAGCCGAAAATTTCCAGGTCGATTGCCGTTGACAGCTCGGCGAGCGCGTTTTCTCCGCACTATTCAGCTAAAGAGAATATATATATACACAATTCGACGTCGTCGTAGGGGCTTTGTTATTTATGGCGATGTGGATTTCACGAGCATTATTGTAACAATATTGGGGCAGCTCTCTATGGAGACGCGGCTGCAGATTTTACGGTGCACGTATATTATAGGTAAGAATAAATATGTATTATAATATCATAATATACATTCCTGGCAGTAAACAGCTCAATATTAATAACGCGCTCAGATTACACCACCCCGGGTCCATGAGTATATATGTGCATGACGTCGTGGTGGATCTGTGGGGCGAGCACCCTTTCTATCATCGTCATACCGTTGCAGCTGCAGTATCCGTTATAATATAAGGTTGCACAGGTAACGAACTCGCAGACAGTTTGGGCAGAGTTTAGCGTTTCGAGTCTTGCCGCGTGTATCCGTATAACAAACTGATCGACATCGTATCATCCCATATTGGTTCTCAGTACGTACCTATCCCAATATATTCCTGCAGATTATTTTATCAATACTATATTCTTACTTGGGGTATCCGCTGTTTTGGCAGACGTGGGTGAGACACACGCCATCAACACGGTTGGAAATCGACGTCGAGCATTATTATAATATTATGAAAATATAACTCAACGAATCCATCATAGTATGTAACAACGTACCTATGTATATATGAACATTTTCATATATTTGTGGCACATATAATGATCTCCATAAAATATGTAAAAAAAAATGATAACTCACACTCCAATAGAATATCATGGCATATTGATTTAATTACAAAGATAATTATTTCGTAAGAAAGAACTGTAATCTGATAGCCACATCTCATATTAAGAAGGTTTTGTCTCGTGCCGTGAACTTGTGTCGCTATACATATTTAATATAATGTACATGTATACTGTATAGTATAAAATATTATAAACGTTTGATCAATAATAAAATATTAGAATAAAATATTGTAACAGAATTATAATTTGTGAAGAAATTTTGACGTACCTGTTAGCTCACAGAAAATATTATTGAATTTAAATATTGTGATCAGGTGGATATTATATTTGCAGAAAATCAGATTGTCCTAAATTCCATGTTGTACAAACATATCAACGTATCTTCAATAGTTCAACAATTTTAATTTTGTTTCGCTCTATAAGTAGACGATATAATAATAAATTGCAAGTGAAATTTTTTCATAATTATCAATAAGTGAGTTCCGTTCAAAATATTTTTTTGAAATTTGATGTTTATCTGCTTTCAATTTGAATACGCCAAGTTGATAACAAATTTCTGCAGACAAATCCAACTAATCGGCCTACCGATAAAACAATTATATAATTTATATGTAGTAGGTACTACACAACTCATAAATGTTTCCCACACACGAATGATGTTGAAAACTCGAAAATTATGATTAGATTGAATTAGAGTTTTTTAATTATTAGAATATAGATAATTATATATATTGATTTGTATTTTCAGTACCAATTCAAGCCGGATTTTTAACTTTATTAGTTGTTGTTTAGTATGTGAAATACCAGATCTTTGAATGAAAACATTTTTCAATTAGTTTACATAGGTAGGCTAATTGTTGTGAACGAGAATAAGTATCTATTAAAATTATTGATTGTTGCGCGTATATACAAAGACGTATGTTAGTATTTTTATCAAGACGTACTTTTGTTTTTCATTCGTATTCTAAAATATCGAACAGATAATTTTTAAATAATTTAAACCGTGTCCCCTATGTAACATTGAATTTGGATTTTGGCTTTAAATTATTTTGGTATCCAAACGGAATTCCATGGTATTACGTCAAATATTATTGTTCGGATAGTATTCAAAACAAGCCGGTTTGTTTCGTGAACACCGTTGCGGCTGAGTGACGAGGTTATGGTATACCATAGGTACGTGATATAGGCAATGAATACCAAGTTTCTCTCCTCTTTATCTACTCTCTTCGTCCGGGCGTAGGTACGACCTATGTATTATTATACAATGCAACAACAACTCCGATATCTCGCGCATACATCTGCCCGCCGCTTGTGTGTGGGGGTACCTATACTATACTATTATATTATACAATATAATATATATATGTGTACGTATACAATATACATAATAATATGTAAGCGAACGTTATAACAACAATAATAAAATATGATAACATTTGAGCAATACCAAACGACGGGAATTATTTTATTGCTAATGATTTGGGCGCGCGCTGGGTGAACCCGTCGAACAAAACGCAGGTAGGTAGGGCTTCAGGCAGCTGCGGCCGTCACGACGACCGCTGAGCAGAGATGGCATTTTTGTTTTGTTTTGTATTTTTTTCCATTTATTTTACAACCGAAAGAATGGGTTTATCGAGTTGTAAGGCGGGTTTCGGCGGGGGTGGGGGTCGAAAAACTGCGTACGAAACATAAATTATATTACTGACGGACTGACTATACTACGTAGTATAGTAGACTGTAGTATACTATACGTCTATACAGATTATATTTTACCATAAACATTTTTTTTTCAACCTCAGCACTGATAACAATAATAACAACAACAATAGTGATAATAATAATAATAATAATTATAATAATAATAATAATAATAATAATACAAATAATAATAATAATAATAATGATGATGATGATAATGATGATAAATGATAATAATTTGGTCAGGCCGTCGGGGATCTGCACGCAAATACGCAAGTATAAGGTTGACGAGGTTTTGACTGTCACAGACTTGGGGGGTACCGATATTAATATTTAGATGATAGATTATATTTTAATTGATACGAAATCGTCACGATTCGATTAACCTACACCACTCGACGAACGTCGTTAAGTACGACATCGAAATTTACTCGCTGACGAATTGTTTTGTGAACGGAACACGATCATTTATGGAGATGTGTTGTGCAGATAACATCGCAGGTTTTCACGTATCCAATGGGATATAGGAACATTAATTTCACGAGTGAACCGAATATTCTTATTTTTTTATTATTACCAGCCGGGATTTTTTTTTTTGACCGAACATTTTATAAATTCAATCTATTCTTAATGATAATATGTTCATTGTGATTATGCGTAAATCTCGATTGGACTTCGGTGCACTCAAAAAGCGTTCTATGTTCAAAGAAAATACTTAAAATTCCGCGAACATAACATAAATACTTTTTTTTCTGAGTGAAATATTCATGAAATTCAATAATTTTATCTCTGATCGAAATTAGGTAAACCATTTGAAGTTGATGCCGATTAAATTTGTGAAAAATGTGTCTTATACACACAAACATAAACATGATATTAATCTTTAAAAGTATACAAATAATTAATAAATTCTGTAATTGTTTAAGACAAAATTACATAGTATTTCGCCTATTTTTATTGAAATATCGATTGAACGCTGACGGCTTTATACGAGTTTAAACAATAAAAATACAATTAAATAAACTACAAGTACTACAAGCATTGAACCATATAATAATAATATTACAGTCCGACATTGCTATTTTAGTACCTACTCAGTGTTACGAGATGGTTATAGATTTATGGGCCTACAATATAAAAATCGAGACCACCCTGTACAATCACGATTCTCGTACATAATAAAAAACCGTTTGTTTTCGATTTTCTGAAGGCACGTTATGAGTAACAAAAAAAAAAGAAAAGTTAGAAAAATAAATTCTCACTTCTCAGTGTATACATATTACATATACATAGGAAGTAATTAGTAAATTATGAATTCCGCGTTGAAAAGAAACAAATTTGATCGATTATTAGTATCTAAATGTGTATTAATTTATTGTTTAAACGATTCTTATACACATAATATTATTTTACTCTGTATGACCTATGTAGCTATGCCTATAAATACAATTATATATCTAGAGTTTATAACTAAGAATATTAGCATTATTTAATGTTAAATAAATTTCATATTAAATGTTTACTAATAACATGTAGTAACACCACGGTGTTGGTACTTAAAAAGACTAGTAAGAACTCAAAAAATGTTAAGGAGTTAAGTATAGGCAATATCACAGGTGAGAGCACACTAAATGTTTGTATGTGCAGTAAAATATTATTTGTATGTGTGTGTTCTCTCCCTCGTATTATAGAAAAATTGGAATGGTTTAAAATGTTTGATTTTTATATATTTTATCAAATACTTTTCAAATGCATTTCAAATAAATTATAATATGGATAATATTTATTAATAAATATTTAAAAAATTTTCTTTTGAAATGTATGCGTTGTTTGGACATAGATAAACTAAAAGCTGATCTATTTTCAGTACATAGCCATACAAGTAAAATATGTAATATATAAATAAAAACTTTTTATCTAGACAAAAAAGTTTTTGAACAATTTATATTATAATATTTAAAATATAAATAATAATATTATAATATAAATAGCTTAATATTACAGCTGTACAATATTATTTAATAATAATAATAATTATTATTATTATTATTGTTTTTATTTTGTAATTTAGTCTAATATAATTTAAAAATATATCATATTATATCTGTTGGCATAATTCTTTGACAACATAGTTTATTATGGTGTGAATAAAATGTATTATGTTATATTTAATTAACACAATATAATATATTATATTCCAACTACAAAAATATTACCCAAAAAGAAAATTCAGATTAAAACTAAAGAGAGTTGGTCACCTCCAAGCTAATGGCTGTGCGGAGATGAGAGTTATATCTTCTAATAACTTAGAACATTTCTAATACATGCTTGAAAAATTGATGTTACATATAAGTAATAAAGGTTCATAACAACTATTGTAAATTAAATTAATAAAATACAGCATAATATTTTGTTTTCATTTCTTACGTATCTTATCTAAACGTCGATTACAGCTGATAGTTGGAATACGAAACGTCGGTGTTTTTTTTAAATAATCATGTTATGAACTTGAAACTTGAAATACTAATATTTTTAAAATACACAAAACTGAATAGGTATATTTTTTTTTAGTATAATAGTCATGAATTTAAATAACGTTAATAAACCAAACAAGAAATTATTATTAAGTACTTCGTATTTTGTTTAGAGCCTTAAATGACTTAAATACTATTGAACTAGTGGTTCTCGGGTTTCAAATATTATTTTTCACAAAAAAATACACTTGACAATTGTTTATCTACATAAATCTGTTAAGGTAACGCGTTTATAATATCTCAAAGTTATATCATCAGATAACCATTCTTTTTAGTTATCTACTAGTCTAAATAAGATAAAAATGATTAATATTATTGAATTAGATAATTCTCAATACTAATTAGATAAGCAACTTAAAAAATGCATTCCACTTATGTATAGGGTTAAAAAGAAATGTGTGCTATTTGCAACTGCCAACATTTGATTGTAAATTCAATGCAATATTTTGAAATTAAATAAATACTGTATATATGTGCGTTGGATTATTCTTTAAAATATTATACCAGCGATTCATTTCGATCTACTATACAAAGTAATATACTAAAAAATGTTATGGACAGTACACCAATAACCAATTTACCATACAATATGTTCACAAAGTAAGTACATAAAAAATTTAAAAAATGGTATGTTTGAACGTCAAATAATGAAATAAATTAGGCATTTTTAAAATGAGATATTTTTTATTATATAGCAATATAATATAACCGTTAGGTTAGACAAAAGGTAAAAAAAAATAGTCATAATAATAATATTAATAATAATAAATGTAATAGATGCTTGACTTTGGTGGTCCTTGAGTTACTCCTTAGCACCATAACGTCGAACATAAAGGTACCCGACGAATTTATTGTTTTATTGTTCACCCGCGGGTTCACCCTCACACAATTCTGACCATTAGTACTATACGTCTTTAGAACATTAAAAACCGAATGCATAGGTCGTATTATACAACACGTACCTACCTATAATATACAGCAGTCGGTATCGGTCATCCCATCGACGACGGGCGACGGCCCACCTACGGAAATTAAAGGGAGACGAAAAATATCGGTGCACACAATAATAATAATAATATTACTACACAGTTTTGGGACCTCAATAGAAAAACACGTTTGGCTATTAAAAAAAAATCATAGGAAGAAATCATCGTAATAAAATATATGTATAATATGTTTATAATATTATATACTATATACATAACTAACTCTCCACGCCTCGAGGCCGAGACCAGACGTCGACGATCTGACGTTTATAATTGTTTTCCCTTCGGTATATACACCTCATTTTATTATTTAATAGTTCATTATTAAATATGATGGTTATTACAGTTTAGTTATAATAAAAAGAGCGAGAGAGAGAGAAACAGGGAGTAGAAAAAAACACTACCCACGAACTCGGACCGGTTTCACTGTATACATTTATGCATTATTATATTATTATATTCTCGTATACGGCACGTTGAAGAATAATTTAAAATCGTCAGTTTGTGAACAAATAACAACAACAGCAGCACCGAGTTCCATAAACGAAATACGAAGCGTCATAAATATACCTTTTACCGGAATATTAAAGGTAATTGTTTATTCGTTTTATTTTTTTATTCGTAATGCGAGTGTAGGTATAATAATATTATATGCTCATTACAGCGACGTGAGCCCCGAGGGTGGTACCTATATTATGTCCGCATTAAATGTAATACACAAAAAACATTCCTCCGTGTGGAGATTCGGTACACCACAATATTATGTAAGACAATCGTAATACCTACAATTGAACTAACCTATATTATTACTTTTGATTTATCGAGTACCAAACAGATATATAGGATCGGCACCGATTTGGTTCCAGATTTACGGTATATATATTATTAAATAAATAATTAGCACTTTGAAACGGAAGATTTGATTATTGTGAATATTACGAAACGAAAAATACTATTCGATTAATTATAATATATTTATTATTTTTTAATACAAAATATTATTTACTGTATGTATACCAATACCGAATTTCAATAAGTTCATATCTCGAGGGTCAGGAATCCGACATCGCCACATTGGTAAAGGTTTTTAAAACATAAAATACGGATTTTACAAATCCATGATTATTATTGACTTATTATATTTTGTTCTTATATAATTATTAAAATTGTCAATAATAACCATTTAATGATGTAAATTATATTGAGATGTATTAGTAAGTACTATATATATTGATTGATTTATTATTACGATATTTTGAACATAAATACATAATACAATAGAATACAATACTATATTAATAAAATAAATACGAACAACGTGTATAGGTACGAACATAAATCGATACATACGATCACGAGAGATAATACTAGTCGTAAATATAAACAAAAACCTGTTTTTATTACACGCACCTACATAATAATATTATATTATACATTTCAGTTATAAATATTATCGTATACGCAATTAAATAGGTGGTTGACCCAATTTAACTTAGGAGCACATTTTGTTTTATTTTCGTTTGAAACACGAGTAAACTTTGCTTGAAAAATTTAATAAAAAGACTAGGTTATTTACACTAGGTACATAATATTATTGTTTTTATGGTTTTAGATAAAATAACTTGTAAACAATAATAATCATTAATTATTGTTTATTAGTTAAAGACTTTGTTTTGTTTTATTTAATGTACAGAATAAAACACAACAGTTAGAGTTTCGATTGGATTTTAAATTTTATACGAACTAATTTGTAGTGATTTTCACATTAACTCACAAAGTTACGTCAATATTTTGAAGAATCTATCTATAGATTTCCTTTCATAAAATATTAAACAAAATAAATAGCGCTACACGCCTTGAACTCTTTTGGTTTATTAAAAAAAAAAATGTATGTAATTTAATTAAATCAATATTTGTTTTATTTTGTAAACTAAAAAAAAATTATATTAACATTTCTTCAAAGTATTTCAACGACTGATCATTTCAGTTAACAAAAACTTAAAAATTGTTAGTATTTTTAGTTCAAATTTATATTTTATTTTTAAAATAAAATCCAATAATTTAAAAGTTCGTTTTCTGCCTGTCCAATTAACTAATATTGGAAATTCATTTGCCCCACGATGACTACTATTCTGCCACTTTTGACACGATAAATATATAGTTAGGTATAACCTAAATTAATTTTTTTTTTCCGCGCATATATATAAAGATTAGAATAGTTTTATGATTCATAAAATAACTATAATAATTATATATAATTATATTGTTTTGCGAACACTCTCAATAATATAAACAATAAATATGTTACAAAAATGATAAACTTCAATAAAATCATATTATTAAATCATTATTTGCAAGTATTATCACATGCAAAAATAAAATCGCATAATTGTCTACATAACTGTTGACCTACTTATTTCGCAAATAAACATCAATTACATTTCTTTTTTTCTTTTGATATTTAACAAATCAATATCGTCGTGATAAGTTAAAGAAGGATGAGTAATTAATTATAACTCAAGTGTTTGTAAGCATAAATCAATGCGACGTATTTAAAGACACGTGTATAGTAATTAGTGAAAAAAATTACATCTATAAATTATCGCCATTATGTTAAGTATTTGAATATTTGACTAAATACTATGGTTATTTTCGCGTTTTCGAGGAAAAAATAACAGCTAAAATGTCATTAATTTAATGTAATAGCGGTCATTGCACATGGCTATTAAAGAATTACACGATTTGTCTAATTATGAAACTGAAAAATGTAAATTATTTAATATTATAAAGGTTAAGAAACACTGCAAACAATTATAATAATGCATGATAGAACTAAATATCGATAATTGGATAATAAGGGTAAGCTATATAACTCGGATGCAGTTAAATACAGATTTTTCTGAATTCTATTTTGGCGTCGCGATCGGTCCGTAAACAGTATAATACCTGCACAGTAGTTAATAACGAATATAATAATTGCCATCAGATGGGCCACTAAGTGCAACTCGATGTATCAATATTATATGATTTTCGGGATCGGTGCGGATGGACCTGTCAATGATTCGCGTCATCAGGTGACGAATGTCGACGACGACACATGTATGGCGTTTCGTGTGTCTTGTCCTCGGAATAGAACCGAATTCATAAGTGTTGATCGTTGCATATATTATTATTATTGCGTAAGTTTATAGAGTGTAGATTCGCGGAAATTAAGAGAGTACAGAATTTGCCGATAACCGTTCTCGTAACATTATTATTATTATCGTAACAGCAGAGCGGTATGTTATATATTTAAAAACTTAAATTTTTAAAAAATACTATCTGAAATTTAAAACATTTAAAATAATAAGAATTTGAAAATGAAATCCATTTAAGTACCTATACATTTTTGATACAGGATTTAGACAAATGTCCTGGATTTTAAAATATGAAACAATACATCGAATAGAATGTCATCTTACCAACTGCATATTATATGAAACATTAAAATTTCTTTGAATATTTCAATAAAATGTATACCTAGGTGATGTCTATCAGTCATAATTATTTATGTCCAGAACAATATCATCACAGCAGATGATTCAAACGAAAGATTGCGTTTCAGCCGTAAAACGAATAGTCAAGTTGAAAATGCTTGATGTCACACAATTTATCCAAATTTAAATATTTTTTCCAAAGTGATCTCGTATCTATAATATTATAATATATTATGTCGTGCACGCGTACTACATGCGTACGCTCTCCGTGCTGCGCGAACCCCGCCGCCCCCGTCGTCGTCGTGTAGAGTTTTTTTTAATGCGTTTTGCTCTCTTCTATCGTACAAAGTGGATCACGTTCTGCGGCGGCGGAGATACATATACAATAATTTAAAACAAACGGGTGACGGTGGCGGTGAATCTGAAATGTCGCCGGGTCAAAAGGTGCGCACGCGAGCACCCACGCGCGCTTTCTCCGCGTCGACAGCAAAGCGTAAAAAATAAAACCAGCGAGATAGGACGACGAGCGCGTAGGTATACCGTATACATAATATTATAATATTATAATATTGTGTTTACCGTGTCACCGGGTCGTGAAACCAGAACGATATCGGCGGGGAAAAAAAGAAGAAAAACGAAAACGAGTTTGTCGCAAGCGATTTTCACTATAACACCGTACGACCATAATAATTAATAATACTATAGTCGTATTACTAGTTGACTTCACCCTGGAAAAAACGATCAACTATTATAAAAATACGAAACTTGCAGACGTATTTCGGTTCGTGTCAGTGTTGTTAAGGAACGGTTCCTCGAATTTAATCCTTTTTGGAGGAACCAATGAAGGAATATCAGTTCCATTATTCTATAAAAGAATATGACCTTAAATATTATAATTCTCTTGTTCTTCTCGGAAATGTTTAAAAAAATATTTGGAGAGAAAAATTTCGTTTATTTCATGACGTTTTTAATCTATAAAAACAATAATTGACGAGACTGCCAATTTTTTATTCACATATGACTTGTTGTTCTGATTATTGACTATGATAATAATTGATATCTCATGAACCACGAGGAACGAGGAAAAGAACGAGTTCCTTTTGCATAGAAACAAGAAACTAAACGAATTCCTATTTATCCTAAAGGAACGAGGAATTGGATGGATTCCCATATTAAAAAAGGAACGAGGAATTGAATGGATTTCCATCTTAAAAAAGGAACGTCAACAGCACTGCAGGTTTGAGTTTCGTTGCACATCAGTTCGTGGGTCGGTGCAGTTCGGTGCAGTACCTCGCTCTCAAGACACACATCCGACTGCGAGACGCGAATTCGGTGATCGGTGTCTAATGCCAATTTGCAGTGAGTGTCATAACTATAAATTAAAACCAATAAAGCTCGACAAAACGAACAAATATTTTAAGAATACGAATATTATTCGTCCATCACGCTTTGATCTCGTCTCCGGCGAACGGTCGAACGACATTGTTCTTAATACTGCCGCGATGGCTCAACGTGTCCGGCGTCGAGTTGCAGTCGCAGTAGTTCGCCGCTGCTGCAACCCTCGCAATTTGAGTTAGTGAAACATGTTGTACGATTACAAACGCGCAATAATTGTGATGATACAAGGAACATCATCGCTTAACTGCGTTACCGCAGAAGCGAAATTCCGTACGCTCACGGCACCGCGCTGTAACAGCTCGTAGTCTGTACTGTATATTTCGTATACCGACAACAGAGTTTAATAACGAAATGCCACTGAACCGCCGTATATGTTTCATACGACTGCTATACCCTAGGTACGACCACGGTCGAAACGAACGATTAAATCGAAATGCCTTTTGCGGGGGAGCCAACAGCAGCCGAAGGGAGGACGACGCCGGGGGGAAAAAATGAACACGTTCCATACACCGGAGTCTGTACCCGGTGACGTTAATGGATAAACTGTGTGCGTGTGCGTGCGTGTTGGTGAGTGTTGTGTGTGTGTGCGTGTGTGAGGTGCGGTATAGTCGTAGTGTATAAAGGGTTTGAGCGGCGCACGTACTCGGAGGCGGTGTACGCACAAAAGTACGTATATAGCTGCTGCCGGTGTAGTATGTATAGGTGTACAATATTATTATTATTATTATGAGGAACAACGACGCCGGCGCGGTGCAGCAAACGTCAACCCTCGTCGAAACCGATACCAACAAAACAAACATCACGACGTATACCCATATAACGTTGTATGTGCACGCTCGTATTCTGTTTGTGCGCGCGTGCGTGCGTGTGTGTATTTAATACGGCTTGTGTATACAATACATAGTATATTATACCAAATATATATCATATATACACCATATGTACATGTATATATATATAAGTACGATACTACAAATCAAATAGTCGCGCGCTCAGAGAGATATCACGCGACCAAGCGTCATCTCCACACCGTAATATAGGATATATGTTATACCGAAATATACGACTCCTCCAGTTTTATCCTTAACACCCCCTTCCCACCCACAGTTTCTTAATCATGTTTTAGTTCAAAATATAAATTATCAGGTTTTGCGCTACTAATACAATTCTAGACCCCCCCCCTCCCACAGAAAAATAAACTACCCTGGTTGCGCCTATGGACGCCGGAACGCGCACACTATAGACGGTTTCGCAGACAGTACCTATATCAATAATAATATTATGTCACGGACGGTGGATTTTCGTCTAACTCGGCTGGTACCTACGAGAAAAAAATCCACACCTAAATGAGTATCGAAAGGTATACAACGTATAATCATAGATCTATGCGTATGACATTGACATATTATATTTGCATACTATTATGTCGCTTCGCACTCGTTTTTTAAGCACGAAATCTAATAATCGATCTGGCGATGCCAATTCCACACCGATCGGCAATTACACTGCATTGAAAAATTTCATCGTGTGTTCATCGAATTATATGATCTAAACGTTTAGTTGGTTGCGCTCGCTGAACACTGCAAAAAATATACATCCTATATTATAAGTCGTCGAAATTTCGGACTCTCGTCACACGTCAGATATACAAACCGATTAGGACGAGTGTACTTCTCATAACGCGATATTATTTTCCCCTGGAAATCTTTCAAATCCGTTGATTTGACGAGATACACGAAGTGAATCGAAATTATCTACTGCTGCTCGTCGGCGATGGGGAGGAGGTGTCGATAGGGTGATGACGTTTCGTTTATATAGCCCACGCAAGGTAGGTACACTAAGTAGGTATATTATATTATATTGATCAGACGTCGGTTATCGCTAAATGTATAATTAATTTCCATATATTACACTATCACAGATCTTTAATTTGTAGAATATTACGTATATTATATTATAATATACGTATTAGGTGTTTTATTAAACAAACAGGTATATGTACGTATTATTTTGTAATAAATCGCGTTTAAGTGCACTTTCAATTGCGATACTTGGTCAGTTAAATATATATACCTACCCATAATTAATTTATACTCAGTCGCAGCAATATGATCATGGGTTGTATTATGTTATTTTCGACATTATAGTATTTAAATAATTTATTTAACGTTCATTTGGTCAAAAGGGCAAGTATTTGATCATTTTTTTTTTCATACAGAATGTTGGCAATGCACATTTCTGATTTTTATCATATAAGCAACCGCGTCTTCAAGGACACTCTTTCGCATTCAGACTGTCTGCAGGTTGTATTCCTTTTTTTATCTTTTTTTTTTTTATCTTCAAGTCTTATATTATAAAATAAAGTTCATGGTATAATTCACTGGACCATCTGTAAAGATAATCTCTGTTCAATACGTGGAAAAAAACATTCAATATTATATAGAAAATGATGTTCAAAAGGTACTTTCGTTCATCGTTCCGTTTTTGATAAATTGTTTTGTATAACTTATTTTTCGAGATTCATTTTGAGCATTGTTAAACGGTACTTGTTTACTACGGAGTACAAAATCGGCATATTAGTGTGAAACGGATGTGGCTGTGTAGGTCATCATTGTGCTCAATATTTCGGCACGACGGCACCTACCTAGTATAATACCAGTATTTACAATTTTTGTCTAATCCGTGAGTAATGTTTAAAAAACATACTACTTATTTATTTTCCATTTTATATTGAAAAAAAAATGAATAATATTTCGTACAAAAAAAAAATGGATTGCTTTTCAGAGTATTAAAAAACCTATTGTAATTTGTAATATCCAGATTTTTTGTTGTAGTCGCTTTGGAATATTTTTTGTGGAATTTATTCACAAAAAAGTGCCATGCTCAATTAAATATGTATATGTGTATAATTTATTTCAAAAAAATATAAGTGGGCAGTCATGAAATACTTAACTTGTTTCAGGTTAATTCTATTTCTGTTAAAAACTATAATAGGTTCTTAAAAGCTTTATATTGTTCAGACACTTTTAATGTTATAAATGTTTTGAAACAAACAGCCTATTGAAAAAATAATAAGAATAAGAAAAACAGGTAAATGTATTGTTCTATAAAGTATAAGAACTGACTACACATTTTAAGTAAGAATTCGTGTTTACCGACTGAAATAATTATAGGTTTAAGCGCATTTCAAACTAAACTCACTATAGGTATTTTGCGGCTAACAATATAAATACTTTGCAATTTGCATATTATACATTTTTAATTAGAAATATCGACTCCCAGCAGTGCCTAAAATACTTTTAAAGTTGGACATAAATAAGAATATTTTACAGTTTTATGACAAGCTTTATTTAAAATAATACGTTGTGAAAATATAGATATGTAGTACTTTATATATATCGTTGTTTATAAAAAATATAAAATGAAAATAATTTATCTTTATTTAATTCACACAAATGAAAGTATATTGACAGGTATAATATATTAGTCGTATGAATGTTTTAAACTCAAAACAAAAAATTGTCTTTTTATTTTTATTTACTGCAAATATTTTTGTTAGTAATCGACAAGTTTACTGTATAGTACCAGTACCTACATATAATACTAACACACATTTAGTGATTAAATGAAAAATTATCTAATATGGTTAAATGAGATTAAGAAAAAACTGGTAACCTCTCACATTACAGTTCAAAACGAATGAAGTTAATGATTAAAAATGTTATTATAAACACTTAACAACTATTATTGTTGATAGATTTTATATAAGATAAATTTTACATACGAGTGTTTTGATAATAGGTACACTAGGGTGGTCCTTATTTACATAGATGGAATATTTTATTTTGAAAAGGTAACCTTCTTAATTTGTTAAGTTATATGAGTAAGTTATTTGGGTAAAATTTGGAAGGTCTTACTCAACCCCTTCTGGTGCCGCATTAGGGTTAAATATGACAAAAGGGGTAGTTATATTATTATTTAATTTAATTCAGAAACTATTGTACTTAGTAAAATTTTAAGAACCTAAATTATGTATTTTAGTGTTGTCTATAAAAAAAGCATTTTACAAAAATTGTCGTAAGTTCAATAGTTTTTAAGAAAAATTGATAATATCAAAATATTGAATTTATGTATTGAATTAATTTTTTTCGGTAAATTAAACAATAAACATAATAATTTATAATTTTCATTTTTTTTTTATTATTTTTTATTTTACTAATTGTTGACTCCTTAAATGGTTTCTTGAGCGTTTGTCCTTCACTTTGTGGATATTTCTTTCGATAGTCTTGAACAGTCTAGAAAATATAATGACATTTTTAAGTTTGATTAAAGTTAATTATAGTTAAATTATTTACCTGCAATACGAATTGTTTTTGTTCTTCGTTTTTTGTACATTTTTTATTGTATTCTTCCATTAGCTTGACTCCCTTCTCAGCTGTGTCATTTACGATTTTTAATCATTTTATAATTTTTTTTCCAATTTTTTAGTTATCTTGATTATGCCAATGAGCCGAATCAATAATTAAAAACTTTGTGGAAATGTACCTGGTAAACATATTTGATTAAAATATCGTTACCGTAGATCAGATTTTTTCAGAAACTATATTATTATAACACGCCGTTTAATCAAGGTAGGTAATCACTTTGTTCACGAACCATTTTCGATTGCTATTAAAAACAACACTTATCCAAGCAACCGCGTCTGGGGCGGATAAAACTGCATTATTTTTAGATGCACACAAAAATCGAATTAATATTGTTATTAACACTAAAAAAAACCTATACAATTAATTAATTTGTAATTATTACTATGTGCGTGGAATAATAAGCATTGCTTGAAATTACATAGGTGCTTTTATGAATTCGCCCACGACCTTGGCACGTCTGTCCCCAGGAGCTTTACTTGTTATTATTAATACCAGACGTTTTAATTTGTTTTATTTTTTTTACAGTCACTGAGCTTCTAAATAATCCACTTGACCACGATACAATATGAAAGTACACTGAAGTCTCATACCATTAACTGCAGTTTGGGGATTTAGAAATCCCTTACTATAGGACAACGAGTTTTTTTATGATTTGTTGTTTGTTTTTTATGCAGTGGTTATTTTTCACAAAATAAAGATACGATATTTAATTTTATTCTATAATTTTTTAAATCATTTATATATTAATTAGTTCAACTTGTTATAAACATAAAATATTTATTTTTGTATATTATATTATACGTTAATTTTGAAATCCAAAAGATAACAAAATTCTTTTTATTTATCTCTTTCTGTTCCATACTTGTATTATAATAGTATATGTTAATCATATATGGGTAATCGATATAACGATTAATATTATAAATAAATGTGTCAATGTTATTGGTCAGATTTTGAAGAGACGTTTCAACTAATTTTCTGTTAAAACAATAAAAAAATAATAATAAATACAACTTTACACTTCAATTGAAATTTAAGCTCTACGTTTTTATTGTGTTCCGTTGAAGTTTATAAGACACATTTAACGTAAATGATTTTCAATAAAACAATAATTTAATTTACTTTGTCAAGAAGCCTTCATGTTTTGATAATGTGTTATTTCGAAGAAATATTATTATTTTATACAGGGAATGTGATGTAAAACACAATGGTTGAAATATGTTTATACTTACTCTTTACAAAATTGTTCACGCAACAAATGAATAAATATTTTTCGCCGATACACATGCAATTAAAACGTTAACCAAGTACAACAAAATAAATGTGATTGTCGGTTTTTAGTTTTTATTATAAATGTTACTATGGCTGTTAAAAAATAAAAATGCTAATTTTTAATGTATTTTATACGTGATACTGATTTTACAGGCACTGACCGCTATTAATTAAATATTTATTCATATAATAAATATAAATAACCTAACCTAGTATTTAAATAAAATTATTTTGTATTCTAAAATGTATTTTTTTGAATGTCGTGAAATTAAATTAGATGAGTAATCTACACGTTATTCACATATTCACATATCATGATTTGATGTTTTAATTTTGAAGCAAAATAATATTGATAAATTATAAAAAATATAAACTCTTATACCTTATTTCGAAAAAGTTCTCTTCTTTCGATTTTTTAAGAATATTTCAACATAAATATAACTTAAAATATCACAATTACTGTGAAATGTGATGGAAATATAGAATAATGTTATTTCTATTGGCACTGAGTTGGAGAAACAGGAAGTGCGGTGATGGAAGCACCCTTTTAACAGTTGAACACACAAAATAATACTATAGGTATTAACTATTAAATATGAAGTACATCTATAGATGTGACAAATGTTTGTATAATATTAAATTTGAAAATATATTTAATTAAATTATGTAATTTGTAATTGAGATATTGTATCAAGTAACAATGTGACAACATTATAATTATTAGTGTTATCGTTAATATTGATAGTACCTGAACGTTTTTTTTTAATTAACTTCATAACCGGCCGGCCTGGAATCACAAATATTTTTAAAAAATGAGACTTTATTTTTACGTTCCTGGACCGTTGACCAAGGACTGACTTTCTAGGAATTGTGTTTTTTTTTACTAGGCGAAATTCCAAGCCGTCTCACTAGAAATAAAAATTTGCTGTGTTTTTGTCTTTACAAGTCACGAACTTCGTGTTATGACTACCTATATTAACGATATTTTTACTATATTTTTGTATATCTTCAAACAACAACATCCATGTTTACAGCGGGAGAGAATATTTAGGAGTATATATTTTGTTACTGGCAAAGTGTTGTTTCCGGCATTCTATGCTTAGGACTTCTATAGAATGCTGATAGCTGAACCTCAAGAAGGAAATGTATACAATTGATAAAAAATTATATATTACAAACATGATCAGATAAAAAACTTAATTCAGCAATAGTCGGTGCTACATTTCAAGTTCCAGTACCTGATATAGATAAAGGTCACAGTAAAGCTTGAAATGTCTTAGTTTCTGTTGAGAAGTAAATATAAACTATTACAAGGTAATTAAGTCATTCATATATTTTATTATTATAATAATTTATATATTATTTAAGTTCATAGTTCACATTTCACAGTTGTTAAGTATTATCGTTCTAGGACTAGGGAAGAGCTTTCAAAGACTTTAACCTTAAGCCTATACGTCTCATTTCTTAATTCAATAATTGACAAAGTTCTAATAAGAAATACCTAATTGTGTGCTAAAAAATAAATTTTTACTAGAATTCATTATCTTCTCGAATAAATTGGAACAATTAGATACATAATAAACTAGGCGACGATAAGCAATTGAAGCATCTATCGTAAATCTCTAATGAATATAGTAGGTATAGATTGTAAAAATACCTGAAGTTTGAGTGCGGCGTATAGTCGATGCAGCACCACAAGACGTATGCATGTTTAAACTTATGCAGTAGTTATAAAAAAGGTGTGATTGGTTTCATTCGTGTTCACGAATTATGTTGAAGTAAAAAAACTATTCACCGCGGTATTGACAAATATCCGACGTCGATTAATATTCAATTTTTCACTGCCACATTGTTCTTCGCGGCCGACGATTTCCGGGTTAGGTATAACGTATGGCTGACCTAACCTAATCCAAGCAATTTGTATTATAATTTAATTTAATTTATATTTTATATTAGTTATATATTTTAGTTTAAAAAATTTAAAAATCCTGTAAATTTATTACTCCATGATGTTATATTGTTATTCGTGTTGTATATTATATTTTAATTAGGTATTTAATGGATGCGTCTCGAAAAACGAACATTATACCACGGGGATCCACTGAGTGGTGCTTTTAATAGAATAAAAGAATTAGATAAAAGAATCGACGAGTACTTATATACTTGAAAGACTGGCATATGATGCTTATATTTTTATTCTAAGTGACCTACGGTCGTGGATAATGGTATTTATAACCTATTCTGCTACACCTTTACACGGAATCCGAGATGAGGAGTTGAAAATTTTTTTTTTTACAGAGTACCACGTAGGTGAACTGCAAGGAATATCCCATCTATAACGTGATCGCCGATGGCTATGTGGTGTAATCGACACGTCCAGTCGAATGACCAAATTAACGGTCCGTCATTCGGAGGGTAGCTCGGGTCGTTCATGCATCATATCAGTGTTAGGTTAGGGATAAAGCGATCAGGCACTCGGGGATGGCAAGTTGTTCTGTAATCCCTATAAAAGTGAGAGTGGTTCAAACTCGTCGAACTATGTTCCCCTATTATGACGGTATTATAGCAATGAATATGATGAGAACGTACAGCACGGTTAAGTCCACTGTTATCCAGGCAATATTCCATGTGTGGGTCCTTGGGTGACAAAAATTGCATCTTGAACGGATGCATGGTCTTTTATTTCATTGAGTTTTTATAAGGACTGGATTTCGTTATAGATATAATACTCTATAATAATAATTAACGATGATCACTGAACAGTCAATTTTTCATCAACATTTGATATTTGAGTGATTATAAAAAAAATTTAAATGTTTTGACTCTTAAAACTACATAGTTACTTGATTCAGTTTTCTACCAGAAACCACACTAAAGGTCAAAACTAAAACATTTTTACTGCTCAAAAAGGTTATGATAGACTCCAACAAAAAAAAAATTTTAACGAAGGAATGGACAGTTATTCATATAGAATTGTATTTGGTGAACATTTTAAGTATATCTATGGTTAATCGTTTTTGAGTTACAGCAAAAAACAATACTGATTTTGTCAATAGCTGGAGTTTTGTAAAAATGAAGGTTTATCCTTAATTTACTATTTCATTTTGAAAAGTACTTTCAAAAGGTATTTTCAATATTGACTTCCTAATATTATTCTAACAAGATAACATTTTTTATCACAAGCAAATTTCGAAGTTGAAGATCAAAACATTTTTTTCACCATGAAGCTGTATTATATAGATGAAAAAAAACACACACACACACACACATACACACAGCATTCGAAAATCAATGTATTTATCAGAATCTAAGATAATAATAACAACAATATTACAATGCTAGTAACAACTTACTATATTATTAATACAAAGTGTTTAGAAAAGTTTGATTATACTGAAAACCATCTGTTAACTTTACTGCAAAACTACCTCTAAGGGTTCTATATCAACTAGATAATATTTTGTATGACTATAATTTTAGTCATACACTACGGTGATTCGTTTGTAAAAATATTACAGTCGATTATTACAATACACACATTATAATATTATCTTAGTGTTAATGTTTCAATGAGTTCGTTACGAAGGTGGTTGTGAAGTGTTCACTAAATAATAATAATATAAATGATAATAGTTGATTATGAGATGCGTAGTAGGTACCCACTGCCGTTGATATCATATATATAAAAAAAAGCGAGTGAACACGTATCTCCAAGGTGCGGCAGCGGTAGTATAGTTTAATATTCACGTCATGGAAATCGGGGGAAACCACCTGTACGACAAGGCCGTCCACGGTATACTACCATACTATTATACTATTATTCGTTACTACAATAATTACTATTATAATAAAATATATACGTACGATATAAAGCGACGACTCTTCCGCCTTCAAACGAACTTTGGTGACTATATATGTCGTTTCCAATTGACTGCGTGGTGAAGAATTATTATAAACGCTCTACTCGTGTCGTATGTTTGGTTTTTGTAAAACCAGGATGGAAAAAATACGTAAAATGATAATTAAGCATATCAAATATAATATACTTTTTGCAAAATATGTTATTTATCGTATCGTGCATTTGAATTTGATTTAACTACTCGTCAAAAGTATTAATGATGTGTGGTGGGAGGCGCGGAATAGTTATAGGTACTCGTACCTACGTAGTATTTGCAATCGAACGACAATTCCAGTTCGGTGAACAAAAACCTCTCACCAAAGGAAGAAATCAATTAAAAAAGGTTGTTGACTTTGTGTGCCTGACTTTCTGAAAAATCCTTTAGGTACCAAAGATAAACAAACGAATGGACGTTTCTGTTAAATAAGTCGTGAAATCTCGTCATTTATACTTTTGAAGGTAATACCCTTGGGACCTCCTTTCTTGGAATGGTGACAAATAATTCCAAAATAATATTTTAGGTCTGTAGATTTAATTCAAATTATTTTTTTCTACATTGTACCTACGTCATAGGTACGCTCGTACGAACTGAGAAAATGTAAAATTTCATTGACGCCTTTGATGGCTGGCAATATTGCTTGAATAATGGATGTATAAGTATTTTGATTTGGTTGCAAAAAACTAGTTAAATAAATTGTATGAATAAAAATAACTGCATTTTTTATTTATTTCTTATAAATGGAAACATAAATTAATAATTCTGATTGTATTGAAGTCATTTTTTAGACTGTGTGGAAATGCATTGACTTGGATACGCTATAATCTTGTCCAAGTTTTTCACATCTATACGACCATCTCATAATTATTACTTTATTAGTACTGTTTTCTTAAATGCATTTAAATAAAACTAGGTATGATAACATATTAATATTAATAGGTACATTGAAAGGATATAAGGGTCCTTCTGCATAGTATTATAATCTAATAAAATGATGATAAATAAAATAGGTACGCTGTATTCAAACGTCATACCAAATGTCGTTTTTTCTTCACAACGCCAACATTTGTATTCGGTTAAAAATGCCAAGATCTTACACAATGTTCTTACTTTTTTCATGTTGAATTTTATGATCGAATAAAACTTTAGAAAAGTCTCAACAAATGATATTAGTTTTGGGCTATCAGATCCGAGTGAATATAACAACTGAGTATCACGGGTGCTGTTCATCAAGACTTGCACGGTATAATAACGGTAACTGTTATAAAAATTATTATTTGGTATAATCTGATTACACACATTTGAAACGCGTTGGATGATAGTGTGTGACAGTATGAAAACTAAAAAGCATCGTTCAAAGGATACCAAAAAAAAAAGATTGACGTGTAAAAAAATAGATGCGCGAAACTTGCCTTCGGTGGTCCATTTCAGCAAATGTCGACACGTGCACACACTTTGCATGCGTATAATATTATCCGGGTAACGGCAGAAGTGGGCACTTTTACGTCTGGAAAATATCGAAGTGGTTGAGCGGTATGAGGGGAGGACATATTTTATCCCATTACCCACTCAAAATGCCAAATTATTATTGCATTCGAATCTGGCGCAATTTTGCACTATTAAAGTTTATATCTGATAGGTGTAAATAGAAGATTCCGGTAAGCATGATGCCCACGACCACTACCAAGGTGTAGGTACATAATACTGTACAGTGAATTGTCCACGTCATCATCGGCATAAATGGTTTTCTGGTCTTATAATATCAAGTCGTCGCAGGTCAAACGATGGTCGAACGAAAGTCTGTAATCGCTTTACATCACACGTCAAATACGCCAACGTAGCAGCACGGTTACTAAAAAGGCAACAGTAAATTAAGTGAAAAAATATTGTTGACAGTGAAAATGCATTAACCGTCTTAAAGAATTTAAAACGTTTCTTTATGTTTTATGTACTATAATTATTTCTAAAGGTCGTATTAGAACGAAGTTTTCATAATGATTTTTTTCTTACAACAGGTCTGTAAACAATTGTCACTGTCTAGTTGACAACACGCTTACTTGAAGTGTGTAATTTTTATATTTCTGACGAATTTTTAAATCATATATATATTGACCATTTGTAGTTGAAGATTAGAAAAATAGACACAGGAGAAAAATAACAAAAAAACTTTTAATTAAGAAAAATAACTTTAATTGTTATAAAGGAGGAAAATGTATTTTTCACAACACGTAGTAACGGATCCTTATCTGTAATATTTCATTTAAATTTTAAAGCATTATAATTGTTATTTCCACATAAATAATTTTAATTAATGTGACTTTAGGCTAATAAAAATAAAACCACAAATAAATAATACTAATTAATGAGAAAAATCGCAAAAGCATAATTACTTGTCTAAAATAAATAAATTAGTGAACTGCAGAAATTAGGTTATGGGAGGGTATATTTACTTGTTATTGAGATTGAAACATGACAATCTATTGTCATATTGGTTTAGAACACACTTGTATTATATAACTTTTTTATAAGACCAATATAATCCTCATCCAATAATAAATACAATTTTTTTAAAACTCTTGGGTTTTTTTTATGAATATAATATTGAAATACAACTGTTAAATTTAATAAGCAAAAATGTATGATAGTGGTATTTAGTTTGCTAAAAACAACTACGGTAAAAAGTAAAATGGTTAATTGAATATTGATATACACTTGTAGAACGATAAGTATACAAAAATAATAGTTATGGTAAAATTAAACAACAATATTCCTACAATCGATTTTTTCTTAAGTCTTAAATTGTATTAAATATGGCTTTTAGGTACTATAGATATTTTAACACATTCTTGAAATGTAAAGTTAACTTAACTAATTTAATTACTAATAGGAAGTTTAAATACTATCGTTTGGTCACTATGTGTAAAATAACAAGGTTTTAGCACTATGTTTATGCTTATTGATGACCTTGATCGTGTAATAATTTACAATATATTCATCATATTATTATGTTTTTACTTATATGTGACCTAGAGATGGCCCTGCGTATTAATGTTATACATTTTTAGTATGAAAAAAGTTTAACCCTATATATAATATATATTTGAGCACACATTATAATATTATGTCCATAAAAAATAATTTAATTTAAAATAGTTTAAGCATAAAATATTTTGTAACTAATTGATGTCGTTAAAAAATTATAAATAGGTAACATTTAATCCTCTGTGATTTACTTGACACAAACTATAACTATTATTCTCAACCGTAATTCTTTAAAATATCATAAGAGTTTTTATGAATCGAAAACGTGTTAAATTATATTTATTAGGAATTTAATAAAATAATTTTATATTATCTAAAATGTCTGCCCAGTTGTGTCCAATTTACAATAGGTAGAGAGTACCTATGTATAAGGGCAATTATTCTCTTCAAAAACGTGTTAAAAGTAAGTTATTACATACCAAGTAAAAGTAATAAAAATAAACAAAATAATAAACTCAATATTATAGCTTCACTGCATATACTACTCAGAATCTAAATTTGTTTTTGGACAACCAGAAAAGCTATTATGATTTTTTAAAGAAAAAAAAGCATTAACGTCACATATTTTACAGCTATAAGTATACTAAAACCCTCAGATTAGTAATTTAATTGTCAAAAAATAATATTTATACACACATAACTTCAGCGTATTATATTATATATGCAACACAATTATCTGACTTTGGCGTGATCGGGAAAGTAATGATCCACGGATGTTGTTAGGCTCAGGGCCAAACCAGAGTTTGAATAGCGATAGATACGAGACATCCGACGGAATAATATCCAAAAGGGAACATTCATCATCAGTTTAAAGTAGTATGCGATGCTAACACATGGCCTGTAGCTGACGAACAGTCGACAATTTTGGCATACACGTTTTTTCCCTTTAGATAGAGATTAAGTGGTCGTGAGAGAACGATTCCAGATGTTGTTATGAATTAATTTACGACTAAACTTATGAAACACGTCCGTCAGTTATAAATGAAAGAATAAATAACGTTATTGTTGTTCTAGGGATAATTAATAATCATTTTTCATTAAAAAGTCAAGATACTTGTTCTGTACTATCTGTTAAATTATTATACACGTAGGTACCTACCTACTTTTTATTAGTTATTGAAAAACAAAAACGATGTGCCGGTGTTTTTAGTGCCAAAAAATATGATAGTCTATACCTGGTCGATAAAAAACAATAAGCAGCAATAATAATATGTAATAAAAACAAATTAATGTTCTATAAATATTGTGAAAATGTCATGTGAGGTTATTATAGTTACTTTTAAATTTTGCATTTAACTAAGAGCCTATCAATTACAATTCACCATAAAAAAAACAAACCTTATATAAAAGTACCTACATATATATTAAATATATATAAATTTTATATTGTTTATGCATCAGTAGTTTGACGATCATATTAAAAATATTTATAATGCTGATATTTTGCACAAGACAATTGCACACGTATACGACATTAAGACGCAAAGGTATATCCTTACACTAAATTTTTGGAATGCGTCAATTCAGCCTCAATAATAGTTTGTACAAATAATTTGTAGTTACAACAAAGACGTTAAGCTTGCGTTACCTAAGAAGTGCATATGTCAGCGGCTATTTGTTTTTTTTTTAAAGTTTTCTAACTCTTTTGTGACTCAGTCCTCAGTCACTGTAGAAAGTGAGTATAATATCGAAGATCTGGATTTGTTTTGATTTTTTTATGACATAAAACTTGATTAGGGGCGTAATGCTACATAACGAGATCAATTATTTCATAATTTTTATCTATGTATTGAAAAAAATAAAATTTTACAGTAATAACAATTTATAGTACAAAATACTTGGCAGGGTATTTGCACTTTAAAAAATAACGAAGTTTTAACAAGTACGAATGAATGGTAAATAATAAATATTATTATATTTTTCATTAGAAAACAAATATTGTCAATCTGTTTTAAATGAATACAGTTTGTAACAAATTGTAATAGAAATATATATGAGAAAGATACCAAGACATTAGACAGGACGACTTGATTAAAATATCCTGTTTGTCACTATACCTACTTCAAATATTTTTTAGATATAAAATATTTATTTATGACCTTAATTTTGAGATTCTTGAACCTTACCGTTTCTATTCGTTAGCTTATATTCTATAGGGTTACAATTTCATTTTGGCACATTATTACATCTTATACGATATACAAGAGATAGGCTTAGATTTAAGTTACAACTTTGGCGTAATGGTGGTAAATTCCGTATTTACGACATAACAATCCTGGTTATTCCGGTAGAACGCCCCTAGTCTTGGTACATTTTCCACGGAATTCCTTTGGAATTTCTCAACACCTCAGTCAAATCGTTTGGTTTCATTAACAGTTTCGTGATTGGGCGTTTTCCGGAGTCCTGGGATATGCGAATTTAGTCCCGCTGATTCCACCTTACCGGCCTTTTGTTTTTGACCAACGCAGTGGAATGTCGACGTTGAATACACACTCGCATATTTTCCACCCACCCTTCCCCACCCCACAGGTATATTTAATTAATCAGTATTACGTCTGTCTCGGATTTTCTAATGATTCTCGAGAGACATAATTAGCCTTGAGCAAAATGTAGATTTAACCCTCTTAAAACTTAACGACTGTGGTGGTGCTAGACGTAGATAGTAAATCCACGATAGTTAGCAGGGTCCAATGCTTACGTCATGATTAACACGGTGTGTGTATGTGTGTATGAAGAGTAATGCGATTAACTAAAAAAAAATTATATCAACCCTTATTGCCAGCAATGGAATTGAGCGCAGGAACTTTTTTCGTAATCACGTGAACCGTAATATTTGCAGTATAGGTACCTAACTTACCTATAGTCGTACATCTGACAATAGTGGGATTTTTCTACTGAATATTGCCGACCGACTAGCGACCGAAATCATAGCTTATTGAAAATTGTATTTACACTCAAAGCACTTTGTGATATTGGGGATGAAATTGAATAGAGTCCGAGGAACGCGAAGTAATCAAGATAAGAATGTTGAGATGGATGGTGTGACATGAATGGATATAAGGTAAAAAAATAAAAATAAATATGTCAGAGGTAGTAGCAATAGAAGGAGATAAAAGATAACCCATTGAGATGTTGCATGTTCGGAGTGAGAGAGGTTTTCGTATAAATATACAAAAGTACTGGAAAAAAGGGTGGCTGGTACCTATAGAAAACTCGGATACATGTGATGAACAAAGACAGCAGAGGGATTGTCGAAGCACATAAAATAATATTTCGGAGAGTAACGCCGAAAGACATTTTATGTATGGGATCAAAAGTGGATGGTAGACATTTTGATAATTGTTATATATTTAGGCGTTTACACGTACAGTTGCAGCGAATGTTTCACATAATTTTAAAGCAAGTGCTCAGTAAATTAACGTGAAATAAAAAAATAACAGCAAAGTCTAATTGCTATGTAGTACGTTTCGAGTGTATCTCATCATTGAGTAGGCAGTAGATCATTGCAATAAATGTGTTATATTTTTTAAAAAGATTGGAACATTTTTACTGCTCAAAATGGTGAAGATGGACTAAAAACAAACCACACGCATCATTGTTAAACTAATTCATTTCATCGCTCCACACACAGTCTAAACACCAAAATAATATTTATTTTTGAAAGCTTTGTAAACAAACATGTGACGCGGAAAACACGCAGTCCTCTGTGTATTATATATATTATTATAATAATATGTTACTGCCATGCCCGAGTGCGTGAACTACTAAGATTTCGATCAACAATCTGCATGGATGCGTTTATTAAACTGCTGGTGGTAAGGTTTACAAGTACAAATTTAAATAAATATCGCTATTGAGTTGTAATTATTGTAAGTAAACATTAGAGTAAACACTATGACTATATACCATGATTATAAGATTTTTTTTTGTTATTTGTGGGTGTGGTCGGTAGTTGGTTCGTTTATTATTTTCATTGCAGGGATCGTTTTCGTCATCTAATATTATCATAGATATTATTATGTACATTGTACGGCGTACGTATTACCGCTAGGTATTTAAATACCTAGGTTTAATAGTTAATACGCAGGCGATGAAAAATATTTGAAAACTCAAAAGGGCGAAACTACGAAAGCGTAACAATAATAACAACAACAATAATAATAATAATAACGATAATAATTATAATAATAAAAATAATAATAATAATAATAATAATAATAATAATATGACGTATACCTACGGTACACTATTCCACGAGAACGTGCGTTTGGTACATGGTATATTAGTATTTACTATTTAGTACTACCTACTGCATCATACGTTCCTCTATCGTGCTATGTAGTGCGGATAGTGAAACAATAATAATTGGAACCAAAGTTATAATATTATAGCGCTGGTACGGACATGAACATTTCCACTAATGAAAAGAATAATAATAATAATAAACAAATCAAACGA
Organism: Nasonovia ribisnigri; assembly: GCA_027563435.1. Classification (NCBI taxonomy): domain Eukaryota; kingdom Metazoa; phylum Arthropoda; class Insecta; order Hemiptera; family Aphididae; genus Nasonovia; species Nasonovia ribisnigri. The sequence goes on from JANEHU010000571.1 coordinate 223,807, forward strand.
CCCCTGGAGCATAGTATTTCGACGCCAATGCCGTGGTGTGTTCGATATAATAATAATAATATGTAAACCAAACCGGCAGCCCGCGATGGCGTGATCCCAGGAGATAATTACATTTTGGACCATAAAATTCGAGTGGAGAACATAAAGAACACGTTTTCCAAAGATATTTTTTTTAATTTATTTATTTTATTATTATTATTATTTTTTATCAATTTATTGTTTTAACGCGCCTTCTGGCGACACGCCATGGCTGGATCTCGTAAATTTACTACGGTGTTTATGTTATACATGGGTAGTAGGTACAATATTCACCGGTCTATAATACTTGTCCACAGGGAAATCAATTACCTACTTCCATAATCATATTACAATTTACCGAGACAGATAATGAGAAAAGTGTATAAAAACGACAAAGTGGTAAATCTCAATGGTTTTAGAAATAATATAATAGATACCGTAATCGTAAAACACAGAAAATGAAAATTGCATAACAACTGAAACTCCAACAACATTTTTACCCCCGTGTATAAAGATAAACACAGTTTTAGTGTGCGCGTTAAACAACGTTGGGATCATTAAAACGTTTTTTAGGTATATTACAATGGTTTTAATTGGCTAAATTATTGTAAAGGTAATCGAGATCAAACGCCTTTATTTGATTACATGCCTTTTTTGATTGTGCATTTTATTACATCCATTGGTCATTACAATACGTGTTCATATTATACGAGTCGTTGAGAAAGAAAAAAAAATATACATATCTATCGATATTGTAATAACAACATAATTTCAAATAATGTATTACATATTATTATAAAAAATTAAAAAAAAATCTATTAATAATTATTATCAATGTATTTACTGTTATAAGTCATGAAAAACAATCGAAAAAAAATATTGTACTTTTCACAAATATAGTGATAGCATAAAAAAAATATCTGTGATAAGACTGATATAATAGTATACTTCATGGTCAAATGCAATCATAATGACGTGTGTGTAAACATATTTGTAAAGACAAACACATTAATTGATATAATTTATACAACTTCAGTGTAAATATAAATAATAATAATATACAGAATGATTCACTAAGCTTACTCAGTGCTCACTCCCAGTTTATTCTTTAATAATGAATTTATTCAAATTCCGGTTTTGACGTTTTCATTTTTGACAATATTTTATTTAAGGAGTGTTCAGCGTCAATATAAACTTACTTATACAAGTGAGAACTATATTGTTTACAATACATACTAAATTGTTGGGCAGATTATTATTTTTTAAAAATTTCGATGTAAATAAACCGAAATTCAAAGGAGTTGGTAGTTATACTAAATTATTATAAATTTTATGCATTAAAAATAATAGTTCACGATGTATTAACAATATTTAATAGGTTTATAGATATTAGGGAAATGCGCATTTACAAATTACAGATATATATATATGTATGTATAGTCTGAGCTTAATAAGTAAGTACTTAACTGTCTTGAATTAATATAACATATATTTAATATTAATATGTAAGACTATTTCTAATTTCTAAATATTAAGGGTTATTATCTTAGTATTTAAAGTTTCTATACAAAGTTTAATAACTCAGAAACTACTCATTCGGATTTTGGTTTAGAAATATAAATATTTTCTGTAAATAATAATCTGCTCAGTAAAATATTATGATTATCATTTGGAAAAAAATCTTAATTATTAGGTTACTGTATTTAATATGCACAAATATCAGAATTTGAAAAACACATTTTTTAAGGATAAAAAGGGGGTGAGCATAATCATTATGAATCACTCGGTATAAGCAGTTAAACAAAATAAGTTGTTAACTTCTTGTATACGATTGTTGAATATGGAGACCATTAATCTCAATTGTATACAAAATTAAGTAATAATGATAGAGGGTAAGTTTTTTTAATTTGTGATTTCCATAAATAAATTTTACTTATATGCATAAAAAAATTACATGACATAAGCCAATCGTTTGTTATTAATTCTCATATCTTTGTTATTGTAACTGTCTTATTAGTTTGTAGATATTTATATCTTTAAACTTATAAGTTAGGTATAACCATTTGTATTAGATATCTGGATTCTGAATAATATATTAAATTAAAACCACCTTTTTTTATAAATACTAGCATAAGAAAACAAAAAATAACTTTTACTTTACACTGTCTCTTTAAACTCAAATAATTTGAAATCTATAGCTATAATAGTATAAGAAGCCATTAAATCGAATATGGTAAATAATCGAAGTAATAGTTATCTATATAGTGTCAAATTAACAAACCCTTGTTATATAATACATAAGACGTCGTTTTTTTTTTTTTAAACAGATTATTCAATTAGGTATTTAAATTATTGTTTTGAACTATATCGTATTGCTATACCAATACCTATAATATGTTATGTAAGATAAAAATTAAATAATGTATTGTGGCTTATGCGCTGCAAAAGCTGTATATCCACGATGGGATATGACTAAGTATCATATATAAAAACGAGTGAATCAAAAATCAAATCATTTAATTGCTAAAATATAGATTTTAGTAGTCTTACACTGCGTACGTGGTCATTGGAGTACGCGGACACTCGCTCAACTGTCGACACGGATGGCGTGCAAATTGAAACTACGGTAATTATGCACGTCTCGATCGGCCTATATACATAACTCGTTATATACAGGGTGATTCACTATGTATACTTCTCCCCAATTTATACTTAAAAAATTAATATATTCATATTGTGATTTTTGGCATTATTAAGCATGGTTAAAGATCATATTATTTTCAAAAACATAGATTTAAGGAGTACCCTGTGGTGAAACACAATTTGGCCGAGTTATTAAAATGTATATACTAAGGTTAATAGTCCATTAAAATATTTTGCAAAACTATAAAACAAATGTAATAGGTATTTAATCTAGTACCTGCTATAATAAGGTATTATATTCATACATTTTTTAGAAAATATAAAATGGTCGATGGATTAATATTAATTACTATAATTTTCAAACCATATTAGTTCCCATATCTTCTAAATCTATTATCTTGGACCTATATCCTACGTACTTACACAAATTTAAATAATCTAAAAAGTAAAAACCAACTGCTTTGATTTTTGATTTAGATACATCAAAACGTTAAAAAATATCATTTGTTTAACAATTTATAACAAAATAGACCGAGATTTTCATTTTAAAAAATAAGTTCGTATCGGCACAGGACAATTCTTGTATACAAATCTAAGAGCTGTATTCATAGTACATACTTAAGAATAAGTATTGCTTAAGCTAATTTTGATAATTTAAAATAAAAAAAAATTTTGAAAATAACTAAAAGTAATGTTTATGTGTTTCGACCAATCTTAATTTAAGTAATACTTTCTATTTTCTTAAGCCAAAGTCTCGTTTATGAATCTCATTTGAGTCATAGGTTAAGTAATAATGAATAACGCCCTCTGTTTTTGGAAAAAATATTAATAATTATACTTGAAAATTCCACAAACCAGAAATTGAATAAATTTATAATTAAATGAAATACGGGGGTGAGCATGTTTGGTGAACACTCCGAAATACTATTAGGAGTAGCTTATACTTTTATTAGCTACGTGAAATATATACAGAATGTGCATAATATAGGCGTAAATTGCCAAAATTATAATAATACACGAACCTTATATTTCTCAAAAAAGTTTATGCTTTTTTGACATTTTAATTGCTTACTGTTGAACACATTGCCCCGTTTTGTATGGTATTAATGTGTTGTATTATTTCATGCCTAACCTACTGTCTCAAACTCTCAGGTAAACTGAAAATCAATAAACAAAAATTATTCGAAAAAATGTAATTTATAAAATTATAATATTTCTACTGTGATACAGGTGGATGCTGTTAGCTCTAGAATTCAGTGTGTTATTCGCCCTTGGCTCCCTTACGATTTGAGCCAATCAGGATATCGTGTCTCGCACCATGTTGGCGCTCGTATCCCGTCTGACTGTTGTGTCTGAACGTCATTAAAAATATCACTACACGGACGCACGCACCCTGTATAACTGAGCATATAGATTACACGTCTCGTATTTGGCGACGGATCGGCGCCCGAGACTTATACATTATACCGTGTGTAACGCTGTGCGACCGGAAGTCACGGAGACGTCGAGGGCGCGTCATAAACCGAACGGGGTCTCTCGCGAGAGTGAAAGTCGGACCGTGGGGAAGCTGGGCGATCATCGAGATAGGTCGGCGACGAGCACGACAGCCTCCGGAGATGATCGTATGACCCGCTGGACATAATGTGAGACGTCCGAGAGCTTATGGATTGGACCGGCCGGTTCATCGTCCAGATTCGGCTTCGTCATTCTGTTATAATATTTTTATGATGGCTGATTTAAAAAAAAAAAAAAAAACTTAATTATTTGATTTTCCTGTGACGCGTTGATTTCAATAATATTATATAGGTATTATTGTATCGTGCGTATTGTGCGCAACAGTCTTCGTGTTCGTAAACTCCAGTTATCATCAGACTGACTTAACAATAAGCGACCGTACGCTCGTATAATATCCTGTGCTTCTATATTTTTGTAAAAACAAAAAAAACTGGCTATATTTAATATTCTCTCCTTGAGTAACAATAACGGCGTTATCAAAAATTCGGTGAATTCGTAAGAAAAAGTTAAAATTACTTTCATGTTATTCGGAAAAAAACTGCCAACACTATGTACCTTGACAGACGTGTTTTGATTAGACAACTATAGACATTTGGTGAGACAATTTAGATTTTAATTCAAAATTCCTCAAACATGTTTCCTCGACTTTTGCAAAAAATATTTACAATATTATACCTACGATAAAAATGATATTGATGTGGAGCTTGGAAAATGTTATGTTTTTTTTTTTACGTTTTATCTCGACTTATAGTGAAATAAATGATAATGTCTTATGATTATTTTGGAAAAATAACTTGAAATAACCATATATACCGTGTATATAAAATGAAACTCTTATAAAATTGGCTTTTGTAAATGGTTATTGAATTATTAAAAAAAGTTTTTCGAAAACCGTATGAAAAACATTACGAACCGTACTCGTACAACATTACAGCTACAGGCAAACCACACAAATAGTATATATAATAACGACATTGTGATGTCACCGCTTATATTATTATTATGTAATTTGTAATTTACACATGTCATAATTATTAACGGCGGCCGTCCGTTTTTAATCTACAAACGGTTCCATATTTATTTATTGAGAACACAAAGTTTGGCCGAAGACAACTCCTCTCGCAATCGTACATCTGCAGTGATTATTATTGAATATCATAGAGTTTTGGACAGTTTTTACGCCTTGCGCAAGCCATATATACACGCTCGTAATACAATAATATCATATTATAATTAATGGTTATTTCGCTCCGTTGGAACTGCAACGTTTGTCGAACGATTTTACCGCGCGATAATATTCGAGGTTCAAACTTTTTTTTATATATTATTCATCTGATTAATAATAATATATTATATTATCCGGTTTTATATTATTATGCTGTCACCGCCCCGATAGAGCGTTGATCTCGGAGATTGTTGACACGACCTCACATCGCCGCTGCCATAAGCGCGTATACCTTATGATTGATCGTACGCACTGAATAAACACGGGTCGCGTTTTTCTTTCTTTTCTTCCGCACACATAATAATATAATATTATTATATGCTCGTATCGTATAAACAATGAGCGTCCGTTTGCATATTGACCGCATTCTTTTTACCATTTTCTTGTTTCTATAAATAAATCTCCACACCGAGCGTGTTATCATACATATAAGTATATATATATATAGGACGTATTAATGAAAAAAAAAAAGAAAAAAAAGTCAACTTTCGATTCTCCCGACCGGCGTGTGTTGTATACGTGTGTGAAGGAGGCGCCGGCCGCGTCATTAGAAAGTGTGACATCTCTTATGTACCTGTACGGTGTATTTGAATACCAGCATAATAATATCCGGATACGAGTTTTTACTACATCGAAAAGTGTATTAAAGCGTCGATCGATTTCGTTACTATCCGGGATGGATTTTTTTTTATTAACATTATTCCTCCGATTAGATAGGTGCCGCTATATAATAAAGGTGAACATATTATTATACTTGTTATAGTATCTATTGTCATCGCCGCCAGTCTCTCGAGTAAGAGTAAAAACGAAAATTAACTATAGGTAGGTATATCGTATGCACGTTATAAAGGTAGGTATTATATTATATATTATTATGTTTCCGTAAGTATTCGTACCTAACCTACGGCCGTATTTATAACAATTTATTTCATTTTTTGTTCGCCAATATTATATTAAAAACAATGTAACTTTTCGATATTTAACGTGGTTCATTTTGTCCCTACGTCGTGGTTCACCATTATGGTCCTATAATATTATTAGATATACATTATAATCTCTAACGACGTGGAATTAAATATAAAGTCAACCGTTATTGTCAAATGCTTATATGTATGTACACAAAATTGGACACGAATTAAGTCATCAATGTAGCAAAATTAAATGCATAATAATTATTAGTAATTAGTTAATAATAAATGTTCTAATGACTTCAAAATCGTTTTATTTGAAAATTAATACTTAGACATTGCTAATGCGTGTATGTATAATTTCGTACGTCGTAAAATAAATCATTATTTACACGTACATGTAAGGTTTCCTGGTTTATTACTTAACTATCTAGTAACTCGTATAAACAGAACGTTCAGTGTCCATGTTAGAAATAAAAATATAAAATACATTTTGAATGTAATAATATCATATTATATTGTGTTCCGCAATAAGTTCGTTATCCGATAGTTATTTCAGAGCGTCGATCTGTTGAAACAGAATTTCGTTTAATTTGGCCATCGGAGGAAATCGGATAAAAATTCTTGTCAAGTTGTCATCGGCCACGTGTGTTTTTATATTTCCGCATTTTGACTCGTTTTTTGTAAGATTACGTAGGTAGCTGAATCAATTTGACCTTGTAAGAGTGCATGTGCAGAGAATATTTCCCTGAAAAGCGTTAAATTACAAAATAGAATCAATCATATCCGTAACTCGACCATAATTAAACATAATTTTGCACGTAAAAGTTTAATTGGTCGTTAATAATTTTTACACATTTATATTACTATTGCATAAAATTATTATGCATGGTACAGATATTACTATGAAAGTAACTATTATGGTTCAAGTATATATAACAGTCGGTATATAAACACTTAATGACAGTTAAACTAAGTACTTAATTGGTTTATACACACGATAGATCATAGTTTTTAATCATCACAGATTTAAACTTCATAACGGAGTCACAACAAGAAACAAGTGTTAAGGATTTAATATTTCTTTCAGACAAATTAAAACAAAATTGAATTTACCAATAAAATATAATATTATAATTCATATAAATAAAAGAGATCTTTGGACGTTTCGAAACGAGTTTTATCGTAATATGTTATTAGCATCGTCGAGAAAAATTCATACTCTAAAACGGAACTTCCTGTGGGTGTATGGGAATGATGGGAATAATAAATAATGGTTACAAAGAACCTGCGCAGTCTTAAGACCAGTGCATGTACGGGCCTCGGATAATCACAAGTCTCCCGCGGAAATAGTCACATAAATATTCGATGTGTTCGTGGAAGTTTGGAGTGGTACTGAAGACGGTACTAAAATCAATATCGGCACTCGACAGTAACCGGAACTAAATACGCGTTTATTATGTGGTTGGGTCGTATAATATGATTGATGTACGTTTACCAGTTCATTGTTTGAAACATTAACAATTTCGGCACTCCGGACATGCGTCGAGACAAAAGGCTGGGACAAATAATGATTAATAAACACTCGAAGTTAAACAGTGTGGAACCTATTGGGAAAACCCATCATGGACGGTAGATTGAATTTAAAAATCAATAATTACCTATTAAACAATCTCGTTTAGTAGTTTACTCGTCTACTTGGGAAAGTTTAATTGCGCAGTGATAACTTTTGAAAACAAACATCTGCAATGACATAATAATCGTCTACACACATATTTAAATGCACATTTTTTATTTCTGTGATCTTCGTTCTGATGTTATAAAATTGATGTATTTATATCCAGGCGCCTAGGTATGATATCGAGATTGAATGTGACGGCGTAGATGTTTGATAACCAATTTTCCATATTACTTCTCTCGAAATCACAATTTATCAGAATTGTACTCACTTCAAAACCACCGTAAAGTAACGAAACGGCAAAGTTTCCGCATATTACCCGCAGTATTTAGACCAAGGTAATTTTTTTATCGGTTTGTTGTTAATCGGATGACGTACCTATAGATATAGTTAGGTACCTACATTGCACAATTTTAAATGTCACTCGAAATTAGCACGACTCGCGACTGCGCCTCCGACGGTTAAGTGTTGTGTTTTTACTTTTCATTACAGTGCCAAATTCAATGTCAACCGGATATTCTTAAGAAAAATGCAAATAAATACATCGTGGACGTTGGCTTGTATGTTAAAAAGTACTCAAGAAAACGAGTATAAATCTGTGATCAACGCTCCAAACGTGGAACTCATCCTTGAGAACCATACGTGTTGTAATCACGGTAATCGGTTTGAAAATAGTAATAATATTTTGTCATTTTTTTTTCGCTCATACAACAATATGTATATACTTATAATATATAATATGTAGAATGTAGATACCATGCGGATAAATTCGGACGATATTGAAACCAGGAACACACAACTCACAGGGCGTTCTGGTGTTCACAATTATCATTGTCTGAGGATATTTGCCATTGTTGGTTTTAAAGTATCTAGGTACATGCACGACATGTCTAATGTATAGAGTGGGCCACCGCGCCGCAGTGTTATAAATCATATTTGAAATAAATAATAACAAATAATAGACCGGTAAATTCTACCACGAGTAGTCAACTTAGTAAAGTAAAGAAAATGATAAGCTCGAACGGACGCGTTTGTTTTTTACCAAAAAAAAAATGTTTTAACCACCGAAAATTGATTATTATCTATCATTAGTCAGCGAGTGGTGTGAGAACATTTTTTCGCTCAAATATCGTAATATATTTTTTTAATTGTGCCACTTGACGTAAAATGATCGAATAACGAACCCGTCCATAATATAATAACATCACGTTGAAATTATTTTTCAGCACGTCCATATAATTATTGATGTAATCGTTTCAGGCTCACCACTTGGCGTATTTAAATAAATGGCTCGCCCATTCAAGTCCCATTTCCACATTATATTTAAATCGATGTTACGCTGCAGTTCTTATTAAATGTTTATAAATAACATATAGGCCGAAAAACTGGGACAAGTGCAATACAAATTATAATAAAATGAAAACCACTATATTATAATTGTATGCGTGTTATTATTTTTACTGTTACTAATATAATAATTATTAACTTCATGTTTTTTTTTCAAGTTCTTAATGGCGGTTCCGTATTAGCAGTCGAAGATTTCTATCGATACGCGTTCAAGAAATTTTGGATGTATGTTTAATTGTTGATACTGAAGATAATGTTATTAGAAAAAAAAACATTTATAACCAGTGTTGGGAATAGATAACTAATAATTTATCTAGATAAAGATAAAGATAACAGTACCTAATTTTATCTAGATAAAGATAAAGATAGTTATACTAAATTTTATCTAGATAAAGATAAAAATTATTACATTTTTATCTAGATAAATATCAGATAATTTCATGTTTAATTTTGCAAATATTCAGTTATATAGGTATTATTTTTTTTAAATACATCATATATTTAAGGCATTAAAAATTGACATAAAATAAAATAGTTTATTTTTTAAATATATATGAAATGTCATTCACTGACTTAATTTTATAATAATACAATGAAGCTGTTAGCTAACATTTGAAAAAAAAAAATAATAACTGTTTTTAAAATAATAATAAGTCAAACCCTACAACATAAAATTACGAGTATTACGATGTAATACTCGAGACTATAAATGAACATTCAATATTAAAATCATGGTATAATGACGTAAATATAAATATTTTTAATTTAAAAATTAAAAAATTTTTTTAAGTAAATTAAAATAAATTATCTAGATATGTTACTCATAGATAACTAGAATTTTATCTAGATGAAGATAAATATGATAGAGTTGAAATTTATCTAGATAAGATAAAAGATGAATAATTTTTATCTAGATAACTTATCTAGATAAATTTATCTAGATATTTCCCAACACTGTTTATAACATGAAATAGGGAAATAATTATCATACCTTAATTTTTATACTGGATCATAGAAACAGTAGGTAACGAATATGCATATCAAAGACTATGGAGCTAAAAGAGCAATATTTCCTATAAACGAATCATTCATAAATATTACAACTTACATAATAGACACAAAAATCAAATAAAAGATCAAATTATGATAACATGGCAAGAACAGAATTTCAAACTAAGGTAATTCAATATGATAGTTTAAAATTATTCTATTAATAGAAATATAAATAAAAAACAATAATAAACAGACTTTGTATTATTATACTCATAGATTCCTACTTTCTAACAGCAAAAAATGGCCTACCAATAAGTATAAAACGTGGAACGGTACATACCGCGAAGTACATCATAACACATCACCGACCTCAACAGCTTCAAAATACTACACAAGTACAAAACTATTGGACGCAGCTCTAGTATTTCTTAAACACATCTAATTCGTCATAATAAATAATTATTATATTCAAATTCTATCTATAAAATTGAAAGAAAAAAAAACTTTTACTAAAATTATAGGCCAACTACTACTTTTATGTAGTAAAATATATGACTTATGTAATTTGTAATCGATTACATTACAAAAAAAATAAAAAAGAATGTTATTACAACTAAAACATAATCTGAAATATCGTATATTTGGTTAATAAAAACTATTGACATTAATATTATTGTACAATAATATTTGTTTCCTAACTTGGGGCACAAGAATTTTTCTCAAACAGGGCAAGACATCCCACAAGAAAAAAATCTTGTTTTTTTCGCATACAAAATTTAATATCATAAATCTAATCAACGAAAAATTCCACGAGTTTCCGACAAAGAGATTGAAACCACTTTATTTCGCAATATTTTCGTATTTTGAAATTCGTTGGGAAATCGTTTGTTGGTTTTCAATTAAACATATTTTTTTTAAGACTGCGTTTGGTTTTTTCAATAGCCCATTCCATATTCTCTGCATGTTTTCTATTTATATAGTATATATTAATGATTATATTATATTTACTCTATCGACTTTTATTTACACAAGATAAATACATGTTTAGCGAATAGCTAGTTTAAATATAATTGCATAATAATTATTGTGTATAGGTAAATGAAATTTTTGCGACTCTGTTAATGCTGTATTTCAATAAATCCATGAACAGTGCGATTCAAAGTTCAACAGTCGAAAGCCTTAAAAATACGCGTGGTACGAGGTAATAAATAAAATATTCTATGCCAAAGTTTTTAAAACATATTTTCAAACTGCATATGAAATGTGTTGTTTGTTTCTTGTGGTCAACCGTAATGCATCATACGTTTTTTAAATGTAAGCTGTTGTTTTTAGATTGTTATTGACGTTTTATATAATACACATTTTTTACATTTAAATTTAATACTTTTATATAATAATAATATTATAACTATTATATACTTATACTTACACGATAATACTATAAACCTTCATTGAATTCTATAGTATGTAGTTTAACATTTCATAAACTTGATCGTTGACAAACGCGTATGCTAAAACATTTTAAGCATGACACATGTACAACTGGTTTTATGTAATACAAACGGAATCCATTCATTTTTTTTTATAATCAGTTTATTTATTATTCTATTAAAATCTAGACAAGTATGATAGACCGAAAACGATCTATATGACATTATTTTTTTTGTGGCTCACTAGCAATAAGAGTTCACATATTTAATATTTTAATAATAATATTTATTTATTTTCATTATAATAGTTTATCTTTGTGTTGTATGTATTTAAAATAAAAGCGAAAATTGAATAATTTATTATTAAAAACAACAGGGTTTTTAATATACTAAGTATATTTTTATGCGTGTATAGGTAGTAACTATTTATCTGTATAGGTATATATATATATATTATATATATATATAATAATGTTGCTTTTAATAACTTTCTGACCTAAATATGTGTATAATTGAATCAATATTAATTTTGAGTTATTTAATGACCCAAATATGCGAAACTTCATGAGTGTTCACTGATAACATATTTTATCACTAATTAGCGAATTTTATTTGCGTTTATCTGTATGCAAAATTAGCACGGCATTTTTCTACACATTTTACGATAACTCATTGAATTCACATTAGATGGCGAGTAATTAATATATAGCACTTATATATTTTGGTCTTTGGACCATAGTGTACTTACTGAGTATTTCTTAACCATACCATTTACATAATATTTCAAAAACTTTGAGATATACACTTTTAATGGGACCTATTGCGTGTATTCGTTTGTAATAATTATATGGAAATTTACTGATAACATTGCTTCGTTGGTACATATTCGTAAATAAAATAAATAATTTAGACCTTTCAATTATTATTTGTTGAACATTAAACGTGCAAATTAAATTAGATTTTTATTTCATAGTACCCAAGTAGTATATTATTTTATATTAAAACCAAAATATAACGTTAAAATTTGTAATAAATTATAAGGTACCTATTTACAATAGTATAACTTTTGTTTTATTTTCATTTTTACATCACATTCACTTTAGTATAATTTTACGTATTGTAGACTAAACATTCGTCGATTCTCGTTAATTAACGACGTCCGAGTAGGGAAAAAACAAATTTTACAAATTTAATCTAGTAGAATTTTGAAAAGTGAAACATTTTTAAATAAATGTGTGAAAAAACAAGTTTGTTTTTAGGTATCTAATATGGTAAATAAGACGAATAGAGAAGGTTTGAAGAATAAAAATAGTGTGTGAAACGTGTGATACAAATATAAATTGTTGTTATTTAACTTATTTTCGGGGTGTTTATAATAGAATCAATCGTAGATAGGTGCGTTGTATAAAACTACCAACTATTATTATATACCTATGTACATATAAATACGAGAATAAATATTTTGTGGAAATAATAGAAGTACACATTTCTATCAAAATGAAAATAATAACAGTGAATATATGTTGATTTATTATCACTGCTATGATAAATATGCGCTCGTAAAAAATGTCGATATAGGTCAAAATATACATAGATATATACTACGATGCGTTTACATGCTACACACACACACTTAATTATACATATATATATATATGTATAGGTACATACAAAATATGCGATCGAACTGCAATAATAATCTTCTAAATGGCTAAATCGATTTCGATTGGGTTTTCAATACAGGCTGTATGTAGAGAACTTTGCAAACATTGATCTATACAACTTTTAAGCTCGGATATGGTTATTTCCAAAAAATGATTGACTGTTAAAACTTTAGGGGCAACATTTGAACTATACCTGTCATTAATTTAATATAGGTCTTTTTGTCACGGATAAGCCCTAGAAACACCAATAGTCAAGTGATTTTTTTAACTTATAGCAGACACTTCGGTACAGGTTTGAAGCATAGATATATATGGACCGAACACTTGTTCCGGGAAAAGTGAGGGAGGAAATAAGGAAATATAGTGATACATCCGTGTCGCCATCTGTCGGTTTTTATAGCGACCTAAAAAAAATATATATCTATAGCTGAACCACTCAAATGACCGAGTTGAAAATGAGTGTTTCAGTTTATTAGACTTGTGGAGGTACTCCTAATCTAGCTAAACAGATTTTCACATTGAGATAATACACTAAAACCGAAATATACTGAGTTGCGAACTCCGTAATTTGTAACTGTCGTTTTTTTCCCTGGCTGGTTGTACCGCTACCTAGTAAATATAATATAACACTACTTCGTGTGGTTTTTATGGGTGTACAGATAAGTTCACTTTAGTGGTTCGCCCGTTAGGTTAATGTTGTACCGATGCATAGTTTAGCGTGTATGTTATTGAGAAAGCGGAGATAAGAGAAGAGTGAGAGGATGTGTGTGTGTCTGATTGTCTGAGAGAGAAAGAGTCGATGACACGGTGGCGCCAAGACGCGTCCAATACGGAGACGCTGTGCCAAATCCAAACCGGACATTTGGACAACATAACCAGGTGTCCCTTTTGCCACTACAAATCGACGATGAAAGCGGTGACGACGGTAGTGGCGACGACAGTTGCAGTGGTGTCGACGGCTGCTCTCGTGTAATCGTGGAACGGCCAAGGGCAAGCAGTAGGTTTGGTTTCGGAGAGGCGGCGAGGCCGTGGTGAATCGATCACTGCGGTCCACGGTCACGGACCTCCTTATTCATCCACAGCACACTGCAACGATTGACCTGTACACACGCACATACATTATTATTATCATCATCGTCATCGTCTTAGCTGAAGTCGTATAGTCGCAGTCGTAATTGTGATTATTATTATTATTATTATTATGATGATGTTGATTATGCTACGGATATCCTGAGGGGTAAGACTGTAAGAGCCGGATTGATACCAGACAGCAGGATACCAAACAGTGCTCAGCTGTACGGCAACGGTGGCCGATGATTACGTGGATATAATAATAATAATAATCATAAATTAACAAGACGGTAATGGTTCCGGTCGTACTGATTTTTTTTTATCATAATCACGATAGGAGCGCCCAGAAAGTAGAGGGAATAATAAGCGCATAGTTGCAAAAAAAAAGAACAGTGTACTTACGTTCCTATATAAAATCAACATTCCTAGGTAAAGATTCGGACCGGAGTCCAATGGGATTTTCTGCACTTTTATAAACCAACGAAGGATTCCTATTAACACATTATATATACATATTATATATGTTTACGTGACGAGTGTACACGATCGGCACGCGCGTACTGTCGATGGTACTTAAGATGTAATACCCGACGAAGCCGCATCCGAAAGAGAATACTAATGTTTTTAATTACGCGAAAATAATATAAACAGACCAGCAATTCTTCGTCCAGAGACTATTGTGTAAAATAATCTCCACCAAAAATACACTGTTGATCAGTGGCGTAACTTTAACGTTTCGACACGTGAGCGAGATTTTAAATGAATACCCAACAGTCCCTACACTTTAGGCCAGTGTTGATCTGGATGAATTTAAGCTAGAAAGCACAATATTTTCTTTGGGATTTACTACGTACTGTATAATAGCTATTTCGATAAAAAAACAAATGGCCGTCACCCTTTTTTACCGACATTTTAGGTACCATTATTATTCCCTCGTCACACTTCAGTGTACTTTTTCACCAAACGAAGTAAATAGTATTCTGAAACACGTCAATATAGAATAGAATTATACTTACTTACTCCGTCGCTTTTTTAAAAATGTAAAACAGTCGAAGATAGAAGAATAATTGTATGCAGAAGAATTAATCAATAATGAGTTACACTCTAAAAAACAAACTGCATCAAAAAATTAAAACTATATAAAACAAAAGCATTAAGTGACGGGGTCGGGGGCCCACATAATATTGTTCAAGGTCTGGCCACCACCGCACCCTCGAATTATTCCAATAGTGTTACACCACTGCTGTTGATAAACGCCGCCGTTATAGCAGACATCTCGCACGTCATTTCGTATAATAATATTATTATTACATTGTATTGTATATACTCGCTCGGTACTATATAACGTAATGTTACGACGTGTGTAACGCCGAAGGTGGGTATGATATTATATCATTATATGCATTATGAAGAAGATAATAATAATAATGTATTCCACCCCGTGCGATGACTCAGGCGGAGGCTTGCGTTTTAGTAGTGAAATATCGGTGGCGATAAGTCGTCAGCCACGGAACAGTGAAAAATCGTCGTGCGCCGATCGTTATCACGGCCCGAGTAGGTATGTTTATTGTAACTTTACCAGTTACGCGGCCAACCAAAACACGGTTAAATCTGTACTGATGAGTGACACATAATGCGTATTAGACTTTTAGCTTACCTATAAGTAGGTATGATTTTGGTTAGTAATTATAAGTAATTACCCATGATATTGCCGATAATGAGAATGATTTTTTTTTGGTTCAAGCAAAATATTTTATTCCATAATACCATAGGTATACATAGTATATTATATTTTATATACTTTTTATGATTTATGGTACACATTTTGACATTTTTAAATACACAACAATAATGATATATTAATGCACAATGAGACGTTTATAAGTAGGTCTACGTTTTTTAACTCTCAGAGTAAGAAATAATTCGATACGACAAACCAAATTCTATATTTAATGCGCATAAAAAATTATTTTTAAGTACATTTCTCAGATTAACTAAAGGTACCTCCAAAATTAAGTTAACCCTAGCCTAACTTAATCCGAACTGCTCAAATGCATTAACTCTGCGTGTAGATAGGGTACACTGTGAAGTCCAAAAAACGATGGAGGAAACAAAAAAATATCGTGCACATTGTTATATTCGTTTCACCACTCTAATAATACGATATATAAAAAAATACTGTAAACAATAATAGTATTATACGTATTTTTGTGAATTCACTATATGTTGAACTTCGCCAACTCAAAAATCACCACCCTATAATATTTTCTCATTATTACAATGTTAAATTAGTAAACTTAAGTCTCGTTATTTCTAGATTAAATAATGTAAAACTTTTAAACTTGATTTTTACTAATTTTAGTAATTTAGGTATTTTTAGTAATTTAAGAGTAATTTTAAAGGTTTTTTATTCGATTTTTTTTACATTTTATAGTCATGAAGGAATACACTTTAAATTGGTGAATTGTAGTTGGTACTTTTATATATTTGTAAGTAAATACATTTTATGTCTCGATAAGTCGAAATTGAAAACTTGAATTTTGTTCTAGTCTTTCTTATTCTAGATATCTAGAGATAATATTGCGTATTGATGAAACCTTTCCATTTCGTTACCTTTGTAGCATGTTTTTCAATGATATCAAATATAAACGATGCCATTTTAAAATATTGATTTTTTTAATTCATCAAAAACTTTTAGATTGCTTAACCATTACCCACATAATACCATGTTTTTAACACATCGCAACAGATCGAACAATCCGGTTTTAATTATAAACTGTTTTACTTATAATAATCTTGAGTCATGGTGACATAGTGTTAATACGTTCAAATTCACTCCGTTGATGGGTATAGAAAAGCTTGTTGAAAATATTATTGACTATTTTACATTTTACGTATGTTACTCCTTCGTGGTTTTGTATGACTACGGCCAGTGGTGCATGGTTTGAATACACCCGAACGATTTGTGTTCTTTTGACATTTGAAACTGATGTGTAACCTAATGAAGGCCTCTCGCAAACTTTTTTTCTCTGTTTATTTATTGAATAGTATTATATGCTACGTAGGCCATTAATCATTTACTTATATATATATTCACACACACACACACCTATATGTTTTTTTTTAAATTATGTTAACGCTACGTGATTGTACGATTTGATATTACACCGAAGCATACTATGTATATAAATATATATTTTTTTTTAAGAAATCATAATTAATTCTGTCATTTTTCCTGACGATTTATCGCTTTCTACTGATGAAATACGTCGTGTAGTGTACAGACGTAATTTGTATTTGTAAACCGATACGGTCGTACTTTTGTTGCTTTACATTGTTGGTTATCGATCAATTATTATCATATGACACGTGAGTGAAAATGTACATAATATTAAAATTGTTATAGTCCAGAGATTACACGCTATTTCGATTAGGTATACCTCTCTATTATCCCAACTGACTGCAACAATTTTACTGTGCAATTAGGTTTGTGGCCGAATGTCGGACGCGTAATCACATAATTTTGTTTTCAAGATTCAGGTTTATAGATACCTATAGTTGTTATACCGCCTATGCCTACGTCTGTGTCACTATCTATTTCCAGCATTTTGATCTTGGTCGTCGTTTACTCTGCATCTCGATTAGACCGAAATATTAACAATACTGTTTGAACTTGTATCTTGCGTTTGGGCATGAACAATTTAAGTAATGGCTGATATAATATAGTGATATGAATAATATAATATTATACAAATATATTAAACAGTAAACACTCTTAGTTACCTGTATCAATTGAATACAAAATTATATAACCTTATATAATACCTATACAGTATACCATGTATCTTAAACTAAGATTTAAATGTATTCTGTTTTACAAAATATGAAGTTTAGGACACAGTTAGTCAGGTATTATTCTTAATTATTATTTACTATGCATTATATTAATGTTTTCAGCATGGTGAGTATTTTAAAATGTCGAGTACAATTAAATGTACATTAATATTGTTTACAGTTTATAATTAATAAGTATATATATTTTAGTTCCATTTAACTAACGAAAAAAGTGTTATAGTCTTTTGCGGTTAGGTACCTACATAACTATGTTAGTTATTATAATACTTAAAATGATGAACGAGCATAATTTATTTATGCGTGCGTTGAGGAATTGGCTATAGTGGTGGATGAGATGATAACAGTGACGCGAAACGATCCCTGAAACACATAATTGAATTCCGTGGTTATTAGACAAGACATTTTTCAGGTCATATGTAAAGGTGGGAACGGTAGCAAAATATCGCACACATTATAAGTTATGAGTGTTTATGAAGCTCGTGACGACCCAACGACCGAAGAAAGTATTTTATTATTATTATTGATATTAATCGTATCACGCCGGAATAGTGTAAACGAAAATAATAAAATGTTTACGATAGGTATACTCTATACGTAGGTATACCGGAGACAAACGAGTTTCACGCCCCCTTTTTAATACAAGTATAGCAGTATAGTACCTAGTGTAAACGGTGATGGAAATGGCTCGGTGCCTATAATAACGGTGGTCGTTGACGTTGAGGTACATAATATTATTTCATTTATGTTGTACATAATATTAAAATTAATAATATATGCATAATATACGAAGACGAGTACCTATGGCGTATAATATAAATGTTAGTGTTAATAATTGTGCCCTTATAACGCCATCGACTGGTGTCGTTATTTTTTTAAATTTTTAACCTGATGCTGACACACGTAATTTAGCTT
The DNA here is from genome assembly GCA_027563435.1 of Nasonovia ribisnigri. Taxonomy (NCBI): domain Eukaryota; kingdom Metazoa; phylum Arthropoda; class Insecta; order Hemiptera; family Aphididae; genus Nasonovia; species Nasonovia ribisnigri. Next base: position 243,066 of record JANEHU010000571.1, read on the forward strand.
ATACTCTATAGTCGTGTACAACATAGAGAGCAATGCCGTTTTTTTTTTTTTTTGGCAGTGGTCAAAGAGGTTAACGATCTTCTTCGGGCTATACCGCATATACGATACCGTGTAATATTATTATATATTTTCTATGTTATGTGTGTAGAATAAATAATAATACGCGAGCAGGAGCGTATGTGTATAATTAATTTCCAAAAATCATAACGTTAAAATAAACACATTCGTTGGAACGAAAACGGTAGCGCCGAAATGGCAGTATGTGTATATGGTACTCATTAAGAACATATTAATTTAACCAAAACATTCTGAAAAGAACCGATTTTTTTTTTACAAGTATTATAATTATTTTTAGTGTATAACACGTGTTGTTGTTAGGTACCTAACTGACGTTTTCCAACCCATTTTATTGCCTATGATACTATTTCAGCAATTTGTGGTAACGAATCCAACTGATACGCAGGAGACACGGTAAAAATCATGAACGAACGTTTATGTTCACACTTTCCGGAATATCAAATAAGTTTGCAATTCCTCAAGCCCTGCTTCAAAAAAATGTATGAGTTCACGACTTTTACACATATTCAATGTTATTGGAATTAATCAGTAATTATTATTTGAACTAATGAGATAGGCAAATTCTATATATTTAGTATACTTATTTATTTTTCACATAGGTAATTGAAAACGTTTCGGATGTACAATAGATTGATAATTAAATAATAAATATTTGGTTTGACGTTAAAATATTAATAAACTGCAGTTTCTTTTAATCAAGTTCAATATCACTAAATTGGTATTAAATAAAATAAAAATAACTATTTTCATAGTTAATGTTAGATCCGACAGTTTTAATGAAATCTGTATGAGATTTTACGTCAAGTTGCATATTTACCCATCAGTTTTTGATTTTAGCCATTTTTTGAGAAAGGATAAGTTGGTATATTACATAATATAAATGTCTATTATATTTTTGAGTCGTATAGATAAAAAATAAAAATAACTAAAATAATGAAATGTGAAAATTCTATTTTTAAGTAGTTTTACCCGAATGATGAAAAATAGTTAATAATAATAATAATTATGATTCTGGCCCGGATTTTTAAGAAAATGAATATTCTTCAACATTTAACTTATTCAATAATTCTGACTAAATATTTCAAAGCTTCGTAAGGTTTTATATAATTTCTAGATATTTCCATGAATAGTTCGATAAGTTATAAACATGATCCTTTATAATAAATTAGTAAAAATAATTTTATTGAAAATACCTTACAGTTTATACATCCTCATTATTATAAAATATTCAAGAACTTGTTTATACAATATACATTTAATACAACAGTATAAACATTAAAAATATACATTTTCTAAAATTTTGTATGCTTAAATAAACTCAAGTTCTTCAATATTTTACTAACCTGGACTCTAATTATGATTTGTAAAGTTATTTTAGTTGTACGTAAATTAACGTCATAATTGACTATTATTAATATTTTTCTAAAATTAAATGAGGCACATTGCGCCAGAACAGCATACCTATAGCAAATTTATTAAAAAAAGGAATATTACGATTTATGCATTTTTTAAAAAAATATAGATTAACACGCATAATATAATATATAAAAGTGACAAAAAATTTTAAATAAAAAAAAATATTACCTCCATACAAAAATCGCTATGCACGAATTCTGTTCTCGACCTACCTCCAAGGTTGATGCCCAGTCCGACGTCCGAATCAGACAAAATAGTGTTTGTGTATAAGTAGTATATCTGTTAGTGACAAAATCATTTTTGGTGTTTTTCGAAAAAATTGAAAAACAGTAGATCTTCAGGTATAAAAATCGCTTCTCCTTTTAATACTATAATACGTCAAAACGATAACGCTCGAAAATGTTCACTGAAACATCTGAACGCCGTATAAGATGTTTTCACACCAACAATTTATTTTTGAATTGATTGTAATGAAATAATTGTAAGAAGATAACAATATCAATAAATAAATATCAATATAACATGATATTTTTGTTATGGTTATTATTTTAAATTGTAGTTAGTTTTTTATTCAATGTTAGTGTAACGATTTACAGATTACTGTCTGTTTACTCGTCGCTTAAGTCACACTTTGTGAATTTGATCAGGTTACCAGGACACAGGAACGTTGAATACTGAGGGTCATACGATGAGGTTCGATTCCCAGCTCGGGCATATTACTTTTATACTTTTTTTTCTTGTTTTTAAATAATGGTGGTCTCATATTTTATGTTGAATAATAACATCTATGTAACATTTTCTAAATGTTACAAGTTGATTTAAAACGTTTATGTGAGATAATTGTGCACAGTGGGTCAGTGGGATATTATTTATTATGGAATATGACAACATAACATTAGGTATATATTATGTAAGTATGTGATTTTTTTATGTTACATACATATCGGATTTGTATTGCAGTCAAATAGTGCATATTTGTTTCAAAGGATGTGCTTATAGTGCTTATACTGTTTCTTAGATGTCAGCAAAAACAAGGCATCAGATGTTGCAGCAATGTTTTTTTTCAAGTATGCAAGTCGCATTGTGATGTTACATGTTCAAATAAAACATCGTTGAAACATTGATACGACAATTATTCATTGCACAGTGATACATATACATTACACTATTTGCATAGCCAGTAGTCGAATTTTGAATCACAAAGTGGAGAGTGGCAGTCATAATATTTATGTTTTTAAATAACATTATTAATTCGGTTTACTATGTATGTAGGCATAATAACGTAGGTAGGTACCGTATAGATATATCATAATAATCAAATTGTCGTACTCCGCGTTACTCTTGTGATCTTATAAAAAAAAATCCCACCGAGCATACCCTCACTAGGATATTTTCAGAAGAGAAGAAAAATATTTCCCTCCCCCTCCCATGATAATTTTTTAAGGTTGACATATTATTTTCCTACCAATATGTCTTAAAAATGCATTTGATCTTATATCGTGGCACGGCGTTTCCATAATTGTGAGTTTTGAATTTTAGAATTTCCATGGGTTGACTTAAAATATTAGATGTGTATGCATCACAGCATCTCTCCGACATCACCCCGGATAGACAATATCGCCGTCGTGTCTGTTGATCGAATCAATATTGCTATGTCGTGGCCGTCACGTCGTTAGCCATGGCCATTATTACACTCCTGCAAGGACTGCATTATTTAGAACGGACGGACGGACAGACGATGGCGATCCATATAGGTCGCGTCGTGTCAGACAACAATATTATAATAATTTCGTATCGGACCACGGTATAATATCGCATACCTACTGTATATTACAGTATCGTATATATTTATAGTCGTTTTTATAAAATATATCATATCGGTGCAGCCCGAAAACGTTTCCGTCGTCCCACCGTGGCCGCACGACAAAGCATTGCCATAATAATATATCGTTGTATAACAGTCGATAATCTCAAAGTCTATATATTACGTTCTATACTGTGGTGATGTTACGAAAGTAAAAAAAATAATAGTTATAATAAATAAATAAATAAATATTACGTTTTTCCACACATTCGGTCACGACATCCGGGCCGATTAATCGACTGAGAATAACCCACCAAATGACGTTAAAACGACAATGGGCAACAGTTAGAGGCACCAAAATATCCGTCTATATATTTCGTTGTAAATCAAACACTGGTTTATTATTATTATTTTTTCTTTTTCTTCAATGAATAGTTTTTTATCAGAAAAATAATCCATTTAGTTAAATATTTTTCTTTTGTAAATCTTTTTTTTTAGCAATTATTCCTTAACAACGTCATTGTCATCATAAATAAAATCATATTTTTCATTATATTTTCTTTGAACACCTTATGGTTGATGGTTATACGTTTTAACTAATCGAAACCGTTTTCAGACACAAAACTCGAAACCCGAACAATTTTGAAATCGTGCTTCAGACACGAAACCCGAAACCCGAAATTTCTGGACACGTTTTTACTCCCTGGTTATAACCGGCTTCCGATGCACATCAAGTTTGCGTGCATCTAATTGCATAAAGAGAATATATAACCTATAAAAAATAAGACGATTAAATAATATTTGAGTTACTAATTAGAAATAACTATATGTTTCGTATTATATAAACATTGTTTGATCTATATCAGAATATACAATTTAAAAGAATGGCTTGGTAATAAAAATAATAATATATAGTTGGAAATATTAAAAATAATTTCCATAATATCAAAAACGATATAACATTAGTTTATTATAAAATATAATGTTAATTTATTTAAAATACAGTACTTTAAATAAAAATAATAATTGTTGGCGGATAAAATGAGCGTGGAATATCCAAATATTCAATGGAACTCTGCATGATATTCGTTAGTCATCATTCATAATATTTACTTATTGCAAACTATAATATTATGTAGAAATGTTATATAATATTTTCTTATCTAAAAAACCCATTCGTACGTAGGTTTATCTGGAAAATCAACATAATATAGAATTTTCTTTTTCATGGCCGTACGGTTAGGGCATATTCGAGCAAAAATCTTCATATAGATATGGCGAAGACTAAGAATGTTATGGAAGAGTCCGATTTAAATGAAAAATATAATATGGAATCTGAACGCAGTTCATCACGGATCAACTTAAGAAAAAACCCAATTCCCGCATTTCTGTGTCACGGCTGACGTCACGACGAGCATGGCGACCATTAGATCTCTGCAGCCGCACGACCCCACGCCACTGAATTTTTTTCACTGACAATTTTTTTTTCAACCTCATTTCACGTGGCCGATTACTGACCCTGTAGTACACACGGACACACCAGTCGAGTCCATAAGCGCATATGGTAGGCGTCTAGATGGCGGTGAAACGGTATAATATGACGTCCAAGTAATAATAGTTACATTTCGTTGGTCCGAAAGTGCGGAGCGTGAAATGTTGTACCTAATACAATGTACGGCGAACGACATACCAAACATTTCCCCGACGAAACTTTGTGTGCGTTGTTGTGAATAAATGTACGTATTATAATAATACATTAATAATATATGCGCAGGCGGTATTTTCATTAAAATATTTATAGATTAAATCATTCGATTATGTTAAATAGCTGGGAACTCGGAAGCGGAGGCGATCGGAACCGTGTACCGGAATGCCGAGCATGTTCGGGTCCTCGAGGAATCGATTGTGCGCTGGCAAGAATCCCTAGAAACTTTCCATAGGTAATTTCCGAGAACCGGCAGGGATTTCGCATACGAAAGTTTTAACAATTCGTGTTTTCTCGTCGGCCCACGGCATCCAAGCGGAATACGTGAATTTAATAATACCTTTTGTATCCTATATTTGCGTTATATTAGGCACATTGACTTTGCCAATAGTTAATTATACGACGTTATGACGGTAAATAATGCGACGCGTGCGGCTGTATTCCGTAGATACCCATATAATATATGCTATGCAGCTGATGTTATATTAAATTAAGTTCGGAGGCCTCCGAGAGCAATATAATTGTTGTTTAATATACTTGTAGAACGCGTCTGAACAATATTTTGTTAACTCGACGATATAATCGCCGTTTACCTATGAGTCATCATTAAGAAAATATTTTTTACAGAAATACATAATATATCTAAGAAAGATAGACATAATATTTTTTATCACGTTGCGTAGAGTAAAAACTAACCTATCTACAGGGATGTCTTTATTGTATTGTACTATTGTGATATCTGTATAAATACGTATAAATTATTATATTGTGTATACGCAGTATTTTATATTATATAAAATGATTTACGTATGCTATTATAAAAAACAAAAGTGTATTATTATATAATACGTATACCTAAGTAAATATTATTTGATTATTTGTGCGTTGTTCATTATTTCCATTATATTCACATTCAGACTGTATAATGAATAATAATGGGATCCAAGTCGGGCGCGTTTATTATAATATGTGCAAACCAATAACTAGCACGCCGGTGGATGACAATTGTAGTGTATCATTTTAGATTCTGAGCGGAGCGATGAATGTATTGATTTTACAATGATGTGTGTTTTTTTTTTTTTTTATTTTTTTTTACTTTTTTTATTTTTATGCCTGTCATCACCTTTTAGGACAGTAAAAATGCTTCGATTTTCTTCAATAGTACCTTTTCTGATAGGAAAGTGAATCTAGTTGGTACTTTGGGGAGTCAAAAGTTAAAATTTCCCAGTATTTTTCATGAGCGCCGTGAAAAACAAATGAAAAATTAAGGAAAAAACGGGAATTTTTACGGAAAACCAATTTTCGACAAAATCGATTTTGGTTTTTGGTATAACTCTAAAATAAATGATCGTAGATACATGTAATTTTGACCGAATGTTTATATAAGCATTTTCTACACACCATAGCATTTTCAAAATATTCTGACTTATTTTGAGCTGTTAACGGACATTTTCAGTTTTAAATTTTTTAGTTTTTTTTTCTATAAATGTCAATAAAATTTTATTTGTCGGGTAAAAAATCTTGAAAATTTAATAGTAGGCTTCTAATATATAGTTTCAAAGGCAGATGAAAAATATTAAAAATCCGTAGTCACAATTTTTTTTTATAGGTAATCAAAGTTCAAATTTTGACAAAATACGTAAAAATGACGAAAATGTGCAATTTATTTTGAGTTAGAAATTCATAAAAATTTTTCTTTTTAAATCTAAGGTTTGAAAATGTGATACAAGAATCCTTATAAGTTTGCCTAATTTTATCAATGAAAAAATGTTTATAAGCAAGTCAACATAAATTTTTATGAGCATTTTAAGTTCAAATTTGTACAAGATTAGATATTCACTCAATTTTTCATGTAGCGATTTTCTTAATTTGTTGCAATTCAAAAACAAATAACTGTAGATGCATGAAAATTTCACTGAATGTTTATATAAGCATTTTCTATACACCATCTAATTTTTGTTATATTTTGACTGTTTTTCAGCTTTTTACGGACGATTTCAATTTTCAAATTTTTTAGTTTTTTTTCTATTTATATCAATACAATTTTATTTGTTGGGCCAAAAATAATGAAAATTTAATACAAGGCTCCTGATATATTGTTAAAATAGCAATTGAAAAATATTAAAAATACATAGGCACACATTTTTTTTATAAGCATTTAAAGTTCGTATTTTGACAAAATTCATCAAAATCTCGAAAATTATTAATCATTGTAATTAAACAATTATAAAATGGTCAGTTTTTATAACTAAGGATTGAAAATTTAAAATAATGATTCTAATAAACAGTACATACTGTAAACAAAAAATCTAAAAAATATATAAACACAGTTATTTTTTACAGACGTTTTAAGTTTAAATTTGGACGAAATTACATATTAAAATCAATTTTAACGAGTAAAAGTATATATTATTATATTTTTCTAGTATCACTGATAATTTAAGGTTAATAATTAAATAATATGAATAATATTAATTTAACTTAGCAGCTACCGTAAAATAACAATATCAATATAATTTAAAATATCCTAGACTGACATACCGTCTCCGCTCAGAATCGTTTTTTGTATGCAATGATATTATATCATTGAATTCAAATTTAATACCATTCATTATACAGTGATCTACTTGTAACCTACTGTACAGCAGAGCGACATCCACTTGACCCCCTTTTTATTCTGGATTAATGTCATTGAGTATTTATGCATAGATGATAATCGTGCGCACGTGTTTTGCAGGACAGTTAACTAACCGAGATGCGAGCCTTTTTTTTATTACTATAGTTTGAAAAATGGTTGTTATATCGGCTATGTATATACTTTGTATATGACGGATATCAATGGATATCATCGCGAATGCTTGCAGAAAAACTTGTCCTTGGAATTAAAATACGAGGTCCAGACGTACAAGAAATACGACCGTTATCATCTCGACCGTTATCATTTCGACCAGAGATTAGCTTAGAAGTGATGTTTTGGCACCCGTGATTTTTCGAGTATAGCGTGTATATGATATGTATAGGTAGGTACACCTATTGTATTTTATCTTGGACTGTAATAATGTTTGCGAATTGCGAGTGCATAATGAATGCTACACTGAGGATTTTTATAATTATGTCGTGTTTACTTATATAAATAAAAACACCAATACATAATGAGAAAAATTACTTATACTTAGAATTAGAACAGGTGTCTATTTTTACCATACCTAAAAAATATTTAGAGCTTGATGTAGAATTATAAGATCTAGAGCGGTAGAAACGCTGTAGCCAGTAACTGAAGAAAGTTTTTATGTGTCTAAACCTGAGGCCATGATACTTCAAATAAATTTCTAGTCTAAATCAATGTAAAACGGGAAATCATTTTTTTTTTTTTATTAATAGTATTATTATTAAATCGTTTACATATTCAAATCGTGTAATATTGCGTTCAATATTGAGTCGTTGCGGAATAGACGTAGACAAAAAAACTGGGGCAAAGATAATAATTTTAAAATGTTCACCGTGGTCAAACTCACTCGTAAATGAAGACAATTTATAATAAAATAGCTGTATTATGTATTATAGTGAGTAACTAGTTGTGGCGGTCAAATGTACGTAGCCAAACGGTCGATCACGATCGACGGGTTGATCTAGGACAATTTTAAAGTCGATCCTCCTTCGTTATAACTTATTATACATTTTGTAGATACAGACATACAGTTACATATATATTTCGAATTAAATTGTACATATAATATAAAATGGCACTTTTCATATGAAAAATATAAAATTTGAATATCGAGCTACGCACTTTCTGTTTATCACTCAGAGTTGCATCTTCATTTAACAGTTAACGACTAATCTTCAGATTATAATTAACTGACCAGTGGTATGTAATGACACAATAACACACCGACAGTATAATGTTTATTTATTTTTAAATTATTTAAAATTTTAAAGTGAAACACTTATTTTTAGATAATTGCACACTTTAATTGTATTATTAATTAACTATGCAAGTATATTTATTAATTAATGATAAAGATGACTTGAAAATAAATAAATAAATATGTATTTTTTTACTTAGTTTAGATCTTCAAAATTATTCACAGTAGATCTTAATCGAAAAAAGCTTGACCACAAATACCAAATTATTACCATTGCCATCGCATGCATACGTAAAAAATATCGATAGTAGAAATACGGTAGTATCTCGTCCATCTGTATATATACGAATTACGGGAGCTAAAATAAAAAATGAATACGGTGAATTACCCAGCATAGTGCTAATAAAATATAATACAGTTTTGCCGGCACTTGCTAAACCGCGCGCGTACAAAAGTCATATCGTGTCGCCTAGACCGCTCGGCGGTGGTTATTGTTTGTACGAAATTCAATTAGATCGGAAAACACGTGCCACACACAGCTTTTTAATTTTGCACACGGTACACACTGCACCTGTATATAAAAAGCCTAACTCCGCGTGCGTGTGCTACACGTTATTACATTTGACCGTTCTTTGAACTACTCCACACGTACAAGGGACTAAATATTTATGTATGGTATATATATATATAGCCACTGCGGTTTACGCTATCTATATATATATATATTAGATATATTATATTCTCCGTGTGCGGGCCAGGAATGTGATAGCATATGCCACGGTGTACAGCGACTAGCGAGTATAACATCACACCTTTAAACTCGCACCGCAGTTTTTAATTAACGTCACCATAAACATACTCGACGACTTTTCGCGCACTTCGTCGCGTAGTTATTATTATCGTGGGTACCTACCTATGCACTTTTTCTACCGACCACGTACCACTCTCGTCCCAACACGTATACTCACTCGCGTCCAAGTATTCATGCATGTTCAAGATGGATTTCGTTTTTCTTTTAATACATTATCATCCCAAAAAACTAAATTTCGTCCCACGTCGCAACTCGATAACTTTTCTCATACAGTTTTTAAAACTGTTTACTTCCTCGGTAAAATGTCAAATACTTAATACAAATGGTTTAGGCGTGTAAAACGTTAAAACGTTTCGTATAGTTAAATTTGATTTCTATTAATTTACTTTTTAATTTACTTAACTTATTTTTTTGTTAGCAAAAAGAATATAAAATATATCCACAGCCAATTAAAATCACTCAATATGTTCTTAATATTTTAGAAAAATTAGACAGTGACATAGAAAAATCGAAAAATTGTTTCAACAGCTTCGTAAAAATAAATATCATTGAGTTTCCAATTGTTGTCACTGTGCATAATAACAACATATGTTATTATAATTTGTGGTCATCGTCCGCCAAGTGTCTTAACCAAAAACAATAACATATTAGTGATATGTACCACCATATTATTTGTGATGTGTTTCACTGCATGCAGATATAAAGATGAAATTGAAACAGATATAAGAACAAAATTGAAAAGTATAGTTGAATGTCCATTGGAGCAACCTATATCTTCCTAAAGGAAATATCATTTGTGTATTACAATGTAAATGTTTAAAATTTTTCATGCTTGCATATATTTTATGTGCGATTAGGAAACTTTTGTATGAATAAATGAACAAACTGCGTATTACGAGTCAAGTAAGATCCATTTCGGTCAACGAGCGTTGTCCGATTAACCTAGTTGCATATTATAGTATAGTAGAATATAGTTTGAAGTTTCAGATAAAACGGTATCAATTTCGGTGACTGGCGTTTTTATATTTTTTTCTATTAGACCTCGAGGTATTTATTATTTACATCGAACTCGACCTTTGGAGAGCTGGTTCTCTTGCAGAGCCATTCTGTGTACCTGCGCTCGTTATTAGGGTAGGCCGGTCGCTGTCATTTTGAGTTTTACGACTGCGGACGCGAAACACATCTGAACTCTGGAATTCAATAACGATAATGTAAAACATCAACTGTGGCGGACTGTCCAGTTTTTAAAGTGTCTATGTCATGTATTAGGCAATGAATAATATGGTAACCCGCAGTAGCCACTATTATCTTTAATTTTTAGTGACTATTCATAAATTCACGATTCCTGTGTATAGAATAACTAGCCAATGGAGAGGGAGTGGTGGTTTAGTTGCACGGTTATCACTCTGTCCAATGAGTCCTTGAATTGAACTCATATTAACTAAAAACTAAACCAGTCGTTTTCAACTTTTTTTATATCCATTCCTGTATACCACTTGACCAAACAACCTTTCTTTTGAGCATCAAAAGTGTACACGTTATTTTAGGTAGGTACATGGCGTATATGGAATTTTATTTTACTATCGAAATATAAACACTTAATGCATAAAAATAAAATAAAATATATAAAACTATTATTTACATTATTAACAAATATACCAAATAATATTTAATGTAAATAATGAACCATTTCATTTTTTTTTAAAGGTAGAATTCTTCGGTTCCACCTATGAATTTTCTGAGTACCACTAGTGGTATGCTTACCACAATTTGAGAAACGATAATCCATACAATACATAGTCGTGGTTGGATACTGTGTATTTACGGTATGCAAAAACGTTTTTATTTTCTTAACCGTAAATAAAATGTTTGCATATTATATTAAATATAACACAATACACTAGGTTTTGAATGATAGGTTGGGTTCAGCTAGCAGACTTACCGTCGTATAACTAGTCTTAATATATTTTGGGAAACAATTTATTATTGTAATTATGCGGAAAAACAAATTATATTTATATGGATTGTCCCATACATATTATATTATGTAAGTACCTATAGTGCCATAATGTGATATGTGTATAGTGCTTTATATCATACTGTAATAAGATGAAATTCGAATCTCACTAGGACAATAACTCAAATAACACTCATGTATAATATTATCATGAATATATTATATACTTCACATTCACTTTTTTTCTATATTATAATAATATAATAGTGCAATAACAAACCCAGACGAATTGATCTATAGGGATACACACTGCAGCGTGCTATAATTTGAATGAACAACAATTCAAATAACTGCTGTAGATAGTTTCTTAAACTACCTATGTGACCAAATATATTATGTACCTATGTATAATGATCATTACCGAGTATAACAAAACCATTATAAATTATTCCAATCATTAATACATTTGTCGATACCAAACCATATTTTAGCTGCCAACATAATTAAATAGTTTATAAAATAATGTATATAGTTACACTTTAATAATCAATTTATATTTTCTAGTTATTTAATTTTTTAATTTTACCAAAAGTAATATCATTCATTTATATCAATAAATTATCATATAAATATAAATATTTTGTATTCAAACGAGCGATTTATTCATAACCCATTATGAAATTTGAAATTACAACAATAATTAATTGAAATTCATTTTATAACAATAGCACAAGAGAATCTCAAGCAATTGTTATCTACCTACTATTTATGATTTATCAATGTTATGAATATAATTTATTTTAATCCTATTAAAAATAACGTATGCTAATTATTGTTTTGTATTTAGGATTTTATAACAGTATTCTTATTAAATAAAATCGTATGTCCTTTTGTGTCTGTTTTTAAGTAAGTTTTTCAAAAGAAGTCTTATTCCTTAAGCAATTCCTCGATAACAATAGGGCAATCCAATAGTCAGCTTCCAAATTGAGAAACTCGAGTAAACCGGCAAACAATGGAAAATTGTATATTTCTCTTTTAGATGGAAGATCCTAAAACATGATTGGTTGAGAGCTGCTAGTATATTTCCATAGAACACTTAAAGGAATCCCTATAGTTATATGTGTCTGGGTGTTTGTATGCTAATTTAATTTAGAATAAATTGGTAGAAGCTTCATATTACAGTTTGGGATTTATGGTTTATTAGTCATAAACTGGTCATCGTATCATAGTAAAAATGCACGCAACCCTCGTAAACCAAAGGTATAAGAAATCTCTACATGGGCGCACATTATGTGAAAATATTTAAATACTAATTGTGGTTTTAAGCATTAAGAGGATGTTTTAAGCGCAGTATTTGTTTTCTCTCTCTGACCTACGCGCAACATAGCAAATTTTACGTTCACAATAATAATTATAATCATATTAATTTCTAAAATTAGAGTGAAATGACCTCTCATAAAATTTAAAGGTAAGATTATTATCTAAGGCATCTCATGGGTGTTTTATTATATTTTAATTTTATAGTGTGTTATGAGTATTTTAAAATTGTCAATTATTTTTACATCTTAAAATACTCTTAACTCACTTTAAAATTAAAATATAATAAAAGCCTATGAGATACCCTAGATAATAATCTTACCTTTAAATTTTATAAGAAGTCATTTCACTCTAATTTGAGAAATTGATATGATTAAAATGATTATTCTGAACGTAAAATGTGCTATGTTGCTCGTAGGTCAGATAGAGAAAACAAATGCTGCCTTGACATCCTCTTAATAACTAATTTAATATATCACCGAGGATAATATCATCGTAAGCATTGCGTACCCATATGACTGCCGATATGATATTTAATTTAAAGTTTATATAAATTTTAAATTCAATATCGATATACCTAAATAAATATTGATACATGCTTATAAATGCGTATAGATATAAATAAAAACGTCACAATACTTTTTTATCACATTGTCAATAAAATTACAGTTCACCGTGCCAATGTGTAATCGCTAATCACTAAATTAAAATAATATTAATGGAACATTTAGTATAGGTACATTTCCATAACATCGCTACACAATAATTATTGATAAACAATTATCATTGTAATTTGTTCGCAATAAAAAGTATTTGATTTAAAATCATGTCTTACATTCTAAAACGTAAATAGGCAAAATAACCAATTATTTTTGGCACCAAGTAGCAAGGAGCAGGTTCAGAAAATCGGCTTTGAGTGTTGCTCAATCTTTTTATCTGGACGCAACTTACCTACTTTTAATAATCTCGGGCATTGGGACGTATTATCATTGATAATAATTACTAATAGTAATATGGTACTATACTATGTGTATTTACAATCAATGCTATTACTTACACACCAAATATTTTAACACTAGTAAAGAGCAATTTTTTTGTGTTTATAAAGTCTAAAATTAAGATAATAGTTGGTCACCTTTATAAAGTTTGAATAATACATATTTTTAAAAAAATAGTGTAATTTCGTCAAACGCCCTGTGCAGCAAAACGTGAAGCGAGAAAAACAAGAAAATCACGCAAGTGGTGTGGTTAACGACAGTGACGTTTCGACTAATCGGAGTGTGGTGCGTTAATAGCTGATATGGTGTCATTTGCTTCCAATTTAAATAGGCATCGAGAACAATCGAGAATATCAGAAAAACGTTTTTGTTCAAGGTTATTATAAGTGCTACAGGGTGTCAGTAAGGCCGCAGCGGGCAGCGTGGTTTCGGTCAAACCGTTAGCCATCATACGCCTTACCTGCAGATGCCGAAAAGTACGAGTTTTGACAATCGGACACTTATAAACTATATAGCTTGTTATGTAATATCGCGTTATGAAGCACATATGTAAGCGCTTTGAAGTCCTTCACGGCTACGGTGAAACCTTTTGCCGGATAATAAAGTCCTTGCAGGCGGTGGCGGATATCCTCAGTCGCCGCAGCAGAACGACGGGGTTTCGGTCGTGCAATTGGGGTCACGCACGCGCGGGCTCAAAAAAACTATACTTGCCGTGTTTGATATGAACCTCTCCGCCACCCCTCCGGGACATAGGTCCACCGGCTGTAGTGGGTGCACACATGCGTATTCCTCGTGCTCTTTTGGTGGTAATATACATTATTTCCGAGTTGTGTGTATACTTACGTACAGCGTATGTATATCACGAGTTTTATGAATATTAAATTATCGTATATTATACGCATATATAATATAGTATTATGCGTACGTACATGCATGTACGCGGATATATTTTTTACCTCTGTACTTTCGTCGAGTCTAGAAGTCGTCCTCTCACTTCTTCCGTCGCAATCCTGCAGTGTTTGTTTAACTTTATTATTATTTTTTATTCGTCTTCGCAGCGAGTATTGCGTCACGTCGTCCGCCGCGGGCCGTTTGCTAACACAATGCTCGCATTATTCACCTGATACTTTTTCTCCATCTGCGTATTATATACACTGCAGGTAGAGTATACGCACTATACGTATTCGGTATTACCTATACATTTATACGTCTACTTGTATGTACACAAATTCGTACATACGTACAAGTACATACACCCGACTACCAGAGCAAGCGTGTTTGCATTTGTTTGCTTGTTTTCCGTTCGGTTTTTATTACTCTTTTTTTCCCTGTCCATTTTTGTATCATATACACGCATCTCATCGTGTGTATGTATAGTATATGTATACCCGAGGTCTCTTCTAACGAGCTACTTTAAATCGTCGGAGGAAGAGCAAAACCGGTAAATTAGTCTTCCAAGATGTTTATCCTTGGTGTAGGAGGGAGAGCAGACAACACGCCTCTGTGTGGTGATTTATGCGCTCGGGTTTTCCTGCAGCAGAAGGGACGTCCGAGAATAGACAGCTCAGTCGTATCATGAAGCCGTCGTTACTACCGCCACTTTAACTGATACCACGGTATAGTCAGAATGAAAGTCATAGTACCTAAACGTCCTTTACGGTTTGCAGTACCTATTACTCCAGTGCGTGATATCTGTAGTGGTTGCGCGGCGGTCGGGAACTCGGAAGACGAGAACCGTGCAGGATGCCCAAGAGGAAGGCTCGTTACTTTTTATTTTTTAAAGCTTATCACGATTTTTTAGTTCGATGTACCTTTGATCCTTTTGGAATAATTTAGGACCCGTTAACAAACAAATCACTCTCGATACATACACCTACTCTCTTCTCTATAAGCGATCACTGTTCCAGCGTCAAATCATATGTTGTTTTAATAAATTCAATCTCTTCTAAACACGTCCGCGTTGCATGTAAAATGCATATATTGTATACATGCATGTACATATTGTTTTCTTGATTTAATCGCCGTCGTGACTCATACCCGCCACCGACCGGTTGTTTTTCATAGCAAATGATCGCTTGCGTCCGATCGCCGCCGACACAAGTCTCGATGAGACCAATTATTATTATAATATACGTAGCGAAATTATTATTATTATACTATTGTTGGTTTTATACGGGTATCGAAGGTTAGATGCGCATCGGTTAAAAAAAATAGAAATCGTGGCTGCGCTTACAATAATATTATGTTTATGTAGGTTCAATTATTTCTAGTGAATATTGTTCCTATGCATTCATACAGGGAGGGGCGATGAAGATTGATAAAATATTTTGATAACTTTATTGATAGTGTATTAATAACATATTATCATAGCCAGCATGGCAGAATTAAATTTTAGTCGCATCGCACTTTTTTTGAACTATCTAAAATTCTAAATGTTTATTTTAATCGCTTAATCATCGTTATACAATTGTAAACGAGATTGTAAACATTATGTGTAAATAAAATATAAATTATCATAATTGATTTCAGCAATAGTGAAAAAAAATTAAAAACATTCTACTATTTTGTTGAAAGTTTTTGGTATTATCTTGTTCTACGACAATGATATTTTAGAAGTATAACACAAATTATATACATTTATTTCAAATAAAAAAAACTCAATTATTATTATACAGACTATTCAGACTAGTGACTACTATTGGTGTTTCGGTGATATTAGTTAGGATAAAATTTGGAATTTATGTGTGTTCACTTAAAATTTTACAGCATATACTGTGATACTGTATACATCCTAGTTTAATCATTTCGATGATAAATAGGTAAAATTTTAGTAACCATACTTTTAAAGTTTCACAACAATTTAGAATAATATGTTGTATGAAATAGTTTGTATATACCTAATGTTACTCTATTTAATATGCACCTTTAATAAATTACCATATTTTATCTACAATTCAAAATGTAATTATTTTCAGAAGATATAATGTTTTATTTTATTGGTAACAAATTTTAGTTTTTCAATGCTTTAAATAATATAGCATTTTCTTACAAAAAATACTATATTAATAATCTATTGACTCATTCCAAACTAATTCAAAATTAGTTATACTAGCTGTTCTTATACTAGTTTTTCTACCTAGGTATAAGTCATTAATTTTACTGACAAGCTTATGTCTCCCTTTAGGCTATTGACTGTTACATACAGTTTGTTGATGTAATATTTCAAATGATTCTAGAGTTAGTTTTCACGATGCTTGTTATATTATAGACTATCATTTCTAATCAGAAAATTTAAATGTCTAATTTTCCAGCCTTAATTTGTAATACAAATAAAAAAGATAATATTTATAATATTATAAGTACCTATATAGTTTGTATATGATAATAAAAATGTTTACACGGATAGTATATTATGTACGTATATATATATATATGTATGTATATATAGTTTATGATTTATAAATAAGTAATATAAATGTTAATCGTCTGCAGTGGTTATAGTCGAAAAAATATATTATATATTCGTCGCTGAGTTCTGAAAGTTTATACAAAATAAAAAAAAACGCTTGCACGCATTTTCATGGGAAAATTGAATTCATACGATTATTGCCATCATCATGATGTCATTTGGCAGCTGTACAAATACACTGTGTCACCATGGCCTAAGTTAAAAAAGCTGTTAGGAACCAAAGATCGCAGTGTTGACACTTAAAAAAAAATCCGTATAATCATACTGAGTGAACGGATATTTTTTTCATGCACCATGGATTTTTTTCCCTAATGCACACTGTCTACAGCATATACTACAACAAATCTTATGACCATACATGATATTATAAGTTTTCTGCAGAATTCCAAATGTCACACAAAAGATTTGTGATCACTGCAAGTCGGTATAATGGGGAATTTATCATTTTTTTTTTTTATTTCCAAAAGATACGGGTTCAAATTAAGCGAATGATATCGTGGCTAATAACTTTTTTTACTCATCTCCACGTACTGCAGTTATACAGTTGGCAATTCACCAAGCATGATATCCCTCCAATTTTTCCATTAAATTATGCATTTATTCAAATTCTGAATTTTTGAATTTTGGGTTTACTAAAATGCAATATTTTCAAATCCTAACTTAGATTTTGATGACATATTTTGACGTTTGTCTTGTGGTGATACAAACCTTTACTTTTCAAATGAGAACCTTCTTTTTACTGTAAATTGTTATGCATATGGTTTTTTCGAAAACGTTTAAGTATATGAATAGATATTTATACAAATAGTTACAGAGTTATTACACTTTATATTCAAAGGATAAAGTAGTCTTTAACATGGATTTAATATTTATTTTATTTTTAGTCTAGAACTTATCGTATTCAGTAGGTAATCAGAACAGTTTTTACAAATAATTTGTGAAATGTAATAATTATTATAATAATTTTGAAATAATCTAAATCATCATAGTCCATGAGCTATTTTATTCGCACTGTTTTATAACCCAGAAACTGCTTGTTAACATTTTGAATCACATGCATCAATATTTCTAATAAAACAATTTGATTCCTAATTAGTAATTATTTACAGTATTTAGCAAAAAAAAAAATACTTCCGTTTGAAAAAAAAAATTTTCAACAGTTTAAAGGATTCGAATATTTGGTCTACATTAAAAATACTAGTTGTATTACTTTGTAGTATACTTAAAAATTCCAATGCTCTGAGTTTCAATAAATACATTATTAAATGATAAAATTGGGATGAGGAATATGCTTGGTGAAACACCTTGTTGAATATATTATATAAATACTTTAAAATTAAGAATGCATTGGTTAGAACCATTTTATTCGATAGGTGTATAATAGTATTAATAATAATTATTGCCAGTTAAAAACATATACCGTAACCTTGAATTTTATGTTAATGAAATATTTGTATCAAATATATTATATTATACTCTAAACACACATAGTATATTGTGTATGTAATAAGTAATAACTAATAAGGTAGTAGTGAATGTAGCGATATTAAATTTACACGCGCACGAGAGTATTATATATAATATAGTTTATATTGTACTTAAACAGATGACATATACGTCTTAAATCCGTTTAATTATATGTGCATTATATAATTATAACCTTACATGTATGGTGTACCTATGAATCAAATTTTATATTATATCATTTTATTGATACATGCATTTCATTAATTCCAAGAAACCCTAATATAATTATATTATTAATATCATACCTGTTTTGTTCATTCATATGAATAACCAACGATCAGTCTTGTGGTGTTAATTTTGACCTTAGGTTCTAAATTCAATTACGCGTGGCCTAACGAACGTTACGTAACAATCGCTATTATTGTAATGTACCAATACAAAACTGTTTGTCGTACCTAATAATATATTAACAATTTTAATTAAATCGATCGTATCGATATTATTATTTATATTATAACGTTATACATAGTAGTATAGTACCTACCTATAGCAATTAGTACACTATCGTTACTGGTAACTCTGCAATAATATTATGGATAGGTTTGGTTAGAATATGCAAGAATTTAGTGGATGAAAGTAAAGGCTTTTTAACTGGACATTCTTTGATGTACTCTTTTACTTTTTACATTCTTTGCTATGTAAGTATAATATAGGTATTATTGTATACTAGTAATCGAAAACAATGTTTAAATAATACATTTAAACGAAATTTATTCGACTTTAACGATACTGAGAATTGAGTAAATCTACATTGAGTCACAGTGATAATATTATGTCCATTTTAAACCAAAGTGGTTGATAAAAATAATCTTACTATTGCATTTCCAACATCTATGATTTATACCGTAATAAGATTAAAGTTTAATTCTACTGTTTCTGCCGATGAAAAGTACCTTACTGCAGAAAGTGCTTTCTAAATTCTCTCAATGAATAAAATCAAGTACACACTGTAAACAATTTATAATGTAATATTGTGTGCATATATACACCTATAACCAATATTGTTTTATATTTTCCAAGCAAACTATTAGTAAATTTGTTGTTATTTAAGTATTAAAATATTACAATTTACTATGTTTCAGAGCTTATAACCTTTAAGGGGAAAGTATGGCTTATGCAATGTCCACGATTTGGTGTATGTGCAAAATATTAAAAATTAAAACATAAAAAAAATGTTTGTTATTTTCAAAGCAGACAGTAAATATTATACAAATATTTTTGAATTTATTAATTGTACGGTAATTTTCTTGATGGTAATTTCAGACCATAATAGTTGATTGATAAATGTTAACTAAATATATTTTACTTTTGAAATTATATTTGATATATATATAAATTGGATAAATGTGAGCTTCTAAGACAATTCAGTTTTTAAAATATACAAAAAGGATTTATCGTATTATGAATAGCAAAAATAAAACAAGTACATTATATTCTATAGATATTAGATATACTCACACAAGTAAAATTTTAATTATAAGCACTTGAAACTGTCAAATATTTGTTACAATATCCTATGGTGTGAAAAATACTTTTTTAATTTAACATGGAGTAACACTACGTATTTTATACGGTGCCTAACATTTTTAAGCTTTCGGCAGTTGATACAAGTTTCCAGGAAGACAGTAAAACATTTGCTTTGTCGCCTCTATAATAAAAGACACAAAGAGTATTCACGGGACGAACATTTTTTCGGAGCCAATTGGAAAATCACAATCGTGTTACCCATTCTGCCAAGGCGACAAATAATAATACAAATAATAACAACAACAATAAATTTGTCTGATTTTCGCAACCAGAACATTCGATTTCCAACAAATCATTGTGCGCGCCGCAGCGTGTGCAATACGAATATTATTATTTTTCATAACATTACACAATCACCGTGCGATAACACACGACTTTGCCGGCGTAATTGTATTTTTCGATGAAAACCACAGCTGTACCTCGTTTTGTCGGTGCAGCGCACGTCTTTTCCGGGTAACACTCCGGTCGAGGCCGGTCGACAATTTATTATATCGTCCGATTGATTGCCCCTCGTCCGCCGGGTCGGTGCGGGCTAGACCAGAGAGTCGTATACAATATTAATATTATGAAGTATTTCAGACCTGTCGAACATATCCGATTCTGGTCGACGACCCTCGACGCATAGGCCCGGGCGACGCGAAAACGCTTCGACGCGTAAACTCTCGGGCTGCGCCGATCCAGGGGGTAAGGGATAGGCAAGACGGCCCGCGGATTGTCATTGAGGATATTATGATTCGCTGTCCGTCCGTTGATGTATTATAATTTTTTATAACACGACAACGCACAGCCGACACACACTTTGTCGTCGTCGACCAATTATGCAGATGCCCGTGCCGAGTGCTTTTAATTAGTCCGCGGTGTGTGCTCGGCTCGCCCGCCGCCGCCGCCGCATAATGCCGCCCGCGCAAACCCGCACGATTCCGGAAGCCTCCGGTTTAATCTTTAGCCACGCGGTGGCACTCGGTCGTGTGCGCGCGAAACGTGTCTAGTGACGTTTATTAACTCTTACCGCGACCTGACCTTATTATTGTAAAGGTGTCACGTGCGCGAATAATAATAATATTATTATATCGCTCTGATGTGTACACATTATGCGGTGTGGCCGGCGAACGTGAGTGTGCAATCGTGCGTGGGCGGGTGCGCTTGCGTGTGTGAATACGAAAAACAGATTAGACCGGGTTCGAGTAGTGCCTAATAATAATAATGATAATAATTAGTATTATTTTACCATTTGTAGCTATATCCAAGGTATTATAATATTATGTCCAACAAGGGACGGCCACTGGCGGTGAGCACCACGGTTAGAGACGTCCGTCTGCCTGAAGTGACGCACGTGATTCGGCCGTGACGTGGCATATGACTAATAGTTTAAATGGACTGCCGATCGGTTTTTTTTTTGAATATTGACCTAAGTCTTGAACTCGTGTTTCTCATGATATTATATTCATTAACACATGACAGCTTCAACGGGAGGTCCAACACCGCCTTAATAAATTACCTGAAAAGTTGTTGAGCAGAAAGCAAAAATGAACCACATTTGATACGTTCTGATAAATATAAATAAATTTAATATTGAATAAATATAAAAATATAAGGCGCAAATCTTCAAACGTCAAATTATGTGTATAATGTACCACTCCTTCGAGTTGCCACTTGTGAGACATAAAATGGACGTGCTGCAGTGAATGTTTATTGAATATCGATCGCAGAGTGCAGTGGAAAATTATTACTTCGAATGTTTAAAATATTTACTGATCGATGTTTCTATTTGATTTTAAGTTATTTATTTTAAAATAACGAAGTAATACTTAAGTTATAATATAATAAAAAATACCAATAACAATAAGGTTATTGTATAAATTGAAAGACAGATCATACTATAGATCCTACTAGATATATAAAAATGTTATAATTATATACATTTTAAATTGTATACGTCATTTAATGTAAGATTAGCATGGTTACTTTAAATAATACTTATATATTTTAAAAGAAGTAAGAATCGTGATTAGCTGGCTAATAGTTGATGTTTCTAAATATCGTCCAAGAACGTTGATAATTACAGGACCTAATCCGATGAGATTATGTGACTTGCTGTGACGGTTGAGTGTTATGTAATATTACTAATGTTGATAATATGCAGAGGTGTCGATAATGTGTGACATCTGACAAAACTAAGTGACGCATCCAGTCTTATTAATGTGGGTTCTCTAATCTCTCGAGACTTGGGCGCACGCTTGTGATGTGCATTTGGCGCTTTATACATGTACCTACTACCTACCTGCGACTTTAAATTTGACTTGGTGTATGGGCCTTTAATATATATCATATTGCAGGGAGAGGAGAATAATATAATAATATGTGACTGGGTGATTGGAGTGCATAATACTATGTTTATTAAAATATATTTTAATCCCCGTCGAGGAATAACTGCAGCACCGGTGCCGTTTTTGTTCATTAACTAAGAGCGGAAAGTTTACTTCAACTTTGCGCATTCCTAAACGAGTATATACTACACATATATACATTTATATGTATATATATGTGTGCAGTGTGTTCGTGCGTTCGTGCATACATCATTCACCGAATTCCTAGTCGTCTTTAAATATACCTATACTTTATATAATTTCACGCGGATATAAACTGTACCCATTAGCAACAGTATGCCGTGTCACCTCCCCAAAGTTGTGTGCGTGCGCGTATGTGTATAATAACACGTATATAACGTATATACTTACAACCCAGTGTAATTTCCACTTGAATTTTTCCACCCCCCCTCTAACCCCTTTTACAAGCAACGCCTGTTGGAATAATTATGGTGACCTGTCTTAGGTGTGTTTGGGGTTGAAAACTTGAAACGAATACAAGAGCGCACAATTCCAATTGCGTTAGTGGCCATTTAATGAAGGCAGTAAGCCGCGCGCTTTGACTCAATGTCTTATACAAACATTATTACTTTTTGTTCTTTCATAATTAAGTAAAAATTAAAAGAATAAAAAAACAATCAAATGTCACGTCGTAAATCTTTGAGCAACTGCGAATATATATTATATAACGACTCTAAAGTGCATCGAGAGCGTGTTTATATAGTCTAGCGCCGGGCAATTTGAAATTTCACAAAACTTTATTTACTACAGTCAGCAAGGGTCTACACTCGAAATCAAGATAAACTGAAAGTTGGACATTTTATATAATTACGTCGTTAACACGGCAAACCTTGGTCTGATTATAAATAAACATTTCTATTTAATTAAGATTAACACGACATTTTATTACTCTCTCCGAATAATTTTATTCCGAAATATTTTGGGGTCCCACAAAGTAGTGTTTTTTTTCAGCTACAAGCCTTCCTGTAAAAACATATATGTTTGTAATTTATAAAAACAAAAAAAAACTCAATATTTTTGTATATGCTTTAACACAATAGATTGTCACAACAAACAATGAAAAAATAAAATATGATTTTACTCGTCCATTAATATAAAATGTTTCATATTGTAACAGAAATAAAACTTTGATTTGTGTTTGTGTATTAATAATTATTGTCATCGATATGTTGGCTATGATAAATGTGTTTGGTAAAATTTAAAAACAAAGAGGATTTGACTTTTAATGTCAAAAAATTGTTGTTTGATTATAATTATTCTTTTTGGGTCAACATTTTATTTGTTATAAACACTAGTTTCAAATTTAAGTATTATGCAATTCTAATTATTGGTACCTATGCTTATATTGTAAAGTCCTGAACAGTTACAATAATGTATCTCCGTCTACTAAGTACGATAAGCACTTTGACTAAAATACAGCACTGACAGTCGCAACAATGAGCATCAATTTTTACGAATCAGTTAGGTCGTAATCCCTCAATTTTTTGTTCATTACATCATAGACTCTTTTATGTACGCATATATGTAATTTATGTAGTCGCAGGTGTGGGTCATTTGTCTGAAGGTCAAGTGTTCTAAAGTAAACTACTTGAAAAATCTTTATTCAAAAAAGTATTTGCTCAAAAATATGTTTTATACCTATAATTCTTAAAAAAATTGCCATGCGAAATTAGTTAGGCAAAAATAGTGTTAAGTTAAAAACTTTAAATGTTGAAATATGAGAAATCTATAATTGAATGACATAATTTGGCAATACGAATAATTAATTAAACATGTTCATTATTGTCCGAAAAATTTATAACATGACTGAGTTATCGCGTGCAATGTGAACTTTGAACAAATATTAATACCTATATATTACAGGTATACCTACATAATATGAATTAATTTTTTGAGTTCTGAAAAAATTAAAACTTTTGAAACTAGTTTATATACAATTAGTGTTTAATTTCCTAATTTAGTTTATTACTTACTATAGTGTACCTATACAAATAATTGTGAATGCACTCGATAACAATTGTCATATATATACTAGCTGATCCCTTGCACTTTGTAGTTTGTTGCCCGTAAAAAATGGTAACACTTAAAAAATTTATGATCGTTTAACTCCTATTAGGTGTAACTTGGTACAGTAAGTGCAACTTATCCACCTTTGCAGCCAATCTTTGAATATTTGTTTCAGATAAATACGTTATTTGAATATTATTATATTCGTTTCGCGGTCGTCTGAGTTACCACCATGGTTTTGCATTTTTGCACTTGATCTGGCCGATTAGCCAATAGCAACTAAATAATAAATACTAAATTCTCCTATAACCAATTGCAATCATTTATAAACAAAAATGTCAACTGTAAATCTCAAAATCCCCATTTGAGCACCTCTCCGAGTGTGGTAGGAGAATGAAAAATAATTTATGATCTATTCTTATACCTACCAATAATGTACAAATAAATGTTATTGAATTCGGTCAAGATTTTCTGTATTTGTATGATATTGACATTTGAAAATTTTCAAAATATAAATTGCTAGTCTATTACATTCATTATGGTTATGTCTCTTGGTTCTTACAGACTTAGAAATATATTCTATAACACATAAAATAGTATATACAACTAAAAAAAAGTTTTCACAGACTAGTCAACAGCATTCCCTGATTACTCTGTGTATACATTTACACAATAATTATACTTATAAGTTATAACTGAAGGTATTACAGTGGCTTCAATTAAATATTACGTGCATAATGAAGGATGGTTTAACATTATAAACGAAGTACTAAGTACAAAGCTGCTGCAGAATGACTTTGTATATTAAAATGTCGTTAAAGTAATCCGTTTTCAATAATTAATAGTTCCTACATTCAAAATAAAATCTTTTTTATTTTAAAATGTTTAATTAATTATTTATTACAGGTACTACTTTATATTAATACTACTTTAGTTTTGTCTATGGATAATTAAAATACAAATATGACTTAATTATTTCCATTTCCTTCTAGATTTTACATAAATTAAATTCGTGTTGCTGTTGCCTGTCGTTCTGACGATCCAGAGATATGCTTAGGAATTTTTTGTGGTGATTTAAGGAAATATTATTTTTATAGACTCTAACTTCAAATAAAATATTGATGATGAAAAATAAAATTGGCAATTATATTTTAAAAATATAGTAGATAATGCGTAATATATAATATTATATATACAGGATAATTTACCCGGCACGATCACTTCCATTTTTTCTTTAAAATAGTTAATTTATTCATTTTACAAGTTCTGATATTTAGAATTTTTAAATATACTTAAGAGAAATACTTACCAATAATTACTTTTCAATACTTAAATTATTACTTAAGGTGTGTCTTGTGTTGATATAAGCTTTTATTTTGCCACTGCGAGAACTAACCTTTTGACCGTAAGACTTTAAAAGATTTTTTTCGAAAATGTCGATATATTTAACAGGGGCGTAATTTCAGGTTTTTTTTTCGGGTGTGCGAGGTTTCAAGCAGGCAATTTCAAAATTTCCCCAGGCCATATAAAAGAGATATACATACGTATATGTACATTAACCTGCTATCAATTATTTCCGTACATTATGAACCAAATTAATTCGGAATCATTGCATCAAAATAAATAGTAAATATCAATTAAGAAACTAAAATATAATAAATAAAGGTATTTACCTTAACAGCAATAATTGATGCATAAAGAACTAGAAGAAGAATTAATGCAGCAACAAATGAAAAAAGTACTTAATATCTACATTATAATAAATTTTCGTTTATTATCATAATTATTATAATTTTAGAAAAAGCAAAGCACTAAAAAAAAAAAACTATTTTTAATTTAAATAAGCGGATGTCGTCGATTTTTTAGTTTAGCAAATTTATCTACAGCTTCTTCTAAATTGATATTGTTAACTTCTTCTTTTTCAACATTAAGTACCACCAGATCATTTAGCCTTTCGTCACCCATGGTAGCGCGTAAATATAACTTTACTCTTTTGAGTGATGAAAAAAACCTTTCATTTGATGCCGTTGTATTTGGTAAAGTTTTTACCAATGAAATAATTTTTAAAGTTTCAACAAAAGCGATAGGAAAATCTTTTAGGCATATTGCTATAGTATCCAAATCAACATCATGTTTGTCATTAAATAAAGATTTTGCTGATGGAAACTCAGAAGCAATTTTAATTTAATTAAAGTTAAGATAACTATTATTATTTATAAATAGTTTTAAATAAAGACTATCTGGATTAAAAAAATTGGGACTAGAAGGGTCAAAAATTTCAAATAACTTAAATAAGTTATTGGTTGGTTCTAAAAATCTTTCAATAAGTTGCATAGTAAATCTGAAAATGAAAACAAGCAAAAAATCTAATCATTAATAAAACTATACTATGCGTACAGCCAAAAGCATTAATATCATTATAGGATATTTACCTGTCAATGACATCATATAACACATCAGTTTTTTTTTTTTTTGTACTTTTCTTTGACTGTAATTTTTGATTATCCCAAAGTACTCATAACAAAATAATCTTCAAATAGTTATGAAGATTTGTATTTTTGCCGTAGTCGATTATTTCTTTCATCCCCCCTTTCTATAAGTATATTATTTTTAAGTGCACATTTTTTAGCTTTTTCATAAATAATTTCAAATTGTTTTTCTGATCGATGCTTTATGAGTTCATCTTTTAACGAATTGACTAAATGAATAGTTATAGGTAGTAAAATTTTAGAATTTTGGAGCTCACTCTATAAACAATGAACAGAGCTCAAAAGTTGTTCCATAATGTGCAAAATTAAAACAAACTGAAATTACGAAAATTCTTCAAGTAAACCAATCGCTCTGGCAGTTTGAACATCCTGAACTGTCAAAACTTCTAAAACCTCTTTAATTTCTGTGTAGCGTAATATTATTTTTTTTAAAGAAGTGTGCCAATAAGACCAGCGGGTTTCAACGAGAAGTTCCAAATGTATTTCTTGTAACTTTTTATCAGCTTGTATTTTCATGAATAATTCATAGCGTGTATGTCCGTTCATTAAATACTTATATAATGATTGAACAGTGTCAAAAAAATTAATCATAACTGTATTATTTTGGATTGTTTGTATCAAACATAGATTTAGGCGATGAGCATGACAATGTATATACACAGCATATGGAACAATATCAGATACTCTTTTTTTTTACGCCAGAAAATACACCACTCATCACAGATGCTCCGTCGTATAGCATTGTGCTATACATTTTTGTATATCTAAATTGTTATTAGTTACAATATTAAAAACTTCTTTACTTAGACTAAAATCATCAAATTTTCTCATATAATAACAACCTATGGCTTTTTCATAAATATTTAATTCATTGTCAACAAATCTAATAATAAATGATAGTTGTTCCTTTTTTCTAGCAACTTTAGTTTCATCTACAAGTATTCATTAAGCTCCACTAGCTCCAGTATAAGAAATTTTTTTAATTATATTTAACCTGGTACAATAAGCTAATATTTTAATATAATCATTCTGATATTCAGGTGAAGTGTAATAGCCATATCTAGCTGATAATTTTGTTTTGTTATTACTAAACATATTTAGTAATTCAAAAAAATGTCCAAAATTTGCTGATGTTATGGACTCTTCATGTCCTCTCAGTACAAGGCTTTGTCTTGACAAATATAAAGTGGCTTTTAACAATAAATAAATATGTTGACGATTTTCTTCAATGTCCTTTTTTATGACCAACTATTAGTGAACTTGCTACAGTGCCATTTTTATTTACATTTAAAAACATTGTATATTTCTCATAATTCAATTTATGTTTTTCACTATTTATATGCTTTTTATATGATTCTGTCTGCTTCCTCCAACAATTGAAACCTTTATAAATATATGTATTTTCAAAAAAACTTCAGTGTCCACTGTAACAGATAAAACAATATACCATGTATTTTAAAATAGAGTATTCTATCGAACTAAAATTGCTATAAAATGTAGAATTAAATGATCTTTTTTCAATATTTCTTGAGTAATTCAAAATAATGGGTTGAACTGGATCATACTTTGTAAGAGATAAATCGAGAACCTAAAAATATATTTAATTAGGTTTATTATTACAATTATTATCATTCATTTTTAGCTTTCTGGGAACTTTATACTAACTTCATTTTTAAGTTTTGTTATTGGTTCTGTACCACTTGTATTTAATTTACAATCGATATCAACAATTTGAGGATTGGCGCTCAATCCCGTACCTTCGCAGTGGCGGCAGCGGCGGTGGCCGGTCGGATTTCAAATTTTTACCACCTCTTCCTTATCGTTTTGCCTCACAGTTTCCTGTATTTACCCTTTTTCGACCCCTTTTATATTCGATTCGCGTAGCTGGTTATCTCCCGAACCCGCCGGTGTGCGATTTATATTCGTATGTCGATCGCAAACATGCCGCCGGTCGGACTTTTTTGCCGATTTTTTTGTTTTCTTCATCCGTTTAGTCTTATTGAGACTTATTAAGTTTAAGATCTTATTAAGTTCGTGCCGGAATCGCATAGTTAACGTCTTTTAAAAGCCGTCTATATGCAGTTTTCCCACAAAATCGGTTTGTTCGCGTTTTGAAATAACCTAACCTGACCGATGTTTACACGTAATCGAGTACCTACGATGTTTTCCTATGATTTAAAAATTATTCACGTGGTTTTCACACACCCCGTCGAATAATATGCGATATAAGCGTATTACACGTATGATGAAGATGAAGATGTAGTTATCAGTGAAATCGTCTCAAAACTGTTGGATGCTGTGTGCAATGTGCATTGCAGTGGACGGCGGCGGTGACGTCGTGACTGGACAACAGGATCCCTCCGATGAAGTGCCTGGAACCACGGGGCAGGGTGATGAGTACCTGCAGGACGTGAACGTGGCATACCAACTGAGGGAAGCGAAAAAGAGAGGGATGGAGCGTCGCTGGACAGGATAGAGGAATCGGCAGCAGCGCAAACACCGAAGAAGTCTACACGCGGCCGGACGAGGTGGTTCCTAGCCGTGGCGTGGAGGCATGCCAAGCGCATGCTGTTGTGCGGCTGCTGCAGAGACTGAAAGCCGCAGCGCATCGTCTCGGTGTTTTTTTTTTTGTTTATTATTATTTTCTTATCATTCAAACTTTGTGCCATTATTTTATAAATTTGTTCAATCATTTAACTAATACTTATTATGTTCAGCTAAAATTCGACCACGTATTTCTAAATTCTTATATTTCAACTATTACTTATGATGTTATGTACTGTAAAATTTATTAAATATACTCAATAAAAATGTCTGTGCAAAAAAAATATATTGTTTCTTTTTTTACGTATTATAGAGTATATATATTTATTTATTTCAACAGAATAATGGACTCCACTGAACATTTCCCTGTGAGGGCCCATGCAAAGTTATACTAACAATGTTTTTGTAACGCACCAAATATCAATAAAATATTATAATATCTATAAGTATTTTTGGTAAGGTGAATGTATAATATAATTAATAGATAAGTTATAGATAACCTAAGTACTAAGACTTTTACGTAATTTATAAACTGTATACTGTATACGCAATGGCATTTTTAAAATAATAACAATTTTTACTCTTGATCCCAAAAAGTAAGAACTAGTTTCTAAATAAAGTACATATTCAGGAAATAAGCACATTTGTAAAGAAAACCAAACACTAAAAATATATAAACATTAAATTCATTAACTATTTAACTCACATAATTTCCAGTCATATTGATTGATTCTATGGCATCTATATTATTAACGTTAGTTATGGATTCATTTTCATTATCATTTGGTATACGACTATTGTGCTCAATAGCCTCAATATCTTTACATTTTTCAAAATAATCAGTTCCATCATTAACCAATTCATTTTTTTCATTAGTAACCGATTTCTGTACCTCCAAAATAAGTATATTTGTCATAGATTAATGATTTAATACATCATCATAAACTATTTTAATAAGTACATACAATATTTTTCACTAAATTAATTTCATCTTTTTCAAACATATTTACAATACTCTGGCAAGAAGAACTAGCTGCTAATAATAACTTTTTATTCTTTTCTCGTTGACGAAAAGCACCGCCTTTTCTTTTTCGCTCATTTTAGTAGTGAAAATATAAAATTCTTTTACAGAATTATAATAAAAACTCTGTTTTAAATTTTAATTGTAAAATAATAAGTATTTTATAATTTAACAATGTAAAATGTAATCTGTTATGCTAATTATACAGTATTATCACGATTTAAGATAATATAATCCATCGTGAATATTATCAGTTTATTACCGTTATTACCACGAACTAAGATATATCTTAGTTCGTGGTTCTTACCTTACATGTTATTGTTGTTACCTTATTTATTGATTACTGAATTAATAATTGTTAACACGATATTTGCTTATAACCAAAAAGTATAATTTAAAGTTGTAATCATGATTGACAGTATGTCAGCAGTCATTATACCAATATTGATGAATGTCAATATAAAAATTAAAAATTAAAATACAGTTTAATTTTAATCATATTAATAATTGTGCATTCGTGACTCGTGCATTATTTTAGGCTTCAGCAGGGCGCAGGCCAATGGGACCTATTTTAAAGGTAAGGGGTGCAACCGCACACCCTGACCGCCCCCCCCAGTCCCCACTAATGACGCCCCTATTATATTATATCTAAATACAAATTCAAGTAGATTATAAGTTATTAAAATGCATTTTTGACTTTCGAACACATGACTTTAGGACTGGAAACCGGCACTCTTTAGTTGCATGTATTTGGTTAGTTTTACGAAATGCTTTTAAAGAAATGAAAACTTTATTGATAATCAAAGATAATTATAGATTTAACTGTTTATTGTGACCATTTTTTTTTCAATTTTGTAATTTACTTGAATTGTTTTGTATTAAAGTTTATTTTATTTATACATTTAAACCTACACAGAGAATAAATTAAATTCGAATTGAACAATTCTCCGAACAGTAACAAACTTTATATTCTGTATCAAATAACGATTTTTATACTATAGGTACCTACCTATATATAATATATAAATAAGCAAATATTAATTCATATTTTGTTACTGTTAGTAAGTTGGTAGTTGTTTGCAATTTATTTATACTTATGATGGTGGAAATAAATAGTCTTAATCGTAAAAACGTTTTTTACACTATAAATATATACATAATTTTATACTTAACTGTATTTTGAATTTTAATAATATTAAATTATAACAAAACTTTAATAACTATTAAATAATTGACGATATTTTCATGAAATAAA
>JANEHU010000572.1:0-46062 GCA_027563435.1 Nasonovia ribisnigri
AAAACAATTCAATGGGAAGTTTGGATGTCCATTTTGCCTTAATGAAGGAGTCATTCGGAGTGTAGGAAGAGGTCAATCACGCATGTATATTGGTGGTCTTGGTCCAAAAAGAACTCTACAGCAGCATTTAGATGACTGTGACTTTGTAAACTTGAATGGTTGTATTAGAAGAGGAGTAAAAGGAGCGTCAGTTCTCTTACTGTTGGAAGAGTTTCATATTATTAAAAGTTTTGTGCCAGACTATATGCATTCAGTATTACTTGGTGTAGTAAAAACTTTTGTTGAAGCATGGTTTGACTCATCCAATTATACTTGTGTTTGGTATTTAGGGCGAAAAGTTAGAGAATTTGATGCTATTTTATTAAATACAAAGCCACCACATGAGGTTACAAGAACATCACGAAGTATTCATGATCGAAAAC
Organism: Nasonovia ribisnigri; assembly: GCA_027563435.1. Lineage (NCBI taxonomy): Eukaryota > Metazoa > Arthropoda > Insecta > Hemiptera > Aphididae > Nasonovia > Nasonovia ribisnigri. The sequence continues at coordinate 423 of JANEHU010000572.1, forward strand.
AATGGAAAGCTTCAGAATGGCGCACATTTTTACTATATACTTCTACAGTTTGTCTCCAGAGAGTATTGCCTCAAAGATATTATAAACATTGGAATTACTTAATCATAGGAATATATATCTTACTACAAAACAAAATTAATAATGAGCAAATAGATCATGCTGAGTTTTGCCTCAATAAATTTGTTTCTTCTATTCCAAATTTGTATGGTGAACATTTTCTGAAATTTAATGTACACTTATTACTACACTTACCAAAGCATGTGAAATTGTGGGGGTGTTTGTGGGCATGGTCTGCATTTCCTTTTGAACACTTCAATGGTACTCTATGCAAACTATTTCAGGGTACACAAGGTGTACCAGAACAAATTTGTAAAAATTATCAACTTGAAAGGAATTTAAGAGTAATGATTTCAGACATAACCACTACTCAGTCACTTACTCAATATTCATGTGCTAATAAGTTGTTTAAGAAATTGAGTGGATATCTTCATGTCACCAATGCAATTCAAACAGGACTGTTAACTACATTTGGTAAACCACTCTCTGAAGATTTACATTTAACTTTACAACAAAAAGTATGTATAGAAAATAAGATTGGCAAGACATTACCAAATACAACTGAATTTCAGTCATTTCATCGTTTTATTCTGGATGGTATGTTAATTCACACTACAACATACCAACGTTTAAAAAAACGACATAATAGTACAGTTCAACTTAAAAATGGAGAATTTGTAGATATCTCACATTTGCTGCAATATAGAATTAATACAAATTGTAATTTTAAGAGTATTTTAATGGGACATCAACTTATTCAAATACCTAACATTAATATTTCACCTGTTATGAAGACTGCTACTATAACTACAAAATTAAGCAATAATATTATATGTTTTTTTCCAGAAGAGCTGAAATCTAAATGTTATAGGATATTACATAATGACACTCTGTACATTACACCAATTGTTAATTCTTTTGAACGGGATTAAAACATATTACGTTTTATAATTTTAATTTTTAAAGTTTTTTTTTTAATTCTTTTGTTACAATAATTTATTATTATATAATAATCTGATAAATTGTATTTATTTTTTGTTTATAAATAAAACAATTCATTAAACTTATAGTTATCATGCTATCAAAGTATTATTATTATTATTATCATGGCTACTAAAAAAATTGCTATAATAACGTATTAATAGCTATTATGTAAGAGTATATACAACAATATGGTAAATTATAAGTGGCCAATCGTCTGCTATACAAATACTACCCTCTTCAATTGTGAGGTTTATGTGACCCAACCGAAAAATATTTTTTACTACAGTAAATCCTATGTTATCAAATATTCCACTATTTAAAAACTACTTAAAGAAACAGTTAACTATACATTAACAAATAATTCACTATTCAAAAACCATTTGTTGTAAAAGTAAACTATACATAATTAAGTAGGTGGTTCACTATTCAAAAACTATTTGTTGTAATAGTAAATCCTGTGTTACCAAATAGTTCACTATTAAAAAACTACTTAAAGAAACAGTTAACTATACATTATTAAATTTCACTATTCAAAAACTATTTGTTGTAATAGTAAACTATACATTATTAAATAGTTAACTATTCAAAAATTATTTGCTGTAGTAGTAAACTATACATTATTAAATAGTTCACTATTCCAAAAACTATTTGTTGTAATAGTAAACTATACATTATTAAATAGTTAACTATTCCAAAAACTACTTGTTCAATATTAAACTATACATTGATAAATAGTTCACTATTCAAAAACTACTTATTACAGTAGTTAACTATTAAATAGTAATAGTTTTTTTTTGCTAGGGATCAGCAGAATACCACCGAGATAAATATTCTCAGTTAGTTTAGGATAGGTTAACCCAGGAATATTTAAAACATAATATTATAATACAATATTTAAATATAATATATTATTAACCTACTGCCCTACTATTTCTAGACGTTTATATGGCAATGGTAAAATTGTATTAAACCTATTAGGTACCTAAATGAAATTTATTAATATGAAAAATATTTAAAATTTCAAAAAAGGGAGTGTCTCGTTTCAATGGCCGACCCACTTTGTTTTTGGGATAGAGCTTTCAGTTTTTGTGCACAAACGTCGGGACCTGGTGCACATTTCTGCACAAACGATGCACAAAAGTTTGGCGTGGTCAGAAGTTCAAATTTCAAAAGTGGGGAGCTTTCTAATGAGGGGGTCGGCAGACACTGTTGTAAATCAAATGACAAAACACAATGGTCTGTGGACATAGTGGCTATGTCATTTCTTTTCGATTCATAGGCTTGCTCAGCTTCATTTTGATGTTGTATTTTATCTTCAATTATCTTATTCTTTTGATCGGTTGTTATAATATTATCAGTAAGCTTGATTTTATACTTGCCACACTGTGCACATGTATCCTTCTTGGGGTTTTTAACTTTCAACCCTGCAGCTTTAAAATATTTTTCATATAGTGTTCGACTAACTGGGTTTTCTACACATTTTGTATTCATCATAAGCTCGTTGCAATGTAAAGTGACTTGGTAAATACTTTTTAGAGGTCTCCTTTCTACAATAATGACTCTCGTAACTAGGGAGTGAGTTAATATTATTAATCAATAAATTAATACTATTTTGACAGCGTTTGTTTCCAGGTGGTGCACAACCTCTTTTATCTGGAGAGCATCGTTGTGCAGGTGAATTTAGCATATTAGTACAAATATTTCTTAAAAACTTAGTACTTTCACAAAATATTCTCATAAAACAACCTTTACATACCTGTATTAAATCACCATCTCTTGGTACATAGTATTTATATGTCTTTTCCTTTGGTTTTTGTTTTTCTGGTGTATCCCTTCTTTTTCTACAACTTTTCTTAGGACAACATGTAATAAGTTTAGACATATAAGAGGTTCGTCTATTAAAACTGCCCATGGCCCAATACATGTTAAAAAATTGCTCACGTAAATCATCTTGTATTTTACTTTTACATTTGGCTTTACAATCTAGAAGTATTTTAGATGCTCGGGGTTTGACGGTTTTCCCTGTATTAGTCGTATATTCCAAACCAGTATTTCTTTTTTAATTTCGATAAATTCTGAATTGTCTGGTATCACCTTTCAAGCTTACTCTAGACTTTCTTTTCTTTTGATTATTTGTATTTAGATGTACTTCAAGACTCCCAACTAATGATTCAGCTGTACCCAAAATTACACTTGGTTTGCCATTGATGTCATCATTATCCTATTTATATTAAATAAAAATTATTATATTAAAATATTTAACCAAAATGGCATATATAGTATACAATATGTTATATGTATACCTGTTCCATAGGTATAAGACTGTCTAAAGATGAAACAGATGTACCCAAAATTACACTTGGTTCGCCATTGATGTCATCATTATCCTATTTATATTAAATAAAAATTATTATATTAAAATATTTAACCAAAATGGCATATATAGTATACAATATGTTATATGTATACCTGTTCCATAGGTATAATACTGTCTAAAGATGAAACAGATGTACCCAAAATTACACTTGGTTCATCATTGATATCATCATTATCCTGTTTATATTAAATAAACATTTTTTTTTTTATAAAAATATATAATATACAATTGAACATTATATGCATACCTGTTCCATAGCCGTTGGGTTTTCTACAGACAATACAGGTGTTCCCAAAATAACACTTGATTTGCCATAAATGTTATCATGATTTACCTATTATAAGTAATAGAAAAAAAATATTACATTAATTTTAATAAAAATGTTTTACTAGAAATATATTTACTTGTTTTGCGTTTTCTATAATGTTAAAAACATTGTCTTGATCATTAAAGTTATTATTTTCCACAGTAATTTGATTATAATTTTGGGTGTCATTGCTAAATTCAAGTGTGTAGTTGATGTTGTTTAATGTAATACAAGTTTCTTTTTTGCTATTATTATAAGCACAACTAGTTACATTACCCTGTAAACACAAAAGTTAATTCACTCTATAAAATAACGTATACATTAAAATAGGTATACAATGAATAAACTGCTTAAGAAATGACTTCAAAATTATGTTTTTCATTTGTAACATCATTGACATCATAATATGGATAATCATTGTCTGATAGCCCATACGACGGATCTGATTTATTTACCCATTCCTATAAGGATAAAAATACTTAAAAACTTTTAATACTAAATTAAAATCTTAAGTAGGTAAATCTATGTTGGTGAGTTTTTCTATTATGGTTATGTAATATATAATTAATTTAACATAATATTAACTATAACACCATTTGTTTTCAACTGCTTTTAATAAACTAGGTAGGTATATAAAATATATTTTGTTAAATTCACTACTCATGTTATGATATAACATTATTACTATTTTTACTATGTAACATGTAAGCATGTCTAATAAATAAGTACACTCACTACTAAATAGTTTTTAAAATTATTGGCATTATCTAGGCAATGTATCACCTAAATTTCTGCAAACAGCCGGCTTTAGAAGTTTTCTATCCGTTGTGACGTTGACATCTGAATAAAATAAAAATTAAACATAAAATCATTAAAAGTACACCTAATATTGCTCAAAATAAGTAACTCACTGTTTCGTGTCATCTGCAACATCGTCTTAATTCTATTCGACATTTTTAATTGCTATACTAATGTACACTTAAAGTTTTTAACCACATTAAATATCAACACATTGAAAAATAGAAAAAAATATGTGACTTGAGACCTTTCTCACAAAAAAAATATTTATTTTTGACTTGACACTAAACGCGCACTGTAATAAATAATAAAAATACTGGTAACATGTTAATGACAGTGTTACCACTTGATCTGGCTTAAAATTTCCTTCAATTTTCATGTATAATGTCAAAATGTCCAAAAAGTGACTTGATTCCCTTTTCACAAAAACCGTCCAAATATACTTTCTCAGTAGAGGATTTATTTATATTATTGAGTTCAAATTTAACAGATCCATTATCCTGATTCTTACAACACCTACAATACAACATTGCGGTACCCACTTACCCACCAATTTAAATTTAAATTTATTGTAATATTGGTTCATTTTAGCCCAGAAGATCCTGCATGTTTCACAAATTTTACCCGAATGCAGGAAGATTAATGCTGGAATGAATTACTGACACTTGTGACGCCTCTCATTCAGAAAAAAGATACCGTTATGCGTAAAGCAATATCACCAAAGGATAGACTTTCTGTTACTCTTCGATACTTGGCAACCAGTAATACCTTCAAAAATCTGAGCTACTCCACACGTATTGCTCCCAATACTATTTTAAGCATTGTTCGCTCTACTTTAGCAGCAATTATTCAAATTCTAGAACCTAGAGTAATCATTTTCCCATCAACAGCGGAAGAATGAGCACTAGTTGGTCATAAATTTGAAACGTTGTGGAATTTTCCTCATTGTATTGGCTCGTTGGATGGAAAACACATAAATTTTCGTCCAGCTAGGAAAGAGGGATCCAAATTTAGAAATTATAAAGGGAAAGATAGCATTGTTTTGCTAATATTGTTGATATTGGATGAATGGTCGCATGCACGATTCAGCTGTCTTCCGTGAAAGTCCATTGGGTAACAAAATATATTCCAATGCTTTACCTTTACCTTCCCCATGCAAGGGCGCCCGCAGAAATTTTCACCGGGGGGGGGGCAAAGTATATATTATACATATATTAAACATAGCCATAACATATTATTAGGTATAGTATTTTATAGTTTCATTACAAACTTAGTAAACAAACTGATGACACCATAATATGATTAACAGTAGGTATATTTTCATCAAAATATTATATGAGACATCAAGAGCACTGAAAAAAAAAAAATCTTATTAATTATTATATTATATTATATTAACTAATTAGATTAATTAGATTATTGGTCATTAAATAAAAATTGCATGCGCCTAGGCTCCATAGCAAATAATTTTATTGTTTCGTCTATAATGTTTGATTTTTGAGCTTGCACATAAGTTTTGTAAATATTCATTAATGCCAAGCCATTCAAGCGGTTCTCAGTAACAGTACTACGAAGCCATGTTTTAAGTCTTTTAAGCGAGCTAATTTAAAGCAAATATAAAACATAATTAATAATTGAAGTAATAAAAATAAAAAATATATTTTAAATTGTAATACAAACCTAAAAGACCTTTCAACGCTACATGTAGTAGATGGAAGTGTAGCTGCAATTAAAAGACATTTTTTTATTGAAGGTAGAAATGTGACTTCATCTAATAACTTCAGAAAATCCATATTGTCATCATTTTTTCTTTCCACATATTGTACCATACTAGGCCTTCTTCTTCAATATTCTCAATGAATTCTCCATAAAATGATTTTAGATTTTGGAGTTGTATGATAAATTCTTCTTTTTTTGTTTGTTTTAAGTACTTAGGATGAACTGAAATGATCTCATATTTTGAATTATCCTCTGGGAACCTTTCATTTAAAGCTGTGATCAGTGAATCTAAATATGGTATATAAATAGATTTTCTGTAGTAGTCTTCTGGACCTGATGAAGGGGGGTTATTTCTTAAAGTTTGTTTTGAGGATACTCTTGGAGTCATTAATGTAATACCAAGTTCATTTAAGTACATATTAATATCTTTCATTAAAATTAGAAACATTTCTTCGTTATTAGCTCTGTCATCACTGATATATTTAATAAGGTCTTTAATATGTTTATTTGCACTAAATAAATCACAATTTATTCCCTGTAAAGAATTGGTTATAGGTTCTATAGTTGCATGGGGACCCCATGTGAAGTACCTGGATTCAATTACAAATTGCCATATGTGATTGTTGGCGATGATGCATTTGCCTTAAAGCCAAATTTACTGAAACCTTATCCAAGTCGAGGCTTGACACTTGATAAAAGAATTTTCAACTACAGATTGAGCAGTGCCAGGAGAACTGTTGAAAATGCATTTGGTATTCTTGCTAATAGATGGAGAGTTTTACTTTCTACCATACCCCTTGACGTTGGTATGATTGAAACAATTACATATGCTTGTGTGCTTTTATATAATTACCTCATCACCAAGAAAAACTCACATCAATGGTATGTACCTAACAACTATAGAATTTCAAACAATTCTAATACAAACAGTCATGAAGAACAATCATCTGAACATCAGTATGGTTTGGAGCAACAGACTGGTAATCGCAGCAGTAATAACGCCTTAGAGATCCGTGATAAATTTTGCGAATATTTCAATACTGCAGGCGTTGTACCCTTCCAATATGCTGCTATAGAAATGGGCAATCAGTAGCGGCATTAAGTTTTATTTAACTATATCATATACTAATAAACGTTAATGTGTGTATGTGATTATGAATATTTTACTAACCCGTTTTATGATCTCAATTTAGGTAATAATAAAATAATAATTACATTTTCAAATCTTTAATAAAGTCATAAAAATAATAAACAAACTCTTTCTTCTGTCGTATTGAAGTTAACACACACACAAAAAAAAAAATAACAAATAATAATAATAATATAGCAATGAAAATCAGAGTATGCAAATGTAACAACTTAATACCATAGTTAAATATCCTACTAAATGTCTTTAATAAAATAACTGAAATAATAAATTAACCCTTTCTTCAGTCTTATGAAGTTTACAAAATAAAAATAATAATAATAATTAATAATAGAATAAAATAAAATAAATAATAAATTAACTCTTTCTTTAGTCTTATAAAGTTCATACAAATAATAATAATAATAATAATAATAATAATAATAATATAATAAAAATCAGAGTTAAACATCTTTGTTACCGTCTTTTGATTTTGCATCAACTACAGTTTGGGTAATGCTGTACATTGCTTCCAGCTTTATACCTTCATTTTTTATGGTTCTAAGTAATGATCCTATAAATACAACAAATGTGTCAATTGAGTCTGATTATGGAGTCTGTGTATTCCTAATACTATTTGTATTGTTAATGGTAACTGGTTGACTCATTGACTTTGCAAGATTATTAATGGCGCTTGCATATACATCATCAATTGGATTAGACCGAAACTTTTTTTTAGGACGATCATTTGAATTTCTTAATGATGCAGATGTTGATGATGTTGATAGCGGTGGACTGATATGACTAGTAAATGTAAAATTTTGGGAAAAACTTGCTGCAAAATCTTCATGAGTTTGTGGTTCCACGTCGTCTGACACAAATATTTCTTGAATAAGCTCTGCATTATCTCCAAACTGCAGGCTTTGATGACTACTTTCTTCTAATGAGTATATCATATCAGTATTCTGAAATTAACAGACATTTAAGTATTTACTTAAGGGGCAATCAAAATACTAATTTCAATCCCAATGTACCTACCTCACATGGTGAATCTGGTTTTTTTACTTCGTTTTCCATCGAATTCCGGCTTTTACATTCCGGGGTGTCACTTTAGGATCCAGAAATAAAAGTTTTTCATAATGGGTGTGGCAAAAAGAACTCCCTGATTAAGGAAACTAATAAAAACCACACCAAGTCAAATATCAAAAAAAAAATTTTATTTATAAATTGTACATATAATGCCATTTTATATTCATTTTTTTTTAAAAATTATATCACTTAAATGGCGGCCCTCATTCTCGATACACTGATTGAGCCTTTCACGGTTTCTACGGGTCATTTCGAGCGGGATAGCAGCAATTTCCTGGGTTATTACCTCATTCAGAGCTTCCAAAGTTTGTGGCCGATATTGGTACACTTGGGCTTTAAGATATCCCCAGAGAAAAAAATCGCATGGGTTCAAATCCGGTGAACGTGGCGGCCACCCAATTTCACCTCGCAAGGACACAATATGCCCAGGAAACATTTCTCGCAGAATGCTGAGTGAATGACGAGCTGTGTGTGCTGTTGCACCATCTTGTTGAAACCAAACATTTTGTTGTCCATACTCGTGAAAAAAGTCGTTCAATTTTGGCCGAAGAAAATGTTCAAGCATCTCGCAATAGCGATTAGAGGTCACTGTTACAGTGGTACCGTCTTCTTCAAAGAAGTACGGACCCCACACACCAAACGCGAAAATGGCACACCAGACTGTAACCTTTGGACTGTGGAGTGGTCGCTGGTGAAGTTCCTGAGGATTGTGTTCAGACCAGTATCGAAAGTTTTGTTTGTTTACCGTACCTGAAAGATGAAAATGTGCCTCGTCCGTAAAAAGCAAAACATCTGTACGGGGAACATTCTGAAGGAGATCCCGACACAATGTTGTACGGGTTTCCAAATCTCTTCGAAAAAGTTCTTGAGTAACCACAATTTTGTAGGGGTGCATTTTAAGTTCTTGGTTCAGAATCCTCCGAACACTGCGATCGGATAAGTGTAAAGCAGCAGCGTGTTTCCGTGCAGAACGCCGCGGAGATTGCTCGATTGAAGTTCTCACAGCAGCCACATTTTCCAGTCCTGTTGCAGTCCGAGGTCGGCCCGTCGACTTTCTTTTTAGTGCAGAACTTGTTTGCCTAAAATTTGATACCCAATTATGTATGGTTTTGCTATCGGGAACGGGATCACGTCGATTGAGCGCGAACCGAATACGAAACGCACGCTGGGTCGTTATCGGTGAACCGCCATTATTAATAAATTCCTCAACAACAAACGCACGATGCTCTCCCGACCATGCCATGATGAAAAAAAATGACTAAAAATGGCATCGATAAGGCTTTCTATCGATGTAATTACCACGAATGTACCTCCACCCAAACCCAAACTATAACCTTATCAAACTAGGGAGTTCTTTCTGCCACACCTTGTACCATAAGGATGGTTTGTAAATCTGAAATAATAAAAAGATATAACTAATATAAGATTTAACTTTGTATAATATCATTAATTATAAATACTATAGACTGTAGTCACTGTAGTGACACTGTTACTACTAAGGATATGATAATAGGTTTGGAAGTTTTCAGGACTATGGTGATTAATCTGGCTTGGCAATTATAGGAGTTAATTAAAAAGGCAAAATATACCTAATTAAATATCCTACTATGTTACTGAAGACAGGGTACAGTTAATGGTAAATATCAACAAGCAACACGTCTATAAGTAATAGTTTATTTGTAAGGTTGTTAAGTGGGTATAAAAATTATATGGTAGTATGTTACCATATAATTTCTTAAGAGGACGCCACACCACTCGTAATTCGGCTGTAAAAACTGTTTCGCGCGGGACAACTTTTCTCACATTATAATTATAATAGAATAAACAAAATTTTACAACATATAGAGGACAATTTTATCTATGTCGTAGCGTTTTTATTATTTGGATAACATAAATACGTTTAAAGTTATAGGTTTGAGAACATTTGACTTTTTTGTATTTTTCAAATGATTGTTAAAAATTATTGGGTAGTGCTATCAAAAAAATAACGACGCTACGACACAGATGATTTTCTTCTTAGTAAGGATTTACAATTTTGGTAATTTTTTTGTTAATATTGAAGGAGTAAAGTTGTCCCGCGCAAAACAATTTTTAGCATGTGAAATTATTGTAAAATAATTTATCTAATTATTATCGAATTATTCCCTGGTGGTATAAAACAGCACAACGCGGCTTCCCCTACTCCATTCAAGCACTCGCGTTTTTCGTTATCGGCCCGCACCGAGCAACCGCGCGACTAATTGTGACAAAAATAAATATTTCCGATAATTCATAAGCTACTTGTTTATGTCGTCGACCGTCGTAGTTGCGATATGACAGAATACCTGTGGCCTGTGGAATTACTATTTATTACGATACCTATTATAATTTAGCAATATCAGAGCGGCCTTTATATTAATTACTCATTATATAAATTGTATTTAATTTTTATGCTGTTGTATCTAACCATATTTTTTTTTTCGTGCCAAAATTTGTATTAACCATTGTTAACATAATGTCACCAAAAAAAATTCGCGCCATCCAAAAGAAAGGAGCACGATCGTGTAAGACTTCTTTAAAAAAAAAAATGAAAGAAGTTCGTAGTGGGGTTCAGGTTTGTAAGGATGTGCAGTAAGTACTTTTAAATATAAGCTTCAAAATAAAAATACATTATTTCATGTCCAATTTTGTGACTTTTGTAAGTAAAATATGTTATTTTGTAGAACCTAATATGTTAAATTATAACTATACAGGTATATATTATAATACTTTTATTATTTTATGAATACTACTTGATTTATAGCATATGTTCATATATTTTATAGTGATGTGAGTCTCGTATACATTTGCAAAAAAATTTACGATTTACATTTTTTACCGTTCAAATAGTTGAGTGATCACTTTATTTGTATACTTCTATATTTTTATCGAGATTTTAGAATTATAAAACAAATCAATATTTTATAAAATTATATTGATCGATAATATGTTTTTAATTTGTAACATTTTATTAATTATTTTTATTTAAACACATAATAGAAAACTTTAATTAATGGAAAGTGTGTGAAAATTATTTTGAAAGGACTTATCTGTGATGCGCCTGCAAAATCATTTGTACTCAACATAAAAGGCCACAATGGCAAACATTCATGCCTTAGATGTTTAAATATAGGTCACTGGATAAATAACAGAGTTTTTTTTCCTGAATTAGAATCTACTTTAAGAACTCATGATGACTTTATAACATATTCTGACCAACTTTTTCATACTGGTGTAACCATACTATCAGAAATCCCAAGTTTTGATGTAGTTCTATCCACTCCATTTGACTACATGCATTCTGTATGTATTGGGTTGATGAAAAAATTATTATTGTTTTGGACTGGAATTCACAAACATCATCAGTCACTACCATCAAATTTAATTTCAGTGTTGGATGAAAAATTAACTTCATTAAGTTCATATATACCACAAGAATTCCAAAGGAAACCAAATTCAAATAGTCGTAGACATCCTTTGCGTGATGCAAAAAGATGGAAAGCCACAGAGTTAAGGGAATGTCTTTTATACACAGGAATAGTGATTTTCCGCGAAATTCTTAGTAAAGAAGTAAATGAACATTTTTTAGAATTATCTTTTGCTATAAGAATATTATTAGCTTCCAATATAAATGAAACTTATGTAATTTATGCTGAAAAGTTGCTTAAACATTTTGTTAGCACATTCGCTTATCTATATGGTGAAATGTATATGTCCCATAATGTTCATTCGGTTCTCCACTTGGTTGGAGATGTAAAAAAATATGGATCGTTGAACAATTTTTCCGCTTTTCCTTTTGAGAGTTTTATGCAACCATTAAAAAAAAAAATTAGGTCTGGTATGAAACCTTTGCAGCAATTGGCTAACCGTTTTGCTGAAAACCGTATTAATCATATACATTTTAAAAATAAATCATCACAATCAAATGGTCCGATAAATGCTTATTGTAAATTAAAGGAAAGATCTTTTACCACAAATTCCTGTTTACCACAATATACTGGATGGAAAACCAACAAGTTTACAATAAAGATTAACAATTCTGATAATTGTGTGAACATTAAAAATGGTTCTTTAGTACTTCTAGAAAATATTGCAACATCTAAAACAGATAATAATAAAATATTAGTTATAGGACGATGCTATGAAAAGATACAAGATTTCCTTACCACACCATGTTCATCACAATTGTTGGATATTCACGAGGTGCACCAATTGGGTAGTTTACAATCATGGCCATTAGAAGATGTTGTAAATAAATTAGTTACATTGGTACCTTTAAATGGTGATAAATTTGTTCTTATTCCATTTGCCCATGATACTTAGTAGAAACTAGGAATGTTGATACTTTTTTTTTTGTAATTAAGGGAATTTTTAGTTTATAAATTAAATATTATTATATTATTACCTAGACATTATTTATAAAATCTTTTGGTGTTGTATGCCATTTATAGTATCTAACCACTCATAATATTTTTACTAAAACCATTTAAATAGTTTTTGTTTTTGTTATTTTCAAATAAAACAAATGCTTTAACGATAAAAAAGTCTGTTAAACTGGTAAAATTGGTTTATATTTTAAATCCATATTAAATTATATAAATTAAAATTAAAAGTGTATATTTTTAATCTTTATAGAAGTACATGCATATAGATTCATTAATCATTATATTTGTATAGGGCTTGGTCTGTTGTTGAATTTCTTGAGTCAAATGAAATTCAGCATGTGCCAAGCAGTTGGATACATATCAACAAAACGCATTTAAATTATGGTACTTGTTGGTTTCCTAATACTAAAAGTAGTAAAATAAATCCAAAATTTACCTCTACCCAAATATCAAAAATGATTATAAACTGCATGGATCCAAATGAATGTGATGGTGTGTACTATGAAATAAAAATAATTGCTGGTCTTTTTGGTAAGTGATAAATTATTTTTGTAACCTTTTTTTTTTGTATCCAGAAAATTAAAATGTTTACAGATAATGAAATGCAAGCCAGAAGAGTTCTTAAAGCTTTATCTGGCCCTGATGATAATGATGAGAGTGATAAAGAAAGTGAAAAAAATCCAAATCCAAATTCAAAACTCATCAAGAAACTAAAAATGAGTGTAGATCAAGTGTCAACAAATGTAAAATTGCCCAGTCCACCATTAATTAAAATGAAAAAAATGAATCATGAAATTTGTGAAATTGGTACCTATATATAATATGATTATTTGTTGGTATTTATAAATTAACATTATTACAATTTTTACTATTCATATTTTGTTTTACTGTGTTATTTTAAAAGCGTTTACATCTACACCAGTTAGCATTGAAACTACTACGATTTTATCTGACGATGATCTTAAAGCCAATAAAACCACTCATACAGAATCTGATGAAATCTGCAGTGATGAAAAGACAAATAATGAGAATGATATTGTCATCTTATCATCATTTTTAAATTCTACTGATGGAAATTATGAATTTTCTATTGATGATGATGATGAATTAAAAAACATCATGAACATGTCTATACCTGCATCATCCACATCTAAAAAGATAAATTTATATGATATTACACCTTCACCTAGAATCCAAACAGAAGAATCACCTAATGACAGTGATATGTCTTATGATGATAAAATAGAAGATTGTGATACAAATGATCGTTTTACATATCAGTCAACTAAAGGTAATGAATAAAACCAAAATTATACTTGTAATCATTACTCTAATAATATTTACATTTATTATAGTATGTTATTTTAATTTTATATTAGATTGTTGTTGCTCAAAATTAGAAGAAGTACTTAAGTGTTTTGAAAGGCAGGAGGATAAACAAAAAAAAAGAGATGAAAAGATTTTGACTCATCTGCTCATGATTAATGGAGTAAACGCTAGGTTGAGTTCTGCTCTTCAAAATAACTGCAAAAAGTTGGACGCAATATTAGCAGCAGACAGTAGAGTACGAGCATTGGCAATGCCTACACCAAAATTGCCATCACCATTCATGGATCTCCTTCCAATAAATACTATTGAAAATCTTGAAACAGTAGAATCATTAATATTTCAAAGTTCACCTGATATGTTAATTTCTAGAGAAGAATTGGTAACAATGATCTTTATGTTTTTTAAATCAATATTGTATATAAATTTAAATAATTAATATCTGTATTATATAGTATTATAATATAAATTAAATCAAAAATATGTAGGTATAGTAAGGTACTTATATTTATTTTATGGTTTACATTTATTAGAAATCATTCATTCTTTTGAAAGTCGGAAAATTGTCACTTAGTGGAAGTATACGTGGTGCCATAGATATTTTGTTTCTACCAAATGTTCTATCGCAATATAGCTACAAAGGTAAAACAAAAAAAAATTTCATGAAACTGAATCTCTTTTCATTGATTTATGGTAAATATATTATTCTACATTATAATATAAAATTTTAAATTAATTAAGTATTTTACTTGTTGCAGAGACATTGTCTGGATTTATTTTAACTTCGGACGATGAAGCAACTTTTCATAAAGTGTGTGACAATTATCTCCGCCATTCGTTGAAACGTGTTGAAAAAATAATATAGCCCAGTTTCTATTTGTTACATATAGGTACATAGGTAATATATTATGTTCTATATTAAAATGCTAATATTGTTACAATAATTATGTACCTATTTTTTTATTACAAGTTTGTTTTTCTTTTTTTATTCAAAAATATTTTCTATATACAATGAAATATATCTAGTTTATAATATTATGTTATTTTTATTAAATATAATAATATACCTATGTGCAATGTAAATATTTACATTTTTTATTACAAGTTGATTTTCTATCTTTATTCAAAAATATTTTCTATGTATGATGAAATATTTCAAGTTTATAATATTATGTATATTATTTTTATTAACTTTAATAATATACCTATGTGTAATGTAAATATTTACATTTTTTATTACAAGTTGGTTTTCTATTTTTATTTAAAGATATTTTCTATGTAGAATGAAATATATCTAGTTTATAATATTAGGTATGTTCTTTTTATTATATATAATTATATATGTTTAATGTTTATACTTATATATTTTTTCTTACATAATATTAAAACGTCTTCTATATCAAAATTTAAATATTGCTATAATAATGTACCTACCTATTTTTCTTATTACAAGTTTTCTATTTTTATTCAAAAATATTTTCCAGGTATACCTAGGTGTGGTATAAGTCTTAAGGAATTTATATTTAAATTTTCTTATATAGTTATATATAATATATATTATGTATAAACTATACAATGTTATTTAAATAACAACAATCAAAAATATTTAAATACTATAGAATCGCCCAAGAATTCTATCTAAGATAGTGGCCCGATAGGTAGGAAATAGGTTTTTAATACACAGGTTGATAGGGTAGTTCAAGTTCGAAGCCGTCATTCAGCTTAAAATAGTTTGCGTTTTTTTTTGTTTTTTTATCACTGTATGTGCACGGTATTTTTCAACACTTGTACACGGCTACGACACTGTAATTTTGTTCACTCTAGCACGGTTGCAACACCGACTCTAGTCTGACAAATGAACAATAGTTATAGTTGCACACTAAAACGGTTCTTGAACCGACTATTGAGTTTTACCAGCACGGTGCTTCCCATGTAATAAATCGGTATTAATTTCGATCAAAAACACAGTGCTGTGAACCGTTATAGCATGGTAACAAAAACCTAAAAATTGATGTAGGGCACCCAATGTACACCAACATTGTTACTCGGGACTAGAACCAGACCGAATATTGGAGAAAATTAAAATAAAAAAATAATAATGTGTTGAAACGAATTATTGTATAATATGTTTAGTATGTTTGGTAATTATATGAATTAGTAATTAAGAACGGGCACATTTTAGAAATATACAGAAAGTAAGCTGGTAGCATTCAGGATTATTTCGTCACTATAAAATATGTAAATGCTGTTCTATAAAAGTTGTACTTTATTTATCGGTACACATATTAAATTAAATAACAACTAGTAAGTTGTGACTAGTGAGTGCAAAGCCAGGATGCAGGAGCGAGTGTGCTTAGGTCCGTGAAAATAGATGGCTTTAATATTTATCATGTTTAAAACTACGCAAAAAATGTCAGATACTCAGATAAAAATTATATGTGCTACGTAGGGTAGGTACCTACACATATTATTACAAAAATACAAAATTATAGCTTAAACATTCAAAATATACTCAATATAAAACTAATATAATACTATTACGCAACAAATACAGGTCGCGTAAGTATGCGCGAATATTAAAAATATTACGGTGGCAATGCGGCATAATGTACGTGTAGGTATGATGCACTATGCATTTTATATTTACGCGACCCGCCACAAACGAAGGTTGAGAAAATAATAAACGTTGCTCCCGAATGAGCACAATCGTCGGCCGGCCGCCGACGACGACTAGTGGGCGCGGCTTAAACGCCGCGTGCTTGCGCATCACGAAAACACCTAACAGCGCGTTCTCTCGGCCGTTGTTTACGTTTCGCTTTCGGTGTGGCGTCCTCTTAATGTTGTAAGGCATAATGCAGTTTTATAAACTATATTTGAATTAGATATAACCGCCTCCTAGAATGCTACTAAGAAATAATATTAACTTGAATAGAATTTAGGTAAAGTAAGTTGTCAAATATCATTTTCCCTACACATATTTTTATATTTCAGAGCTTTTGCATCCCATACAACTTACTTAAAATACCCTAAATACAAAACTTGCTAAAAATACTTACGTCATCAGTACCAGTCCCACTTTTGAACGATGTTTTTACTTTGGCATTTTCAATGTTGAATTGGTTTCGTAGGTTATGGAATTTTGTCGAGCATTCTTTCATACTAGTAGATGGCCTTAACCTTAACACAGCTTTATACACACGTTCCATAGCATCCGCTCTTAAGTGCTTATTGTGATACGTGGCTAGATTTGTTGCAAATAAGCAGAGCTCTTCTTTATATGCATCAATCAAAACCTCTATTTGGTCATTCGACCACTTTTCAGGTTTTTGGCTCTGCATACTTGTAAATTCAAACGTTATAAAATTATTGTATTATGGCCGCCAATACTGCAGATCGTCCTACTAGACGGTAGCGGGTAGACATTAGACACTAGACATCAGTTTTAAGGTATTAGGTATGTAAAAAGTACCGTAATAACTTCACATTTCAAACTTGTGTTTTTAGATATTATTAATTATTATATTAATATTTAATATATTATCACTTATCAGTAAAACTTGATATCACCACGACGTTATAGTAAACGCTGTTGTGGCCTTGTGGGCCCACGTGACAAGATTCTATTTTCTGATTGGTTACTGTATGCAGTAAAAATGTATGCATTTTTCAAACTATCATGCACAGAAAATATCACAATATGATCTATCACCGAAATCCAGCCCGCGTTCACGCAACGAAGCCAGCAGTGACGTCATTTTCAATCACCGAAACCAGCAATGTTGCCATCACAGCTCCCCGTACAGGAACTAGCAATAAAAAAAGCGTCGTGTGCGGCTGGCTTTAAGCCCACCGCACACGATGCTTGTTTTGCTGCGTGATTGACTTGCTCGATTTCCTGCTTGGTCCCAAGTTGGTTGCTGGATTGGATGTTCTGATGGCTGCCTTGCGATGTTGGCATCACACGTTGGTTGTGGGCAGGCTGGATTTTTAGATTTTTATTACTTATCACTGATAACTCATCAGTAATCAGTATAAAGTGCTATCACAGTTCGCGCCAAAGAATAAATAATATTAAAAATGTCTAATAATCTAAATAATCTTCGTTTAGAGTTTAGACTTTGAAATTGCGATTGCGAAATACGAAGTGTGTTAAAAAGCTTTTGTTTTTACAATACTATATATTTATATAATTCAAAAAATGGATGCACTTGTAGCTGAAGTCGTCAGTCGCCGAAAAAATGCAATTAGTGTTTTTTTGTTAATTGAAAAATTAAGACGAAGAAACAATGTTACGAAGCCAGCCAGGTTATGGAGTCGTTCTTGGCTATTACGTCGTGACAAGCACCAAAGTGTTCTGAATATGCTTTTTGAAGAACTTGGGTATGTCAACATAATTTGTTTTATATGGTTAATACTAAGCAAACATAATAATACCCAATGTTGTATAGTTTATAAAATCTTAAATATTGTTTACAATTCTTACGCAAAAACAGTAATATATAGGGTGAAGTATCTTATATGTAAAGTTGATCTTGCCCATATTATAATCTATATTTTTTATCTGAAAAAAAAAATAGGAATTTATGATTTTAACAATATTGTTCTTCACAAGGTTCATGATCTACCTAAATATTTTTAAAAATCAAAAATCTTTTCCATGTAGGTATTTGAAATATACTTTTGTCAGTAGAAAATGTATTTAAATTATTGAATTTAAATTTAACATATCTATTATACTGACTCTTACAACACCTACAACACAACATTGAGGTATCCACTTACCTACCATTTTAATTTTAATATTGGTTCATTTTAGCCCAGAAGATCCTGCATGTTTCACAAATTTTACACGAATGCAGGAAGATTATTGGAATGAATTACTGACACTTGTGACGCCTCTTATTCAAAAAAAGGATACAGTTATGCGTAAAGCAATATCACCAAGGGATAGACTGTCTGTTACTCTTCGATACTTGGCAACTGGTAATACCTTCAAAGATCTGAGCTACTCCACACGCATTGCTCCCAATACTATTTCAAGCATTGTACGCTCTACTTTGGCAGCAATTATCCAAATTCTAGAACCTAGAGTAATCAATCTCCCATCAACAGTGGATGAATGGGAACTAGTTGGTCATAAATTTGAAATGTTATGGAATTTCCCTCATTGTATTGGCTCGTTGGATGGAAAGCATATAAATTTTCGTCCTGCTAGAAAAGAGGGATCCAAATTTAGAAATTACAAAGGGAAAGATAGCATAGTTTTGCTAGCCTTGGTTGATGCGGAATACAAATTCTTGTTTGTCGATATTGGAATGAATGGTCGTATGCACGATTCAGCTGTCTTCCGTGAAAGTCCATTAGGTAACAAAGTATATTCCAATACTTTACCTTTACCTTCCCCATGTGAAGTACCTGGATTCAATTACAAATTGCCATATGTAATTGTTGGCGATGATGCATTTGCCTTGAAGTCAAATTTACTGAAGCCTTATCCAAGTCGAGGCTTGACACTTGATAAAAGAATCTTCAATTACAGACTGAGCCGGGCCCGAAGAACCGTTGAAAATGCATTTGGTATTCTTGCTAATAGATGGAGAGTTTTACTTTCTACCATACCCCTTGATGTTGATATGGTTGAAACAATTACATATGCTTGTGTGCTTTTACATAATTATCTCATCACCAAGAAAAACTCCCATCAATGGTATGTACCAAACAACTATAGAATTTCAAACAATTTAAGTACAAACAGTCATGAAGAACAGTTATCTGAACATCAGTATGGTTTAGAGCAACACACTGGTAATCGCAGCAGTAATAATGCCTTAGAGATCCGTGATAAATTTTGCGAGTATTTCAATACTGCAGGTGCGGTGCCCTTCCAATATACTACTATAGAAATAGGCAATCGGTAGTGGCATGAAGTTTTTTAACTATGTATAATAATAAACTGTAATTTTGGTTGAACTGTATAAAATGTTATTGTTTTTAACGTTACTATACAAATATTTTATAGTGTACACTAAATTAAGTAAATTATACTGTTATACTCGTATCATTTTAAAAAATTAAACAATTATGACTTATTTAAAATATTGTATTTTATATCTTGCAATACAAAATATGTGCCGGATTGATAAAAAGCAGTTCTCTATTTAGGTAATAATTAAATAATAATTCCATTTTTAATGTCTTTAATAAAGTTATAAAAAATAATAAATAAACTCTTTCTCCAGTCTTATGAAGTTTACAAAAAAAATATATATAAATCTTATTAAATGTCTTTAGTAAAATAATAATAATCAGTGTATGCAAATGTAACAACTTAATACTATAGTTAAATAGTCTATAAAATGTCTTTAATAAAATAATAAAAAACTTTCTTCAGTCTTATGAAGTTTACAAAAAAAAATAATAATAATAATAATCAATGTATGCAAATATAACAACTTAATAATATAGTTAAATAGTCTATTAAATGTCTTTAATAAAATAATAAAAAACTTTCTTCAGTCTTATGAAGTTTACCAAAAAAAAAATATAATAATAATCAGTGTATGCAAATGTAACAACTTAATACTATAGTTAAATAGTCTATAAAATGTCTTTAATAAAATAATAAAAAACTTTCTTCAGTCTTATGAAGTTTACAAAAAAAAATAATAATAATAATAATCAATGTATGCAAATATAACAACTTAATAATATAGTTAAATAGTCTATTAAATGTCTTTAATAAAATAATAAAAAACTTTCTTCAGTCTTATGAAATTAGAAAAAAAAAAAAAATAATATTAATCTGTGTATGCAAATGTAAATTTATACTGTGGTTAGACATCCTTGTTGATATCTTTTGATTTTGCATTAAATGCAGTTAGGGTAATACTGTGCATAGCTTCCAGCTTTATATCTTCATTAGTGATAGTTTTAAGTAGTGATCCAATAAATACTACAAAAGTATCAACTGAGTCTGATGATGGAGTGGATGTATTCCTAATACTATCCATATTGTTGATGGTAATTGGCTGACTCATTGACTCTGCAAGATGGTTAATGGCACTTGCATATTCATCATCAACTGGATTAGACCGAAACTTTTTTTTAGAACGAACATTTGAAAGTCTTGGTGATGCAGATGTTGATGATGTAGATAGTGGTGGGCTGATATGACTAGGAAGTATAAAATGTTGCTGGGACGAACTTTCTGAAAAATCATCTTGGGTTAGTAGTTCCATGTCGTCTGGCACAAAAATTTCCTGAATATACTCATTATCTCCTAACTGCGGACTTTGATGACTACTTTCTTCTAATGTATAGATATCAGTATTCTGAAACAAAACAGATATTTAACTAAAGGGCAAAATACTATTTTTAATCTCAATGTAATTGATAGTATTACCTCACATGGTAAATCTGATTTTTTAACTTCGTTATCGATTGAATTCCGGCTTTTGCGAGGTGTTACATAAGGATCCAAAAATAAAAGTTTTTCATAATACCATAAGGATGGTTTGTAAATCTGAAATAATAAGTAAATATTAATATTTATTTTTGTGTTCTATCATTGATTTTAAATACTATAGATCGCTTACTACTACTACTAATAAGGATATAATATGTACATAATATTAGGTTTTTTTTTGAAAAACTGACACTCTGAACATTTAATTTACCCCCTAAATAATCGAGCTAAAAAACTTTTACCAACTAGGTTATAATCTAGGGACGCTCCTGTTTTGATCCTTGAAGGATTCATAAAGATTGGAATTTTATTTTATTCTTTAAATAGTGCTAATCAAAACTGTAAATTGAGGAACATAAAAATACCTGAATTGTTTATAAATGTCTTTATACCCCTGTAAATTTCAAGTACTACAAATTTGCAGTGTTGGGTAGTAACGGAACAAAAGTAATGCGTTACTTTGCTTGCAACGCGTTACGTAATTTCATTAGAATCATTTCCAAGTAACGAAAATGTAATGGAAATTACTTTTGATAAGTAATTTCTATAGAATAACGCGTTACAGTTTTGAATTATTAAGTACCTACCTATTCCGAATTGAAAATAAAATCTTTGTCTAGAATGGGGTTATTATATTATTATTTTTACCAATCTAATCTATACATATAAAATCCAAATACCACTGACTGACTGATCGCTGTATCTCAAAAACTACTCAACTTGATTGACAACGGACTTGAAATTTGGAATAGAGGTTCTTCTCATATTTTCACCGTGCAATAAGAAAGGATTTGCCTAAATTCGCATTTTAAAGAGGGGCTTAAACGGGGATCTTTAGGTTCACAATGGAAATTGGAAATTGTATTTTTATTTATTTTATAAATAGTTGCCATTGGTTACAGTCTACAGTAGAAATTAGTATTAATTTATTATTGGTTGCCATTGGTTATTTGGGCAGATCAGGTACAAGCTAGCACATAGGCGTGGCTAGACTTCATCCGCAGTGGCAGCCTAACTTATGACCGGCGCCACCTAAATGAACCGAAAAATGCCCCATTACCCCCTAATAAGGGGGGGGTTGTCCCTCCAATTTAACATTTATATAGTTTAAAAAAAGTCTATCTCTATAAATTCAAGTTACAATTAATAATATACAGTATTCTGTATTTTCAGTACCTACCTTTAAATTTAACTCCAGAAATATTAATATTATTATTCATCTATATACAAGCCTGGATTACACCATATAATAAAATTAGATAATAAACAACATGCATAATGTGTAAGCGTATACTGTATTCTGTATAGTGTATAGAATAACAAAATTCTATAAATATTATGTAGGTATATAGAGGAATGTACCTATCTAATATGTTTAATAATAAGAACATTGAACAACTCATTATATTTATATTATAAAACAATATAACATTAGGTATAACAAACACAAATCAAAGAATGAGTCTTCTTTTTGTAGGGACATTTTTAAAATCATCAATCACACTCTCAACATTGACATTACACACATATTCTTGTTCTATAAATAAAAATAATAATGCATTGAGCCTTTCTTGTGCCATTGTGCTTCTTAATTTGGTTTTTACTATCGACATTTTTGAAAAACTTCTTTCGCATCCACAACTGGTCACAGGTATAACCACAAAATATGTTTGACAGTTATAAAATGTCTTGAAAGTATCGGATCTTCCTTCTATTGCTAACCAATCAAGCCACTTATAAACATAATCTGATGATGTTCCTTCGGGTGTGTCCTCAATACTTTTTAAAAGCTTAATCTCTACAAAAAGATCTTGTGTTTGAATGTTTAGCAAATTATTTAGTATGTATACACAAGATGAGTTGCAATTCAACTCTAAGTTAATTAACTGTCCAATCACGGTTATTAAATCAGATGTTTCTTGTTTAAATCTATCATCGATTCCAGATAATAACACATCTAATAATGGAAAAACAACAGTTAATTTCATTTCTTCACTCTTTGTAAGATAAATATGTTGTGATGTAGAACACTGCATATCATCTCTCTTTTTTGAAACTTTTCTATTTTTTCGGTAGGTATTTCAATATTATTTTCACTACACATTTGTTCTGTATTCAAAAATATAGACTGCATTTCTTGAGGAGAATTCCTTAATGAGTTTAATGAAGATCTTAAGGCATGTATAAGTGAAACAGCAGTAAAAAGTTCTAAGTTCAAAGCTTGTAAAGATGAACTCACTTTTAGTATCAATTGTAAAATTGGTTGCATTAAATTTAAACAATAAACAAACTCAAAGGTTTTAAGTTGATATAGAAGTCCACGACATTTAGCTCTTGCTTCAGGTATCAAACATTTTGAATTTATTTCTTTTAACGTACATAATAAAGCTTTGTAATTGTTTTTAACTGCGTTCACTGCATCAGCGCGACAAGCCCACCTAGTTTGAGACATTGATTTCAATGTTTGTACTTTAGCACCATCTAACTTGGCAAATCTTTCAAATACTGCGTGTCGTATTGGACTCCCTTCAATAAAAGAATAAATGAATTGTACCGTCCCAATAAAATCAAAGACACATTTATTTACTTCACTATACTTTGCATTAGCACAAACAGCATCCATTAAAGTTAAATTTAAGCAATGTGCATAACAGTGCACATGCAAAATATTTTTATTTTTATTCTTGCATTTGGCTTGTACGCCATTTATATTACCTGCCATAGTTGCTGCTCCATCAAAACATACTGCAATTACATTCTTCCAATCTAACATAAATTGACAAGTAATTACATCATCAAGTGCATTAAAAATTGATTCTGCATCTACACACAACATACGTCTCAAAGTAATAAATGTTTCTATTGGGCGATTTGTTTTGGTATCAAAATAGCGAAAAACCACAGAGAGTTGCTCGTGGTGACCTACGTCGCTGGTTTCATCTGCCATAACTGCAATATGAGTATTTTGTAATTTTAATTTTAATTCTTGAATGATTACATTGTGTATAGAATTTATAATGTCATTTTGAATTACATTGCTTGTGTAAATTGCATTTTTAGGACCACTATCAATATGAGTTTTTAAAACAGTATCGTATTTGTATAAGATTTCAATCAATTCTAAGAACATACCTTTTTGATAACTGGTGTGCGATTCATTATGCCCACGAAAAGGCTTACCACATTTAGCAAGACAAATTACAATATCAATTAAACGTTTCATTATTTCCCTGTTATTTAATCGTTCTGATTCCCTTTTACTTAGCTGTAAAGTTTTATTACTGTCAATCACTTCATCAATAGATTTTTTAAAACAAAAATTATTCATAGCTGATTTACTATTTATGTGATATTTTGACATTTGATGAGATTTTAATCTTTCAGAAGCCCTATACCAACTATTAAATCCTGTTTTAGTAAACACTTTTTCTGTCTGACCGATATTAGATTCATTTCCATTAAAACAACGACACGGAAAGCAAAATGCTGCATCAACTATCGGACTATATTCTAACCAACTATACATTTCATACCATGACTTTTGAAACGAACGCTGTTTCTTTCCTTGTAAGGTTCTCGGGTAAAGCTTTAAAATTGGACGATATGGACCTTGAATAATTCTTTGATAAAACTCTAGACGATTGGTTGGTAACCTAACTGTTGGATCATTGATAGTAATATTAAACTCTGAAACAAAAACGTCCATGCATACATTATAGAATACTGATTAAATTTATTTAAATATGAGATAAAATAATACAAAATGTAGTATATATTATTATCCAATATTAATCATTAATTTTAAAATAATTAATAATATATGCTATATATAAATAATTGATGAAATAAAATAATTTAGTAAAATAAATTAATTCAAGGACCTATTTTCTTTAATCATTATAAATATATTTTTTTTTTTCTATAATTTAGTAAACTTGATATGTTTAAAATTGTAGAATTCAAATTTCAAATGTTCCAAAAAATTATTATATTTATATTTGAAGTAGGTAGGTTATTTACATGTATTTTCTGTTCTTTAATAGATACTATTAAGACTATGTATTTACCTGTGACATCATTAGTAACTTCTTTTGTTTGGTTTTGGCTGTTATTATGCTAAAAATAATAAAATAATAATAAAATTACATTTTCACTATTCTTTTAATTTTGTAAAATTAATAATATTAATGATAAAACAAATAAAAATATAAAATTATACATAATATGGGTGGGTAATGATTAATTTACATCTGGTTCAAATTCATGTGTATCACAAATTACATTTTCGCTGTTCTTTTCATTCTGTAAAATTAATAATATTGTGACTTATTACCTAACTCAAAAAGGTAAAATATAAAATACCTATCTAATAAAAAAAAACACATCCAATCTTATAAAAGATACTTTTTAAATTGTATTTAAATACAAATACTTGGAATGTATTCATATACTTTTCAAATACTTTTTTATTTTACTTTTCTACTAGTTCACCAAATTAATATTATTTATAATTTATTTAATTAATTTAAGTTGGGTTCTCAACATTTATGAATGAAAAAATATTATAATTTAAAAATAAAATACTACCTATAACGATTTTTAAAATAAAAATAATAATATGTGACAACTGACGAATAATTCGTAGTTGAATTTACAAAAGTATTTGTATAAAATTATTTGATTTTCAAATTCAAATACGTTCAATACGGTATTTAAAATACTTTCCAAATAATTAAACCAAAAAGTATTTAAGAAGTATTCTAAATAGTATAAAAGTATTAAATACATTTACTCAAATACTTTACAATACACTGCACTTATACTCACCATGCATGAAGCAGGGTCATCAGGATCATCTTCGTTTTCATTATTATCAACAACAACTTTATTTTCATTATTTAATTTAAAGAAAGATTTTATATTTTGACAAGATTTAGAAATTTGAACCAATTTAACTTTTTTGCGATCTCGTTCTCCAGCGGCTCCACCTTTTTTTCTTTTAAAAATATCCATTCTCTAAAGACCAAGTCTCAGATACAGAAACAAAAATAACAACAACAATAACTAGCACTTCTGATTACAGTTTAACAGTCATGTACTCGTGTGTATCCAGTCCGTGTGTTTGAGAATTAACCTGTGATCGATGAAAAATAATACAACATGTCAACATCCATTAAAAGATACGATAATGCGAACCGTACCGTCGACTGTAGGTTATTCCAAAAACTGGAAGGGTCGTCACCACCACTTCGTGCCATGCCTACTGTAATTATTTGCCTTCAATAGTTATAAAAATAACTCATATTTCTCAAAAATTATACCAGTTGGCAGTTACCAACATAATATTATTATCGGGATTTGCGATAAGAATCATAAATCAATTCTTATATTATTAGAACAAAATAAACAACACATAATATTTTTTTTCTAAATAAAAGTTGTAAACCACTAATTTAAAACTTGGTTGACCGGCGCCTTTCGAGTATTGCAGGGGCAGCCCAGGCACCCTAGGCTGCCACCGTAGTCACGCCTATGAGCTAGCACCAAATCAAATTATTGAACATTGCCTACTAAGGTGGAAGAGGTGTCCTTTGTTTTACCAGGGTGCCTAAGTTGCACTTATACTGCAGCGAGTTATACCCAAAAGGAGTTGAACAATCATATTTTTTTTTAAGAGTTGCAATTTTTTACGGGCAACTGAGTTTAAATGTTTGTGTGCAGATCTCTGGGAAGAAGATAGGCTAATTTAAAAAGGGTTAAATTTGATTTTTTTTATTTATCGGATTTTAGTACGGTTAGGTTAGGTTAGGATTATTTATATTGATTATATTAATCCACCGTATTATTTCAAAATAAACTTAGTACAACTTTGATACTTTAGAGTTAAATCATACACTTACGTACAAACAGCACTGGGTTTACAAACTACCTGATAATATACCTACTGCTGCGAATCAGAATTTTTATTCCAGGCAACACTAAAGTTCAGATTAATTTTAAACACCAAATATTAAATAACAAATTAAACAAAGTTTGAGTGATATAGAGTTGGTACATTTAACGGGCAACGAAGTGCACGGGATCAGCTAGTATCTATACCTATATATTTAATTTTAACTCACCACATTTCAGTTTTCAATGGTTTTGACATTTGACAAGTGGAATTGCACCGTAAATTACGAAAAACAGTTAATTAAATTTATTAATTAATTTGATTCCTCTAAATACGTAGGTAGTACCTTTGCAGAACGTTCCTATGAATTATAAACGCGGACTATCAAGTTTTATACGTTCCTATTAACTATACTGGAGAATTTAGTGTTGTACAAAAACTGTTCACTTTGAAAATACTTATTAGTTATTTCTATATAGAGAATTTATATTAGAAAATAACATTATTTTTCTGAAAATTGAATAAAATCAAAATATTTACATTGTACTGTCATAAATCATTATAGCCATATTTTGGGGTTTATAAGCAATTTATTTTTATAATTTAATAAATATCTTATGAGTTATGACCATTATACGCAAATTAGCACCTACCAGAAAAAAATCCTAGATCTGCCACTGAATACGTCATATATTTAAACTTAATATAATAACATTGATAATCGAATAAATATAGTGGGTACCCAATACAATATAAATAAAGGTGGACAAGTGGATACCGCTCTGCTGTACAGTAGTTGTCGTTGTAATGGATGTGTTATATTTGAATAAAATTCATTGATAAATCTTTATAAACGAAAATAGATTCTGAGCGGAGACGTTGTACAGCCAAGCATACATGTATAAATTATCAAATTTAATAGTTAAAAAAAAAATTATCAAAGATCGAAAATTTTCCACAGCTATAAATACCTAGCATGACTTTCATGTGAACTTATTCTTTTTGATAGAGGTACAAGAACTTGATGGGAACCTTTTAATAAAATCTCTTATGTTAGCTATGAAAAAAAACTTTTATGAATTTCTAACTGAAAAATAATTTACAAAATTTGAAAAAATGATCAAGGCTATAAAAAGCTCAAAAAGAGTTAAAATAGTTTGAAAATTTTACCGTGCATGGAAATTGCTATTATAAAAATTTTGTGAACTTTTCTAGAGTCTATGGCTTTTTGTTTTGGAAATACAACAAAATATCAAAAATCGATTAATGGGAATTCGGTAATTTACTGCTGAATATCAAATATCATAAAAATTAATGTTCCATTTAAGTAAACTTTTTTTTTGTTAAAAGTAGAAACATTTATATGAAGTCTTCTGTTAACATTTTTAATCTTAGCTATGAAAAGAAAAACTTTTCTAACTTAAAAATAATTTACAAAATTTAAAAAATTTAGTAATATTTGAAAATATTACTATGTATGGAAAATGGCCATTTTAACATTTGGTGAAAATGTCAAGTGTCATTACAACAAAATATCAAAAATTTATACATGAAAATTCGTTAATCATATATCGATAATGAAAATCATGTATCGAAAAATGTTAAATTTATACGCTGATAAAAACTTAAAAACTGATACTTTCCGGTAAACATTTTTGTTTTGTTTAAGGTAGGAACATTTGTAGGAAATCTTCTATCAACATTTCCAATGTTAGCTATGAAAGAAAAAAAACTCTTGTAAAATTCAAAAAATTTTAACTTTAAATTACCAAAAAATAATTGATCCCATGTATTTTTAATATTTTTGAACTTCTATTAATGTATATTTAAGGAACCTAGCATTTTAGTTGATCAGCAATTTTTTTCCTATAGATATTATAGCTAAGTTGATGACTCTTTTTGGGGACAAAGCGTTTCAAATATAGTTATTATTATAATATTGTCAGCTTTGAAAATTGAATTTTAATCATTGAGTTAATGATTAAAATTTGATACATTCATTTGACGTCAACAAAATATAATATAGGCAGGTCGCAGGTATAGGTATTAAAAAATATAAAGTAAAAACTAAAACAATTGAATGTATAAAATATAAATGATACATTTTCTTTGCTCATAAACTTGACTTTTTTTATTGTACCACCTATAAAAAAGCGGGGCCTGCCCAACTGTAGCAAAGGCGAGGGGCCCGGGGCGAGGGCCCCGCTCGCTCTGCCCTAGGGACGGCCCTGAAAATACTCTAAATACAAAACTTGCCAAAAATACTTACGTCATCAGTACCAGTCCCGCTTTTAAAAGATCTTTTTACTTTTGCATTTTCTATGTTAAATTGGTTTCTTAAGTTGTGAAATTTGGCAGAACGTTCTTTGGAGGTTGTTATTGGCCTCGACCTGAACACAGTTTTATAAACACGATCCATGGCCTCCGCTCGTAAGTGTTTATTGTGGTATGTGGCTAGATTTGTGGCGAATAAGCATAGCTCTTCCTTATACGCATCGATCAATATCTCAATTTGGTCATTAGACCACTTTTCCTGTTTTTGTTTCTCCATACTTATTAGTCTTTACTTTTAATTTAAGATGAGATGAATTTAACTAAAAAGATGAGATGCCTAGATGAGCAGAATATGGCTAGATATAATTATTATCACAAAATAAAAATATACCATCACGACGTTATCGAAAACGTTGTTGGGCCCACGTGATAAGATTCTATTTTCTGATTGGTTGCTGCAAACATTTTTCAAACTATCACGCACGGAAAATAGCACATGACATATCACCGAAATCCAGCCCGCGTTCACGCAGCGGAGCCAGCAGTGACGTCATTTTCAATCACCGAAACCAACAATGTTGCCATCACAGCTCCCCATACGGGAACCAGCAGCAAAAAAAGCGTCGTGTGCGGCGGGCTTTAGATTCCTAGAGAGTGGTTTATTTGGTATACATTATTATTATTATACTGTCTTATTGTCTTATCTTCTGATAAACTATAATCGAATAAGGATATTGTTGTCGATATTTGATTTGATTGTTTTACCTTCTTCAAGCGTACTATTACTACTGGTCCTGATCGTAATTTGATATATTATATTATAATTTTAATTAGATAACTGGATAATATCCATTATTATTTAATATGTACATATATATTTTATTTAAATTTTTTTAGGAGGTATAAAATTAAAATTTTAAAATGTTTATAATATTATATTTATAGTGCTCAAGAAATAATGATGTAAATAATTTAATCAGTATTGGCAATAATGAGTTAAATGTTCAACGACTAATTGATACTCCAAGTGTAAATGACATTTCTTTACTTAATAATAATAGTGACTTAAGTTTACAAGAAAAACTTGAATTTATGAATACAATTTGGGTACCTGATTCTAATTCTAATTTTCCTTTAAAAACTTTTGGAGTAAAAATCTTAAGTTTCAACTTAATTGGTTACAAAAATGGAAATGGCTTACTTACTCAAAAATTTTGAATGGAGCATTTTACAAGTTTTGTGTTATATTCTCTCAAAAAGAAGGAGGGATTGGAAAACAAAGTTTAGGAAGCTTATGTACCAAAGAATTTTCAAATTGGAAACATGCTATTGAGAAGTTCAAGCATTACGAAGAAACTTGTTATCACAAAGCATGCATTGAAAATTATAAAGTAATGTCCCAAAAATCGTATGTCCCAGTAAATACTCAGTTAGATAAAGTAGCTGTTTCTGAAATGATTGAAAATAGGAAATTAACAAGACCTGTTATTGAAAGTATACTTGCGTGTGGACGCCAAGGACTGGCATTAAGAGGGCATAAGGATTTTGGACCTTTATCAATTGAGGAAGAACCTATTGAAAACTATGGTAATTTTAGGGTTATATTAAGATATGGACTAAAAATGGCATCTTTAAGTAATTCTGATTTACAGCTTATAAGAGAACGTTGTAAACGCAATGCACAATACTCAAGCCCCAATACTCAAGCCCAAAAATCCAAAATGAAATCATTTATACATGCAACAAATTAATACTCGAAAGGATAGTAA
Source organism: Nasonovia ribisnigri (assembly GCA_027563435.1). Taxonomy (NCBI): domain Eukaryota; kingdom Metazoa; phylum Arthropoda; class Insecta; order Hemiptera; family Aphididae; genus Nasonovia; species Nasonovia ribisnigri. Next base: position 32,010 of record JANEHU010000572.1, read on the forward strand.
AAATAATTAATTTATCTAAAGGTTTTTGTGTACTTGCTGATGAAACTGCTGATATTGGAGGAATAGAGCAATTTTCAATCTGTATTAGATACATTTATAATGATGAAATACAAGAAGATTTTTTAAACTTTGTTCCATTGCATAACACTTCAGGAGAAAATTTAGCAAATACATTGTTAGACAGCTTGAAAAACTTTGGTATTTACAATACCTAAGAGGTAAGGGTTATGATGCAGCTGTCACTTCTTCAACGGATAAGCGTATGTCTCGATGAATTGACAACAGTGTTAATCCATTTAAACGTGTTTAAAACAAATAATGTTATTTATTTATTTATAAATGTAAATAATTATTATTATATTAAACCTCTTTCATTGTATTACGCAGATAGGTCTTAAGGCGTTTTAAACTAGAGAAACTTCTCTCTGGAGTGGCCGTTGAAACAGGCAAACTAACAAATATTTTAAATAAAAAATGGATATTTGGATATACTTCTTCATCGCAATTTTCTAAAGCTTCTAATCCATTTTTAGTTAGGTTTAAGTCACTAGAGGCCAATTTCAATTTCCACATCTTGAGTTCAGCAATAATATTGTTTTTATCAATTGCGGGGGAATATAAATATAATATTATAAAACTATACTCACCTCGATATCATGAAGAATTAGAGTATTTTGTTCATTCGTTGTGTCCAGAGTTTTATCTTGATGTTGAAGCAGTGGTCCATCGTCATGGTAATATTTAGTTATTTTTGAAGATTTCATGGTTTTAATATTTTATATCTAATACTTTTTTAAAAATTGTTATAGTCATCAAAATTCAGATTAAAATTTCAAAACTGCAAATTATTAAATAAAATAATGATAATTCAATTGTGATAACATGCATCGAAACGATGGAGCGCTATTCTAAGAATAGCTATTATAACGACGATAATACGATAATACGGACCGCATAGACTGTCATAGACAGTATGACCCGGTATAATCACTGACCAGATAACAATGAGAATACTATACAATATATCATAATATTTTAATTCTTGCAAATGTAATCAGTTATTGATAAAAAAAAAAAAAAAATCATAATATTTTAAATAATAATCGTCAAATTATAACGAGTAATGACTATAATTAATTGTGTGTATACAGTCTATGGGGGGGGGGGGATTGATCCCCTTGATCCCCCCCTCCCGTAAATACGCCACTGGTGTTCGATGGTTTAGTGGTACCCCAGAGAGCGATTCCGTATGACCAGATAGGTTGCAGAAGGGATTTGTAGAGTAGTAGACGGTTGGAGATGTGCATATTAGATTTCACGAGAGGCCTAAGGATATGATGGCGGCTATTTAGTTGTTTGCGTTTGGTTTTGAGGTGGAGGCCCCAGGTGAGCCTTCTGTCAAACAATAAGCCGAGATATTTGACTTCATTTGTGTGAGGAATGATTGCATTCTCGAATGTTATATGAGGACAGTCACCGGGGCGGAGGGAAAAAGTCACATGAGAAGACTTGGAGTCGTTGATCTTGATTTTCCAAGATTTGAACCAGTGAGATAAGCTGTTTAGATGATTTTGAAGTAGGCTGCTTGCTTCGAAGGGGTCTTGACTAGATGAAAGGATAGCGGTGTCGTCGGCATATGTCCCTATTAGGGTGTTATCCGTTGTAGGAATGTCAGCTGTGAACAATGTGTATAGGAAAGGAGCGATGTCGCTTCCCTGAGGGAAACTGGCTAGAATGTTTTGTGTGCTGGAAAATGTGGTTTTTATTTTGACTCTGAATGTTCTGTTATTTAGGTATGATTTTAGAAGTAAATAATAGGGTGCCGGGAAGGTTTTTTTAAGTTTGTATAATAAACCATCATGCCAAACGGTGTCAAAGGCTTGAGCTACGTCGAGAAAAAGTCCTGAGCAGTATTTTTTTGTTTCTAGAGATGTAGCATTGTGGTCCACTACTCGGTGGAGCTGGTGAAAAGTTGCACGTTTGGCACGGAAACCGAATTGAAAGCTGGGAAGGGCATTTTGTTTGAGTGCGATAGTCACAAGTCTGTTGAGAAGTTTTTCAAAAATTTTTCCAAACGTGGGTAGTAAGCTGATTGGTCTATACAATTCAGGCATATCAGGTTGTTTGCCTGGTTTAAGTATAGTAATATTTAGTGCTGATTTCCAAGTGGTAGGGAAATAAGATAGCCGAAATATAGCATTAAAGATGTAGGTGAGAAGAATGATGGTTTTTGGTGGTAAGTTTTTCACTATTTTGTTATTAATGAGATCATGGCCGGGTGACTTATTGTTCCTGAGTTTTTTAATAATTGATAAAACTTCGCCAGGAGTAGTTGGGGAGGCTGGAAGTGCCATGGGCAGAGGCGATGAGATGAATTTATCAACTTGAAGCATGTGAGTATCATCAGGGGAAATGTTGTGAGGTTTAAATGTATTTGCAATGTGGTTAGCCAGAAGATCTGATTTATCTTGGTCAGTGGTAGCAAAATTGTTGTTCTGATAGCGAAGATGAGGAATGGTAGATTTATGCTTTAAAAGAGCTTTGGTTTTTCTCCAGAGAGACCCATTTGAGGGTGAAACAGATTGAATATGGGAAGTGAATAGTTGATTTTTATGTTTCTTGAGAGTTGACTTGAGTTTATTGGAAAAATAGTTATACCGTTGTTTGTCAATCGGGTAGTGAGTTCGTTGCCAAGTGTTTCGAGCCCGGCGTTTTTGAGATATGAGCTCTCTTATTTCCGGAGTGATATTTCTACCGGAGTTGTCTTGAGTTGCAGATGTGGTGGAAGATATTCGAAATGAGTCTTGAATGTTGTTTGTGAGGGTGTTTAAGGCAGTATCTATATCGGTGGGATTTTTTAACTTAATGTTTAAACAGGAAGAAGTTGACATAATATTGCGAAATTCGTTCCAATCTGTGCGTTTTTTTACGAATGGGTGGAAGGGAACATTTGCTTGAATTTTGAGGGTGAGTGGTATGTAAGATAATCAGGGTGACGATTTGCGTGGGTTGGCCAGTAGGTGGGGGAGGCTGGAGAGATAACCTTAGAGCGCTTGATTGTTATAAAGTTGTGTAGAGTGTGTTACATACACTGTTAACAATAATCTTATCACACACAAATGTTCAGTATGTGTTCTTGTTGATATGCCTGGTTGTCATGTGAAAAATATATAAATGATTCATATACAAAAAGTTCATCTTGTTTTTAATTAAAATATTATTAAACATGAACAACATGTTTAAGACAGAGTGCGACCTCTTGAGCGACAGCCCCATGCTTCGTGCTTCGCATTAAAGTCAGCACCTATGATGTATGTGTGATTTTTTTTTGAAATATAATACCGTAAGACTTCAGTATTCGTCAGAAAACAGGAACAATGTTCATTCAAAACATTGTTCTATTTGAAAAAATAACATACTTGATTTATTATAACCATATTATAATCATAATATAAAATAAACTGTTAAAAAATAATATTTACAATATCTCATATAAAATATTTAAATTGAAACAAGGTACTAAAATATTATTATTTTGTAATCAAAATTCATTGTAATCAAAAATACTATAGTAACTAAAAAAACTTATCAAAATAATTATTGTCTTATTATTGGTAATTGTAAATTTGTCAGGACACAGCACATTTAAACTATTTCATTCATATATGGCAGAAGTTCAATAAGCAAAATATTAAAAAAAGTTAAAAAAACAACTTTTAAATTATAACTTTTAGTTTCTTTTTCATTACTTAAATTTACCAACATTCTAACAGCATGTTTTAAGTCTAATATATCTTGTTTAAATCAAGTGTCTAAACCTCGATTTATGTCTAAAGCATTATAAAATATCAGCACTTTGAGTACATCATATTTGGTTTCAAATAAAAGTTGAGTTTAATTTTTTTTTCATTGTTAGAATTTCTCCTTTTATTTCTTTGCACATTTTACAAATGCACTGCTGTACATTAAAAATAAACAAAGAAATCAATTGGACGTCACTAAACAGATGCATGTAGCTTTGAGAAATACATAGTATTGCATAAGTATTTTTTTAGGTTTTTATGAGATTAAACCAAAACGGTGTTTACACGAGCAGAATTTATTACTGCTTGTAGGTGATATAATAGAACAGATCTATATACAAGAAAAATAAATCGGAGATTTAAATAAAAAATGTGTACGCCATTATATATGCAAATTATTGTATTTGTATTATTCGTCTTCATATGAAGTTTCCTTTGGCTGACTGTTTACATTTTCTTCGTATTTCAACGAGTAAACATCGTCGATGAAATCTGGAATCGGGGGCACATAGTCTCTCTGGCCTTTTTTCACTACGTTCACACGTTCCATGTCGTCGGAGTCGTTTTCGTAATTCATCTCCTCGTAATTGTCCATCTGATTTTCTTTAGAGAAGATGCGATCTACTGTTTCCAAAGAATCGGCCTGAACCAAGTACGATGATATAGTATTATATAATATTATATTATTATTATGCTAATTGAATTGTTGTTCCGTCAAATTATTTACTTGTATTAAAGACAAATTGTCGTTAGCCGATTTAGGTGTAACGTTTTCTCGAGTCCATTCGTCTATGGACTTCAATAATTTGTAGTTGTATTCTTCGTCTTCATAAGAAGATTCCTTTGGCTGACAGTTTACATTGTCTTCATATTTCAACGAGTATAAATCGTCGATGAAATCTGGGATCGGTGGCACATAGTCTCTCTGGCCTTTTCTCACTACGTTCACACGTTCCATGTCGTCGGAATCATTTTCATAATTAATTTCCTCATAATTGTCCATACGAATTTCCTTGGAGAAGACGTGGTCTCCCGTTTCTAAAGAATCAGGTTTTATATTCGAAACCGATTTATTGTATTTCCTCCAAGCCCTCTGAACGACACGATGTTATAATATAATATTATTATTATACTTATTGAATGGAAAACTATTTACTTGTATTAAAGTCGCAGCATCGTTAGCCGATTCGGGCGTAACACCATATTTTTCAACCGTTTTGATCACGTCTTGAGTTATCATTTCACGAGTCCATTCGTTGTCTATGCACGAGGCGTTTTTTACGTTATTCTCTTTGATAATTTCTTCCAAGTAATCAGCTACGATCGAGTACGCTGTGCATTCATCATCAGGAGCATGCCGCATCACCTATAAATTTGCATTATATAATTTATAAGACTACATAGATTCGTCCACTTTGGTTGAATATGTGTATCGTTAATCGTGTATCCCAAAAAAAAACTGTTTCTCAAGTTTGATTTGACAATCAATAATAATAATAATAACAATAGTATTTTTACAATATAAACATTATATTAATTGTCTTTAAAAGCAATAGGTATCATCTTAGTTTTTAATCAATGGTTAAAATACATGTTTAGTTTTATCTTTCATAATATGGAAACTGAAAAGTGTTTTTGCGAAAAGAATTTCCATTGCAATGAAGTAGGTAGGCTTTTTAGGAATAATTAGTTTTTATACTAAAACATAGAAAATTGTACATGCTAATGAACAGGAGAACACACACTTTTTGATATCATTCAGACGAAGTGTAATAAAAATAAGATCAAGCTTAGGTTTATCGAAAAAGTCTAAAACATCGTGCAAGGCAAATATAGAAGGGAGGGTCACCGAAAAAAAAATGTACCTATATCAGTCTTTTATCTAATATATTTAACTATATAAACGTAAGCTACTTATATACTTATAAACTTTGAAACGGCTAATATCAGAAACTTAACCGCTTTGGCAGATTATTTTTTTGTTTTGTACTTTTGTTCATAATCATCAGGACAAGGTTTGTATGACCGAACATTTTAGTAAAGTCCACCGAAAAAGTAGAAAATGTGGAAGGCAAAAATACAACAGTGGCGCCATATGTCATGATATATTTTTGTTTGTTGTAAGTTTGCGATTGGTTACAGTTTAATATAATTTTAGATCTGTTTATTATATTTGGTCAAAACCATAGAACTAAGTAAAAATGGTATTCCTAACTTTTGACCGTTGTTACGGGAATCTACACATGCACGTTGCACATCATACACAACGATAAAACATTTGTAATTAAGTTCGCACCTTCCAGAGTCTATTTTCCTACCTGAAAATAAACTGATCGCATAATCACAAACGTGTCTCACCGGCAACGCCGATCGGGATGGCTATAATATAATATAATATACAGTAGAACCCGTTTAAGACGCTCTCGCTTAAGCCGATTTCCCGCCAAATACGCTCATTTTTACGAGTCCATTGATTTTGAAACGTTAAACATGTAATTAACCCTGGATAATACGCTCTATGTTCCCGAAAAAAACGATCACCTTGTCAATGGTTTTAATACAAAATTTAAAAAAATATCTAACTAATAATAACACTGCATAGAGTGAAAATATTTTAAAAGAATACTCTCCTAATGGTGCAGATGAGTTTGGGTTATTCTTTTAATTGATGCTTGATAAATCTTTGGTGTTTAAACATGAAAAATGCCTTGGTTGCAAACAAAGTAAATAATATTTATCACCTTTAGCATGTACAAATGATATTGATTCTCAAAAATTAAGATTTTTAGTTATTGGAAAAAGTAATGATCCACGTTGTTTTAAAAATGTATGTACATTTCCATGTGATTACGTATCACAAACTCATGCTTGGATGACAGGTGATATTTATTAACTGGATAATACAATAAGAATTCTCTTTTAACAAACAGAACAGAAATATTTTATTGTTTATAGATAACTGTCCCACACATCCTACTAATATTCCAAAACATATAACTTGTTTTTCACCCTAAAATGCAACAATCAAATTACAGACTCTGGATTAAGGAATTATCATGGTTATAAAACATGGAAAAAATTGGTTTTACGATACTTGAAAGTAATGGAAAGTAAGAATCAAGCGAAATAACTTTACATACTCGATGCATTACACAACGTATCTGCAGCATGGGATGAAATAACGGGATATAGTGAAACTTCTATTAATGGACACCTCTCAATAGTGGACCCTTCCCAATAGTGGACACTTCTAAATTCCCCGGCAAAAATGTATGCGCATATTAGGAGTTATAACCTCTTAGTAGTAGACACTCCTATTAGTGGACGTGGACACAATAAACTGGTACCAAATTAAAAATTACCTCTCATAAATGGACACAATACATGTACATATCGAAAACGTTTAATAAAAATACTATATTTATCTGTTATATATTCGTTCTTATTTTATCTTATCTTAATGGTTTTCCTATTCGTAAAATTACTAATGGTTCGGTTATGTGTTCGGTCGTTAGTTGTGTGCAGCACATTGTGTGAACACGTACCTGCGTTAAAATGAATAATAATAAAAGAAAAAGATTAAACTTAGAAGAAAAGTTAAATATTATTAAAACCAAGGAAACAGAAAATCTAAGTGTTCGTGTTTTAGCAGAACGATTTTGCATAAGCAAGTCACAGGTAAATTTAAATATTTAATTTAAACACATACATATTTTGTTTTAATTTATCTGAAAATCATTTAATGAAAAATACAGGTGAATAACATTTTACAAGATGCGTGTAATTTGAAAAAATATTACGCTGAGAACGGCAATGAAGATATGAGGAGAAAATTTTTGAAGACATCGGATGGAGCACTTGTAGATAAAGTTACATTTGAATGGTTCTGTAGAGCCCGTTCATACCTGTTTCTGGACCATTGCTCCAAGAGAAAGCACGAGAGTTGCAAATGAGGTAGGTCTAGAAAGTTGTAAAGCTTCAAAAATTCCGAGAACGTCATAACATTTCTTTTAAAAATATATGTGGTAAAGGTAACTCTGTTGATACAAGTGTCATAGAAAAGTGGTTAGAAAAATTGAAAACATTAATTTCAGATTATGAACAAAAAAATATATTCAATTGTAATGAAATAGGTTTATTTTTTTCGAGCACTTTCTGATAAAACAATGTGCTTAAAAAACGAAATTTGTCGTGGAGGTAAAATAGCTAAAGATCGTTTAACTGTTTTACTATGTGTAAATGTGATCGGGGAATTTGAAACTCCGTTAATAATTGGAAAATCACTAAAACCACGTTGTTTCAAAAGTGTAAATGTATCAACGTTAGGTGTTAATTGGAAAGCTAACCGTAAGGCATGGATGAATCGAGATTTAATGACACATTAGCTATGTGTTTTAACAGAAAAATGGAGATGGAAAATAGAAAAACTATTTTATTTCTAAATAACGCTAGATCACATCCTGATACATTAAACTTAAAAATATATAAAACTAATATTCCTACCTCCAAATACGACTTCGATTTGCCAACCACTAGATCAAGGAATTATTAAAAATTTTAAAGTTCATTATCGCCAACGATTACTTTGTCATATTTTATCTAGAGTTGATCAGAATGTAGAAAACAAATCTATAAACGTTTTAGATGCAACTTATTGGATAAAGTCCGCATTAAAAAATATAAACCAGAGACAGTTAAAAATTGTTTTAAAAAGTCAGGTTTTTTTTCGTCCGATACAGCATAATATGTAATGGAAAATGACATGTTGCAAATTTGGACTTATTCTTAGAACTTGTACCGAGTACTATTGAAATTGAGGACTATGTTTCTATAGATAATAATATCCTTACAGAAGACAATACATTAATCATATCAGATAATATAATCAATTGTAATCTAGACAATTTTAGTGAAAAAGAAACCGAACAACTCGAAGAACAAGAACAAGAAGACGATTCGATATACAATCCAACGTTTGAAGAAGTTTGTAAAACAATAAATAATTTAAAAACATATTTTAAAAATAAAGAAGATGAAATCGCATTATTAATGGTAGCCAATTTACAAATTCATTGTGAAGAGCAGAAACAATTTACAAAAAAAAAATTACAGATTGTTTTAATTTTCCATAATCATTAAACATTTTTATAAGCATTTTTATACTACATAATTTTTTAATACATACATACATACAATATACATATACATATTTATATTATAATATACATACATAATAAATAATAAATTAATATTCCAATGTGTATGTTCATATACAGTGTACATATAACCAATTTCCTATAGTGTCTCTCTATAGTGGACATTTAGTAATTTTTTGCAAATGTCCACTAAGTAGAGGTTTTCTCAATAGTGGACAACTCTCTATATATAGTGGACAATTTTTAATTCCCCGTGGCTGTCCACTATATAGAGGTCTATATAGAGGACCACTGTATATATTTTACAATTAGTCGAAGCTGGGTAATTCAATGGTATTCTATATAAATTAATGACATTTTTCTGATTGTTTTTACCATTATAGTCTTAATAATTTATTAACAATATAAAATAAATCATTATAACTACTCTATTTGATAACTAATAATATTTAAATGAAATACAAAATAATATTATATTTGGCGTAACCATTTGTAGCCTAAATACGTTGAGCCTGAAAATAAGCCAGCTGATTGGTTAAAAAGAATTTACTATTTCCAAACAGAGTGCAACATTGCGAAGGGCATACTGGCATAGACAGTTCGCAAAGAGACGAATTCTCCTAATATAGCCTTCATGTGTACAATCGAGTGAAGTTTCCAATCTCTTCACAGAAAAAAAATTCTAGTGGGGTTGGTGGATGTGATCACGTCAGTTGTATGTACAAAAAAGGAAGTGGGTGGGAAAACCCACATGGGGCATGGTCCGTTTGGTTTATAAGATGTTCGACGCGTGTTTAAGAGTCGCAATTATTTACGAGCTGGTTTAGGTTTACGTGTGTGTAATGTACTCACCTCTCGAGCGATAACTATCAGTAAGGCTGGTAATCCGTCTGGGATTTTGACTGTCACTCGTTGCCCGTTCGTTATCGTCGGGAGACATGGGGTTCCGTTCATTTATACCAATTAGAAAAAATATTGAGACGAATATTTCGAGGATCGTTGTAAGTATAAATAAAATATATATATTTATATAGGTATATATAAATACTGTGACGTGTCGTCACGGTATTTAATCGCACGGGAGAACATAATAATAATAATGATAATATAATAACGACAACGATGACATAATAAAAATAATAATATACTTCATACGACAAATCCGCGCTACAAATGCCATCGATGATCTTCTTCTTGTCGTGTCCGATTATAAAAATGTCAATAACAATTATATTAATAATTTAAAATAAAATAAAATGCAGGTAAATAAATACTACTAATTTTATTACTTAGATAATAAAATAAATAAAAATCAATCAATTTGGTAGTCTAATAAAATCATATTTTTCGGTTTAAGAGATTTAAGTCTTGTGCTCGTGATTTCATGTCCAGACATAGGAACATTTCATGTCGTTCATCCTTTATCTGTTTGGTTTTTTATATCGGTGATTACTCATCTTATAATTTCAGGTTGTTGGCGTTGGCCTAAGACATCCCGTTATAATTCTGCAAGTATCGTTCAAAGCTACAGATACATGTTAGGCGTATTTGGATTGGTTCCATACTGGACACGCATGGTGTGATGTCCGGAGTTTGTCGATTGCGTCCCAGATGCAGGTAAACGATTTTTTGCCCACCTTTTCCGTGTGCCGATTACGTCGTATTGTATAGTAGGTAAGCGTTAATATGACAGATAAATTATCAGATAAACAGATATATTTTTGTCATACATGGTGTGGAGGTTTATTTAAACACGAATTGGTTTTTACTTGATGAGTTTATGAACATTTTATCTGAAGACTGGTACTCTTATCGATTTACGAACACGTAGCGATTTAGTACATCAAGTGCCTTAGAATCGAAAGATACTTTAAAGTTTAGACTTAATAATGAATACCATTTTTAGTGAAAAAAATAAGGAAATCCGTATAATTGATAAGTTTAAATATCGTTTTCACAAAATGTTGGCCAATGATGTCGAGCGCTGGAGTTGCACAAATAAAAAATGCAAATGTTATTTTAAAAGAAGTGGATCACTGTTATTAGAAAATGAAAGTAACCTAACTAATCATTGTCACGAGCCAGATTCCTCTGAATTATTAAAGAGACAAAATATTCGAAATAATTTAAAACGAAAAGCAACTGAAGATATCACTTTAAGGCCAGCAACGTTGATACATAGTCAAATAAACAGAGACGGTAAGCAGAATAGCAATTTTATATTATATATTAGTATAATTGTGTTATGATAAGGTAACACTGTTATAATAATGATAATAATAATATAACGATTACGTGTTATCATATAGGGCCAGTTACTAGTTAGTCATAAGTCAATATATTGTGTGTAATGTACGTGTTATATAAAGTATAAAATATATAAAATGTCAAACAGTGTTCAGCAATTTATTTAAAATATATTAAATACAACATGGTGTCAGGTGTTGATTCATTATGGGTCGAAAAAAGAAGGATCAAGCAGATAAATCTGGATCACAACATGATGAATCAATAAACGAGCCGCATCAAACCACGTGCGCTAATGTCCAAATGTCCACCAACACAAACACAATGTCGTCAGGTCTTATTGGTAATTTAAGCCAACTATCCTTAGATGGAAATTTATGTCAAAATTGGTCCGATTGGCTTCAAGAGTTTAATATTTATTTAATTGCGAGTGGCTATGATAGCCAGCCCGAAGTACGAAAAATATCAATATTTTTACACTTCATTGGTAAAGCTGCTTTAAAAATCTATAATTCATTTAATGTTAATATAAAAGAGTTGACATTGGATAATCTAATATTCAGATTCAATGAATATTTTATTCCACGTAAGAATGTCACTGTGGAACGCCATAAATTTTTCACTCGGTATCAATTACCTGATGAATGTATTAATGAATATATAGCAGATTTAACAAATAAAAGTATTTCATGTGAATTTGAGTCTTTACGAGAAAGTCTAATAAAAGATATGTTAATATGCGGTCTAAATACAAATAGTATTAATATTAAACAATGTCTATTAAAAGAAGATGATCTTACATTGGAAAAAGCATTGAAAATTGCTTCGTCCATGACGTTGTCACAACAAAGAATTAAGCAACTGAATGGTATGGATGAGAGCAAAGAAGCAGTCAAAGAAGTATTAGCAGTCCAATTAAAAGAAAAGTTCAATAGTCGAGGTCGTCATCAAGGGTTGTATGGTCATAAGAATCGTCAGTCAACATCATCAGAAAAGAGCAATCAAATTTGTGAGTCATCTCAGTCAAGTCAATCGTCAAGAATCAAAAAAGAAGGTTCAAAGAAGACATACGGTACTGGTAATAAATTTAGTCCTATATGTAGTCGTTGTGGTCAAAGTCATAAGTTTTCATATCCCGCCAAAGGTATTAAATGTCATAAATGTAATCTATTTAATCATTTTGCCAAATTTTGTAAGACAAAAATGGTTAATGAGGTGACACTTATTGAAAACAATTCTAATAATGATGATTTACTTTTTATTGGTTCCATAACTGATAATAATAAAAATGATGTTTGGCAAGTTGTCTTAAAAATTAATAATAGAGATGTGAATTGTCAGTTAGACACAGGTGCACAAGCTAATATAATGTCAATTGAAATTTTTAATGAAATGAATCTAGACTTTAGTAGTATTGAAAAACAATCTAATGTAAAACTAATGGCTTTTAACTCAAATAAGATATCAACTTTAGGTAAAAGTACTATTAAATGTTTTTACAAACAAAAATATTACTTAATTTAATTTTTTATAGTTGATTTTTCATGCAATACCATACTTGGGTTGGAAACTTGCAATAATCTTAATTTAATTTCTAGAATCAATGTCATAAATAATAGTAAAGAGATTTCTATTTTAGATGAGTATGAAGATTTATTTGAAGGTCTAGGATGTCTACCAATTACTTATCATATTCATTTAGATACTAATATTCAACCTAAAATTGATCCTCCTAGAAGAGTTCCATTTAAAATTTATGACAAATTAGAGTCTGAATTGAAGGATATGGTTAACATGAAAGTAATAGAAAAAGTAAATGCACCAACTTCTTGGGTAAATTCTATAGTTATTGTAATAAAGAAAAATAATAAGCTTCGAATATGTTTAGATCCAAGAAATTTAAATAAGGCCATAAAACGTTCACACTATCCACTTCCTAGTTTTGAAAATGTTAAATCTAGATTAAATGGTTCATGTTATTTTTCCACTTTAGATGCTAGCTCTGGTTTTTGGATGGTACCACTTGATGAGGAAAGTGCTAATTTATGTACATTTAACACACCTTTTGGTAGGTATAAATTTATTAGACTTCCTTATGGATTAAATTGTGCGTCAGAAGTTTTTCATAGAGTAATCACTGAACATTTTTCTGATATTGATGGTGTATTTTTGTATGTTGATAATCTTATCATCTATGCTAAAAACAAAGAACAACATGATCTTATCCTTAAAAAAGTATGTGAAAGAGCTCGTCAAATTAATATTAAATTTAATAAAATAAAATGTCAGATAGGAGTCCAAGAGGTAAAATGTTTAGGACATATTTTTAATAAAAATGGTGTCAAGCCAGATAATGAAAAAGTCAGAGCTATAATTGATTTACCTACACCAAAATGTGTAAAAGACTTACAAAGGTTTCTAGGTATGATTAATTATCTAGGTGCATATATACCTAATTTAGCTTCTGAATCTAGTATTTTGCGTGACTTATTAAAAAAAAATTCATTGTGGCATTGGGATGAAAATTATGAAAAAGCATTTGGTCGTTTAAAAAATTTAATATCAACATTTCCTGTTTTAAACTATTTTGACTGTTCAAAACCTATAACATTATCGGTTGATGCATCACAAAATGCAGTAGGTGCAGTTTTACTGCAAGATAATAAACCTTGTGCTTATGCTTCAAAATCATTAACTGAAAGTCAACAAAATTTTGCTCAGATTGAAAAAGAGTTTTATGCGATAATGTTTGGTTGCACTAAATTTCACCAATATTTGTATGGTCAAACAATTATTGTCCAAACTGATCATAAGCCACTAATCACATTATTTACTAAACCTCTTCAC
>JANEHU010000573.1:0-31971 GCA_027563435.1 Nasonovia ribisnigri
ATTTACGTACATAATTTATTTTATATTCTGTGTACCTACTGGCCATTGCGCAACAGGTTAATCCATCTATTGAATTATGTATTTATATCAACTTGTTGCAATGTCTTGTCAGATCACCATGCCACATAATACTATACCTATCATAGGTCGGTTATGATTTCGTAGATTATCAGCTACTTGTCAGGGTGGTGGTATCTCGGTATACCATATAATGTTAAATGTATACAACTGTCGTGGATCATAAAGTGTGAATATAGTATTTTCAGCAAAAAGTATAGTCTCTCATATACAACAGTGAAAAAAAATATAACAATCATGACGAGGACTTACTTATACGCACCCTCACCAGAATATTATATATACATGTCACGTTCACGCCATGCAGCGTACACCAGCTGTACCTACGTACAGTGAAAAGCAAGAAAAATTACAATTGTGTTTTTGGCGAATTCCGAGTTGAATGCAAACGAAACGATTTGCATAAAACGTATAAATAATATTATATAATATACCTAAGTACCCACCCCGCCACTCCTTAATATATATAACAAATAAACATTTTACCCTGCAGGCCGTTGTGTATATACATTATTTATATAGTTGGCTGACGGATGCACAATTTTTTTTATGAAATCTCATCTATGAAACTGACATCAAATGTACCTACATAAAGCGTATATATTATACGAAATTATACGATATTATTATAATATATGTGTATAATGTATATAATGCAGTAGGTATTACTATCTATATTATCGTTATTATAGCATTGTTCATTTTTAAACGATTTGGTATAATATTGTATCGATCGTAATCATATTTTAATATAGAGAGAGGAAATTTGGTGGCATAGTGGTTAAATTGTAATTAAATTGGTAGGTACCTACCTCAAAACATGATTATAGGTACTTTTAAATTTTAATGTACTTATATTATGCATTATGCACCGATGTAAAGTGAAAATTATTAAATTATTAATTATTATATCCTCTGCAGTTTAGAGGCATGTATATAATATTAATAAATAAATTATATTATTTCAAAGTTGTTTCAAAACGAGTTTTAATACTATTACAATGTTTTGTTTTTCGCGTTGTTGCGCACCTCAGTCTTCACGTTGGTATAGGTACCAGATACCCGGTACCCGGTACCTATATACATACAAATTAATAATACGTATTACATATACCTACCTATAGGCTATATTATAGATTCTATGAAGTGTCTTATTATAACTATAAGTACCTTCTAATTGTATCCTATTGTAGTACATAAAATAAAAAAACTGCAGGTAGTTTCATAACTAGCTGCAGTAGTAAACTTACGTAGGTACCACACTAAAAAAATTTAAGTAAGATCATTATATTATTATGATTTATGAATTATGACCAATACTTATTGATGATTGATATACATATAATAAATATACTATCATAAAGACTTCATTTAGCGATCTCGTTCTACGTAATGCAAATAAACTGCGGTAATTTGGTCTATTACAATTTACAACTGTACGTATTGTTGTTTGCGGAAAAAAAGTATAAATAAAAAAATTCCGAGGAAGTACTGGTGTACCTAGGTACATAGTAGCTATTATTGCCATTATAATAGGTTATCAGTAGGAGACCTTCTGTAAGTAGTGACATTGTTTATTACATTTATATTTCAACCTAACCTAACCAAATGCAATTTGGTAAGTTGCACTAAGTACTAATTTTTCACCATAACATATCGCATTGGCACCTTATATATCATAATATTACTAGCTGTTATATTAACTTATTAATATTTTGATAACTTCATTATGCATAGAAAATAATAATACCTATCACCTATGTATATTATAATGTATACATTACACATAATAGCGAAAAATGTTAATAAGTTCCTATAAATAATATTTTTTGAATTACAATACATAATTATTAAAATTGTTATTTCTTTTTTGTAGAAAACAAGTGTTTTGTCAATATTCTCGGTTTTCATTCATATTTTTTTTTGTTTTTCCACGATTATTTTGATAAGTACTATTTTTACTTTTGACCTCCCAGAGTACATACTAGATTCCATTTGCTACCTACTTGTAACGACCTTCAGTAAAAGAGATAGATACATTTTTTTCTGCTATAAAAAAAGTGTCTTTTGACACAAGGAAAAAAAAATCGGTAGGTAGGTTACACGTTGTAAAAAAAATATGCATTCATTGCTACCCTCTCGCAGAATTTAAAATCGTTGAATACAAGTCTGATTAAATTGAATTCAACTTATGATTTTTTTGAATATCAAAGAAAACGTTTCTTTTAGCCTATTTTGTTTGATAACCACGAATACCAGAAATATAGAAATATATTATTATTCATTATAATAATTATTATACTGTATATTTTTTAAAGGAATAACCTAGATAGGTTACATACAATGTCTTTTAACATTTTATAACATTGATGCCTGATGGCTGTTTGTTTTATAGTATTTAGGTCGATAGTGATGTCGCGGAGAGTCATCTATAAAAACACCGGTGCTATAGGTAGCTGATGTACGATTAAGTTATTATCATCTTCGTTATCATAAAAAAAAAATATATGTGGTCCAACTACACGTTATTACTTGTAGGTGAAGATTATTGATTAGTGTATCACCTGCAGTTTTGAGTTTTAAACAATATATTTTAAGTAGGTACCTATATATACGCGAATTACGATAAGACAAAAAAAAGTAACACTTCGCACTGATTTATCTGTGTAAGTAAGAGTTTAATATTTGAATGTCGAATAGCGACGAGCACACTATAATATAATATGATAAACGTCAATAATACACGAGGGTGACGTAGGTGTGCAATTTACGAACTTATATTTTTTCAATTTTAACGAACATGTTCGGGGGCCACGAGAAAATGTGAGTGACCATCATTATATTATATACGACGGTTCAAATAAAATACGTTTTCTTTGTTGTCGACGATCGACATATCAAAGAAAAAAAAAAAAACACGTGTTGCGTAAGCTATCAGTATATACCTAGGTACCTTTATACGCACCAGCAGCACTGCAGAGAATGTCGGAAATTGGAAACATTATATTATTGTTATTTTACAAAGTGTTTGCACGGATATTCGACGTTCAACCATAATTTAGTACCTATGTGTACGATAACGCTACAATCGGTAACTGTCGGAGCATTTACTGTTTTACAAACGTAGTATGACGTTTATAACACTTATATAAAACATGAAGTACCTGTATAAATCCGGAAATGTAATTAAAAATTAGAATGTACTTTTTAGACTGGAATTCGGATATTATTTCTGCGATCTTATTCAGTTTATTGTTTCTCTTGGACTTTTTCGTCACGGTTTAATTTTACACGATTATTATTCCGAAAAAAAAGGGTATAATAATAAATGATAATATTGTAATGGAGAATAACAATGTGAAATTGGTCAAAAATTCATCTATAATTATATTATTATCTTAACATATTATATGAGTAACTTTATGCTATATATTTAATATGTTGTTTTATTATACCTGCGTCTCGGGTCTCAAAACCTAATGCATAATGTCTGTATTTAGATTTTTAAAAAAATGTTCAATTAAATGAGTAATAACTAATAATACTAATATAAATTATAAAACAATCGGGTATATATCATAATAACATATTAATTGTTCATCGGAAGAGCTGCATCGTTGCGGACCACCTTAGACACTCAATAATTCATATTTTCTAAATTCCTAAACCGGAAACCCGAATCTATTTAGATTATCCGCTGACTGAGAACCATAA
The DNA here is from genome assembly GCA_027563435.1 of Nasonovia ribisnigri. Classification (NCBI taxonomy): domain Eukaryota; kingdom Metazoa; phylum Arthropoda; class Insecta; order Hemiptera; family Aphididae; genus Nasonovia; species Nasonovia ribisnigri. The sequence goes on from JANEHU010000573.1 coordinate 3,793, forward strand.
AAATACGAAAAAATAAAACAAAAGATACACGCAGCAGATCTCAGACGAAATACGTTATTCATATTTTGTCAAAAATCTATAGCCCATGCATACGATAAAAAATATACGAACGAATGTTTAAGAAATCGCTATTTTATAAATTGTTCTATAAATATGTTTATTCCAATCTCGATGTACTAGTCGCAAGATCATCCGTGTAGTGTATACTACTACGTATAATACTATAATTTAGGTATATTATATATACGAATCCCACGGTGTGAATTGAAATGGGAGTGTGCTGTACGGTTCACAAACCGATGAATATATTATGGGCCCACCATTACGGCGTTCACATAGGTATAATGATATTTCCATCGGAAAATATTGTTGAAACCATATTATTATATTATAGATAATTTTGTTTTCAGATCTCGCGAATTTACATAATGGTCCACGAGCAGTCATATATTATGTATATGCGCGTTTGAACAAATTAGGGCGTGGTTGAATGCCGGCTGTATATATTGCCCGCAATTTATGTAAATTCCAATCAAATTTTCCCGGAGACGGCGAAAACCGTGTTTATATATTATGTACTATCTTATGTGATAATATTTATATTATATATAGGTATGTTGTGTCTGCACGATGGAGGGTGCATGCGCGCTTTACAATTTTTTTCAGTAAATTTTATCCAACAAGTTTGAATTGTAATGAATTCAAATGTATACAACGATTTGTACAATACGAGTATATGAAACGTATATGTATAAAACTATATAACACCCCTTTGCGTCGATATTTATTTTTTTTCTCGTATACAATTGAGTTACAGATTTGCAGTTATAGTATTCAGGTATAAAATGCTGTTGAGGAATACCGCATAAATACAAACGCGACAAATCACAATTTCACACATAGATTTATCATCAAAACGAATAAACATAATATGTTTTAATATTTATATTACCTACTTATATTATAATATATAATATTTGAACCATGATTGGTATTAATAAAAACTACTAGACAGCAAATAAATTGCAAACTTTGGTGATTTTGAAAAATTTAATCAAAGCATAAACTTCAAACTCTAAAAATGTGTGACTGAATTTTTATCTACAATTAAGTACAGAAAAAACTATTTAAAATTTCGTTTTTCTATAAATAGCTCAAAAAGAGTGAACATATTTTTTTTAATAATTGGAATTGTCATAGTGAGTGTCATTGATGGATGGCTTCTCACAACCCGTGTATCCTGTAAATATATATGTTTAGGTTAGTGCTTTGTACCAATGTAAACTGTATATAAATTGTATCTCTCATCGCATGTACTTATTGTGCCTCATAGGTACAGATTGTATATCTCAAATAAAGAAAAAAAAATAATTGTACCGTGACGCATAGAAAATGATAACATTTGAATATTATTATCGACAATGTTTCGTGTTTGATTTACAACAAAACAAGAAACCCTCAAAGTCGATGCTCGGAACAATGGAACAGTTTTATAAATCGTGCATTATGTTTAGGCAAAAAAAAAACGCACACATTACACATCCAGTGTGGAGACTTACCTAGATGACAAATTAATCATCTATTATCTCATCTAGATGACTATTGCGGTAAGCCGTATAGGCAGTAAGCACTTTTATACGGTAGTGGTGTGTAGCATAATATTTGTTGATTACAGTAGTGCTTATTGTTATTTTTTTAATGCACATCATTGTGAGATCAATACATCTATCGCTCCAATCAGAATCTAAATTGCAGCAGATCCGATTACCCATAATATATGCATCAGCATCTGCCTACTTTAAAATCACTTTTAATCTCAATCCCTCGAGTTTTAATTAAAAACGGCGAACAATCGTTAAAATAATTAATTTCATTAAGTGGGAGTGATTTAATATTGTGATTAAAGGGGCAATGTCCATGGGCGTTTTGTATTTAATTTATATTTTAAATGTCTGAGATGCAAATAAACATTGTAATCCGTTATCGCTTTTGTCGTGTCATCCGATCATTATTCATTAGGCACCACTACGATACGTGTTGCACGGGCGTGTAGGAAATAAACATACTTACGTTGGACTTCACAGACGTTAATCAAAAACTATTTGTTTCGCGAAAACGTTGCGTATAACTTCGTGTATTATGTTACGCCGCGAAATGTTCCTGTTTAAGTTGTATAAGCTGCTTTATCTTCGTAGGGTACCTTTATAACATTTTTAGGTTATGCCTTTACATTTTTCCGATCTTTCGTTCCGACTCCTAGGGTAAGTATATAATATTATTTTTTGCACAATGTCAGGATAATATAAGAAACGAAATAATAAGTGATAAAAGCTATTATTCCTTCACCGACGCGCGACGACCCCCCAAGTATTTATTTGGATAATTGAGTATTAATATTATAATCTATCTCCTATATATATACTTTTGGCAAACTTTCCTGTGCGTTCTCACATATTATAGATACAATAATAATAATAAGTTCCAGTATAGATATAATAATAAGTAGAGCTCGGATTTTGATACCCTATAAAACCAATAAAAATTACCTAAAATGTTTTAATGAAATAAAAAGCACAAAAAAACATGTGTGGTTTTGATTTAAATTTGAATCTAAAAAATAATTGTTATCGTTTTAAGATCATTAAAGTCACAAAACTTACATAAAACGATAAATACGAAAAATTTTATTGAAACACATTTTAAGCTAGTAATTCGTCGTCTATCATGTTCCAAAAAATATGCAAAAATCACCAACATCGGGGCCCTAAAAATTATATCAATTGCTTATTATTCAAAACGTCTTTGACTCGGGCCGGTAGTTTTGATTCGCTCGTTACCAATGTACGCGTACCTATATACCTACCTATTTCTGTGCTCGTACAGAAAATAGCATAATATTATAATAAAAAAAATCCTTTAGATTACCCTTATATTGTATATCGTGTACATCGTGTGTGTATAAGAGTGTTGTATACGTTTAAAACGATTTTTATATACCTAAACCTATGATGATACTGTACCATATATAGGATCGAATGAGATCATTATCGTGTTGTATAGGGTTTTATCGAGATACTCTCTCTCGTTCGCCGTGGATGATAAGCGGCGGATTTCGCGGCGGCATGCAGTTATATATACATAGGTAGCTGTGCGAATTTCTGAACAGTAGCTTAATGGGATTTTTTATTTCATCGCCTAGCGTAGGTATAACAATATGACTGCCGCAGCAAACTTTATTGCAAAGTGCGAGTGTGTCGTTGCTGCGTAGATTGTATAATATACATTTTAAGTGCACTCGTAATAACAATATTAAATATTATATGGTTTATAATTATATTATTGTGCGTAAGTGTCGCGTCCACAAAGTGAAATCGATAATCATTTTCAGTATTGTACATTTTGACGAACATCTCCTTTGTATATAATATATACCTAATACGCATGTGTATTGGACAGCTCGCGCATGTAATTGACAAGTATATTTTTCACAAATAATTCGTCGTCTCAGAATGAAAAGGTCCTAACGTAAGTTTCGTAATAGTTCAGGGGACCGTTTTTCAGTTAGAAATAAAATAAATAACTTATTTCCCCGTAATAACTAAATTACGAAAATTTGATGCAGTAAAGAAGAAAGTTCCATAGAGTACAACTTTAGTGGCAATTTGTTTTTACCCAATTATTTATCGAGCATATAATAAAATACTGAAATATAATTTTTAGAATTAAAAGGTTTCAAGTATGAAACTTTTGTTCTGAAAATAAAAATTATTTATCTAGTTAGAACATAGAAAATATATTTTATGGATTTAATTAGAACTTTTTGATTCTGATTTAAATCATTTTTCCATGCAGTAATACCAACTCAAAAGTGTAAATTTTAAAATTAAATCATACAACAATAAACATTAACTGTCGTATGTAAAAAAATTATTTTTGAAGAAAATTGATTTAGAATCTTTTCATTCTGAGTCGAGGCATGTATCATTTTTTATTTGCTTGGGTCTTGGCAAGGACGTTATTTAGTTAGGTAAGGGACTCGGAATAATTTCGTATCAAAAAAACCTATAAGTGCGTTACGTATTTACTGCTCGTTTATCATTTTGCGAATTAGACGATGTCCATCGATACTTGTAGCGTATTTTGTTCACACTATCTCAAAAAGTTTCATAATCTAGATATCCCTTCAATTGTTCATACTACAAGTGATTGATTTCACTGTTTTGGTGTATGTCGTCACCGATTTAACACAAATTTCGTTCTGAAATTAGAGCTCAGTCAGAGATTAATATAATATTATTATGCACTTATACTACTTACGTCTAATCGCAGAAATTTAGCTGCAGTCAGAGCAGAGTTACTGGTGATCATACACAGTTGTACACAACAAAATCACTTCTATACAGTTATTATAGACGTATATATAGGTTACAGCTGTTATTCTTTACTAGAACTTAATTGTATTTGCTTACTATCGTGCATCGGATGTGTGAAATAATCAGTTGAACAAAAAAAAAAAAACTAAAAATATGTGCAAAAACAATTTGATAAAATATATATAATATTATAACAAAAACGTAATAATTTTATAGAAGAATGTTTAAAAGCTTCAAAACGTTCACGATGGTATATTTTACTCTATTTTATGTACCTATACCTACTCATAATATGTATACCCTTAGTTAGCAAAATAACGATAAAACGTTTTCTAGTCTGAATTTTTTACTGGAATTGTACGACCTAATTATGACGTCTACGTTTAATATAAACTATAAATTATTACAACGCGTTTTACATCAGCATCAAAAGTGGTATCCGAACCGTCCTACGTCGTTTTCACAAGTACATATTGCGCAGTATAAAATATAATCTGATCGTTCTGAACGTTATCTGATTATCTACTATTGTATTGTTTCTTTTTTTATCTTTCTATTCAGTTCTCAAACAATTGTATCACGAGAAAAAGTTTAAGGCTTAAAGTTGTTGATGATGAAAAAATAGCGAGAAGACTATAATCGGGCGTGGATAGCTAAAGCAAACCGGGTTAATATGAGAGGTTAGAGTGGGATTTCGTCATATATTCAGAGGATATGTCTGAAAGGTCTTAAATTCGAAAATTATTCAAATTTTTAGTTTCCCCGTGGAGAGAGAAATAACTATTTATTTTACAATGATGAGTGTTTTTATTTGTCACGTAAAAAGTGCTACTTTTTAAAAAGTGATCTATAAGTTTCATTATGAAATAGCTCCTCTATCATTTTGGAAGTTATTAGTATTTTATAAGAAGAAAAAAATTGTTAAAAATGGGCCGGTTTTGGTTATTTTTTGCTGTTTACGAAATAAGTGTTTATAGAAATTGGAGAATTTTTCGTGAGTTATATTTTAGAACTTAATTTATTGTTATTATCATTGTTTATTATTTAATAATACATTTACATATATTTTTTGCGGCTGAGTAATATAATATAATCAATGGCTATTTTTACTTCTATTGTCATTTCGTGTTGGCTTATTTATATTGTATAATTCACTTAACACATTTTTATATTTTAAACTAAAATAATTAATCAACTAAGTACAATTATAAAAATGTGCCTAGATTGATCTCTTGTACATGTTGTGAAAAATTAGAATGTATAGTCAAGAATCCAGATCGAGGTATTCGTTGCGACGTATTGTTGAAATTCGAGTTGTCTGTTTGAGTGAAAAATAAACGTATAGGTATTTAGAAGTTATTTAAAATATATTTTTTGGTTACCTAACAGGTATTGTTTTTCTAAATTATTCCACTCTACAATCGAATGTTATCATTATTTTACAGTCGACAACCATTATTATTATTATTTTAATTCCAATCAAACTTAAAAATTAGTAGAAGTATTCACTTCTGTCGTGTGTACTGGCATATACATGTATTGTTTTTCTTATCCTGAGTTACCATATACAAGTTTTTTAAAAACATGGTATAATATTAAGTTATTATTTTTTATTCCTATGTGGACAATATTTCGGTATTTCAATAAATCATTTCATCATCAATAAAAAAAAAAAAACTAAAAATAGGTGCATTTCCATTACCATCATCCTCGAAGTGTTATATTGTACCTACCTATGTGAGTAAGAGTATTGTAGCGTTGTATCAATGTTATATATTTGTATCATAATTTTGTCTTTTCGTTGCTTACTTTTTAAAATGTTGTTATTTATAAATTATTATTATTTTTGTATTAAAAGCTTAAAGGGTATATTATATAGAGCCTGCCACACGACCATATAAACAAACAGGTGTGTTCGCATGCAACACGTAGGCACTCGAAATGAGTAGTTCCCTTTATATATACTTTATTATTATATATTTTAAGAGAACTTAATCTGAACGAAAAACAACAAACAAACTTGATCGCGTTCCTTGCATGCTAAAGGACGTTGCGGTGGAGATGGGTATCCTTCAGGTTGGGAGCAATGAAAATAATTGTTTTATACGATATTTTATCGTATAATATTAAAGTTCATGTGAATTATAAACTTAAGCTAGGTACTTAAAGAATATTTATTTGTACGTGATAGGTTTGGGTGGTTTAGATACCTGTTAATTAAAAAATAATATGCGTATGTTTCAGTAGGTACACACGACAGAAGTGAATACTTAAATTAATTTTGCAAATCGAACTTATTGGATGGTTGTCAACTAGCGAATAATGCTAACATCCAATAGAAGTGCGATAATAATTTAGAAAAACAATACCCTGGGTAACCAAGAAACATATTATAACTAAATCCAAATATACGTTTAATTTTTACCCAAACAGATAACTTTAGTTCAAACAATACGTCGCAACGATTACCTCGATTTACATTCTGACAAAATATTCTAATTTTTCACAACATTAATAAGGAATCGATCGAGGCACATTTTTATAATTGTACTAAGTTGATTAAATATATTTTAAATAAAAATGTAAAACTGTGTAAAAATACGTTAAATGTGTTAAACACAAATGGTCCGCTGTCATCTATGAAGTATTTGCTTCAAAATAAAAATATCGACTCTGGGCTATTTTATGTAAGCAATTATTTTAATCAAGTAGATCAAATGGTATTTATTTTTGATTTTATCTCGAAAAATTGTTATTGCATTCAATTCGTTGAAATACAATCACTACGGATTTGTTTCATGAAATAATTGGTATAATAGGTATAATAATATGTATCAATATATCGTATTGGCTGTAATCAACAAACTAAACAAACAATACTTAAACAATGTCGAATTTAACAATAAGTTAGGTAAGTACTCATTTATTACATGTTATAAATTATATAACTTGTTGAATTATTAATTATATTTAATTCTAGTTAATAATATTTTGTCCTGTTTTTTTTCTTAAAGTTTTATTTGAAATACATTTCACGTGAAAAATATGTTGATTGAATTCTATGAATTTTCAATATATATACTCTTTTTCAAACTTTCATTGACTTATAGACATTATCGAAATAAACTAAAATTTGGTGGACTTTTATAAAAAAAAAAACATATAAATATAATATAATAATAACAGTTGTAATAAGTTATACCTTCTTTAACTTTTTTTCTTTGGGATAATGCCAGTCCATTAATCATTTTACAGAATTTACTAAAACTTTTCATCGTCAAAAACATTTATACCTATCCGAGATTCTAGATTTTCTAAGGTTTACAGTTAAACACAATCAAAAATAATGATTTAAGCCTCTTCTGCGATGGTTGTTCAATCATTGCTAAAAATATTTTCACTGCTTGAATCGCACCAATTTTAATGCAATGAACACATATTTTTCTACACAGATTCGATCCTCTTATCAAACGCACTATTCTAAAGCATATCGAAAAAGTTATTTTTATACCATTACTTATCGTTATCAATAATATTTTACAGATTGCAGTCACCTATAATAGGGAAACGAAATTTTGATCAAGCCTGCATGTCTTTGGTGACTTTTTTGGTCATATTTAATGAACTTGAAAGTTATGTTCGTTAAAATACCCAACGACTACTAGACTTTCTTAGAACAAATAACTGACTTTCAAAAATTAATTAATTTTAACGTTTAATTAAATGTAATATTTTTATTGCATTGTAAGTTTTTTTTGTTTGGTTAGAAAAAAAAATAGAATATTTAATATCCTATTTTTTCGTGGATCACTTTTATTGATTAAAATTTGATTTTGATAAATGACAAATACTTTTAAAATCACTAGGTACTCATTTACTGATGAATAGTTTCATGGTTTAAATTCATATCCAAGATTATGTATGATTATATTATTTATTATTTGATAGTACATTTAATATTATATTTTTATGTTAATCAGCTTATATTAATTAATTTTTTACAGTAAACGAGAAATATCCCAAGAAACTGTTTGTTAGAAAATAGTTATTTCTTGCAAAAATCAGAGAGCCAACGAGAAAACTAATAATATAGGTATTTTTTCTCTTTTCTATTGATCTAATCAAAAGAAGCATTACAGTGAATTTAAAGCAGACATGATTAGAGAACTGATCGCGAATTAAGAGGATATATATTAGGTTTTTAGAACCATCAGTAGACCCGGATTATGGGATGGCGACTAATTGGACAGTTGTTCAGAGCCCCATATAACAATAAGAAGACCCCCGTAAATATTTTATATCCTCAGGTTAATTGTTTATACAATATTAATCATTTAATTTAAACTATAAATAAGAAATCGTCGAGAATTGAACTAAAAAATTAAATTACTGGATTTTGTACATTTGTGTGATATATTAACATTTTCCTCTTCTTATTAGTGTTTATTGGTTAATATTTATTTGCAAGCCGTATAATCAAGACATATTATATATATTATGATTGTATGTTTATAAATTTAATAAAAGCTTTCAATTTAGTTAGACTTTGGCCGACGAACTAATTCGTCTTGGGCCATATCAGCCATATCAAAACCACCAATCTTATGACGTGCTGTGAATATAAAAATATCGAAAACCCTGCAAACACAAATGCGTAACACGATTTAATCATAAAACACAAATTGTATAAATAAAAACATAAAAATCCTTTTAACATGAGCTTAATTTCATTACGACGTAGACGAAGTTGATGGAAAACCTAGTCAGGTTCTTTTAAAGTTTTAAACACGAATTATTTAACTACGAATGATCCTTTTTCAAATACTTAGATAATATATAATTATGTACTGAAAACATCGATATCCACATAATTGAATAACTTTGTTTAATTCTTATTGTATGAACACATACTAAATTAATAGACTTAAGTATATGTTATTTATGTGATTTTGTTTCAGTCGCACTTGAACACCCACATAGACACACAGTGCAACCTGCACTATGAATTATTTTTATATCCTTAGAGAGCTCGAGCCTGAAACTAAAACGAGTTAGTGACCTTTTGCTTTAAATATTACATTGTTACTTCCTATCAACTTTTTAGTAACATATAAAATGTATAAAATGTATAATATGTTTTCATGTTTCTATTTCATATTTTTTAAAACTATAACAAATATATTATCATTAAATGGTAAAATTTTCTTCCCAGTTTGTTTTTAATTTATTTTACAGAAGTCAAAAGTGTATTACAACCTAAACTTATTAACCAAAACTAAACTACTAAGTACTAAACCATCAAAATTTACCTATTTATAATCGGTAAAAATAAGTATCAACGATTATTATTTTTTTAATTACAACGAAACGACAAAATTCAATTTTGTGACAAACATATTAAATCATTCACATGAATTTTAGATTCTGAGCGGAGCGATGAATGTATTGGTTTTACAATGATGTGTGTTTTTTTTTTATTTTTTTTTTATTTTTTTTTTTTTTTTGTGTCTGTCATCACGTTTTGGGACAGTAAAAGTGCTTAGATTTTCTTCAATAGTACCTTTTCTGATAGGAAAGTGAATCTAGTTGGTACTTTGGGGGGTCAAAAGTAAACATTTTCCAGTAGTTTTCAAAAGTACCGTGAAAAACAAATGGAAAATTAAGGAAAAAACGGGAATTTTTACGCAACATTGATTTTCGATAAAATCGATTTTGGTTTTTTGTGTAAGTCTAAAAAAAATGACGGTAAATACATGAAATTTTTACTGAATGTTTATATAAGCAGTTTCTATATACCATACCGTTTTCAAAATATTTTGACTTATTTTGAGCTGTTTACAGACATTTTAAATTTCCAATCTTTTTGGTTTTTTTTTTTTTTAAAATCAATAACATTTTATTTATTCGTTAAAAATTCTTGAAAATTTAATAGAATGCTCCTAATATATTGTTTCAAAGGCACATGAAAAATATTAAAAATCTGTAGTCACAATTTTTTTTTTTAAGCATTTAAAGTTGAAATTTTGACAAATTACGTAAAAATGACGAAAATTTGAAATTATTTGGAGTTAGAAATTCATAAAAATTTTTCTTTTTAAATCTAAGGTTTTAAATTTTAACACAAGATTTAACGTAAGTTTTTCTACTTTTATCAAAAATAAAATATCTAAAAGCAATTAAAAATAATTTTTTATGAGTGTTTTAAGTTCATAATTTTACAACATAGGATATTCACTCGATTTCTCATGTAGCGTTTTTCTTATTTGGTTGTAATTCAAAAACGAATAATTGTAGATGCATGAAAATTTCACTAAATGTTTATATTCTCATTTTCTATACACCATTCAATTTTGAAAATATTTTGATTTGTTTTGAGCTGTTTACAGACATTTTTAGTTTTCAATTTTTTTAGTTTTTTTTTTTATAATTGTCAATAAAATTTTATTTGGTGGGCCAAAAAGTCTGAAAATTTAATACAAGCTTTTTTATATATTGTTACAATATCAGTTGAAAAATTTTAAAAATACATAGGCACGATTTTTTTTTATAAGCATTTAAAGTTCGAATTTTGACAAAATTTGTCAAAATCTCGAAAATTATAAATCATTGTAATTAAAAAATTATAAAATGTTCAGTTTTTATAACTAAGTGTTGAAAATTTAAAACAAAAATTCTCATAAATAAATCATACTGTAACCAAAAAATCTAAAAAATATATCAACACATTTATTTTTTACAGACATTTTAATTTCAAATTTAGACAAAATTTCATATTTAAACCAAGAATAATGATTTTAGTTATTTTGATATAATTTAAAAATATTATTTGTTGGTATATGAAACTTTTAGAATATATTGTTATATTTTATATACACGCAATGGCATTTTAAAATATAATTTTTTTGAGAAAAATGAATTTAACCAACTATAGTAAATACTAATGCCTATAATACTAAAATTAATTAGTTTATTCACAATAATATCATCAAATACATTTAGACTTAGTAATATATTATAGACTGACTGACCGTCTTCCCTCAGAATCGTTTTTCTTATTCAATGATATTATATCATTGGATTAAATTATTAAAATCTAACACAATCCATTACAGTGACTCACTTGTAACCTACTGTACAGCAGAGCGACATACACTTACCCGCCCTTTTTTTAATTACAAATGTGATCTGAACTCGATCAGATATTGAACGCCACATACAACAGTATAGCATCCACTGTGTTATAATTACACCTATTTACATTACATTGATAATTTAATACTATAATATTGTGTTTAGAACACTCAAGTATATAATATACGTTCAGACGTTTAGTGAACTGCGGTTTTACGTGAGCTATACATAGGTACGTTTTCAACCAAATTATGGGATGTAAAGCAATTTGAACGAGGAATTTATTATCTCGACGAGTTGACGAGAATTTTGTAATTTAATTACGCGTGTATTTGGTTAACATGGCTACACATTAAAATGGCATGAAAAGTGCATTTCCCGTTTAAACACTCGTTTTATTCACGTAAAACGAGATCCATTATAATAAAGCCGTTTTAAATGAAAGCAATTATTGGTTATCGATAATTAAGATTCGGTATAATATACTTATTATAGTAAGCTCGCCGTCATTATTACTTATTAGGTACTTCTCGTTTATATAATATTATATATACATACAATGTAGGGCGTAGGCGAATATACGACACTTTAAAAGTTATCAAGGATGGATATTATATTATATAACATACTAGCACAACTCTACTGTTTCTATGTGTCTCTCTGGGGCTCTCTGGCTCTCTCTCGGGGCCCGGTTCCATGAATGCTCCCCGATGAATAAAATGTTTAAATATAAATTGTTAATAATTTCAATAAAATATAGGTATACCTGATACTAATACTATCACGTACTACTCATAATATTACGAAATGTATTATAATATTATATATATACTTATATGGTTCATGCTTGTTATATTATAAGCCAAGTTAGATTTATCGCTTGACTCGAGATAAACGTCTCTGTGGCATTAGCAGGCTGTACCACAATATACGCTAATCACTGGTTGTAACATCAGAGTACGTATACATTTAAAATATTATATAATATTATGGAATATGCACATGTTATACGCAAAATATTATTTTAAAACGATTAGGATTATGTGATGTGATTAATGGCCCCGTTGTCCAAGTTTTAATCCTCCGAAATGCCAAATACCATAATATTATATCTATATACAATTATTTAAACTCTTTAATAACTATACGATTAAAAATTAATTAATTTGATGCGTGAATCAGTGAAAAAGTGAATCTGAACGTTTGTATCGAATTATCGATGAAGGTAACCTATAGGTAAATCAAAACCACACTAGTAAGTTTAGTAAAATGGACGGCCAACACGATTTACTAGTAAGTACGTAACTATATAAAACGAAATCTTGAAACAATACCTGCAAATGTACACATCATACATCTAATGCAATAATCATTATAATCACAAATCAATTAATTTTACACGATATATTATATTATTATATATACTATTTATGAAAATGATTTAAAATATTTATCACTTTTTTTCCTTGCCCTCTTTCTTACTCGAGCAATAAAACATAATGTAATTTCGTACGCCTATGTCTGCGTATAGCGACATTATTAATAATTTGCATTAAATTATACTCACATGCCTGTATAAAGGACGATCCCGTATTTAACCTGAAAATTCGTCGAGGGACATTTTACCCCGAACCCGAAATATCCGGTTGGTTCCGGACTCCTGTGTGGATTATTACATGCTTTACAAAATCTAATTTATTATTTTACCTGCGTTATATTATAATATTATATATCTACTGTCCAGTCGATAATGTTTTTTTGAATTAATTTCGCTCTACGCCGCGGCGCTGCAAAGACGACCGAAAGTTCCAATAAACCACATACTTTACATCGTATGATTTATTACACACGCCTCGTGAATCGAAATGAAGTGGCAACTGTACTGTAAAATGGTTTTCCCTTATACTAAAAATCATACACGACTAAGTCGTAACGCGTGTACCGTTTATGCGAATGAATCGCGAATGAACTTATAACTATATTATGACATATTGACATGGAACTATAGAAGTATATAGATAACTAGGTACTATGAAACCACGATCTTTAACATATCCCGGGCTGAGAACGAAAAGATTCTATGTGATAATATCTTAATCGTTTTGCAGGAGTGAGGAGAACAATTTTTAACTTTGATAGCAAATGCCTCACTTTTTTCAGGTCACAATAATGAATATAACTAGTAACTACCTATAACATATTATTGATGCATAAATAAATATAATTATTGTCGGATACTTGGATACGTTATGAGTATTAAGAAGTATTAGGCATCGACAAACGTAATAAAACAAAACGAACTTAAAAAAGTACATATAAGAAGAAAAAGTTCTTCATTTATAACCTTTTTAATCTTTCGACTAACGACCAGTTGATCGCCTGATACAAGGAACTTTTTGTTACCTATTCAAACAAAATATCTATAAATATTAAATTGGCTGCAATTTAGCCCGATAACATTGTTTTCACATACAAACAATAAATACTATTACAAAAATACTGTATAAGTGCGTACCTTATTATTGTAGTTTATATTTTTATCGTATCATTGACGCATTATTGATTAAACTTTTTAATACCTACTAACCAACATTGAATAACACGACAACAGAACCTTTTCATATTTACATACATTTATCAGAATAAAAAGGTTCTATCCAACTAAAACTATTATCAAGATTAATTAATTTTTCATGACAAAGAAACTTTTTAATTTTGTTATCTCACTAATTATTTCATGTAGAAAACTGTTTAAAAGACCTAAAGACACACAATTAAAAATGTATGAAAAAAAAAATTTTTTTGAAAAAAATTGGACACAGAATCTTTTCATTCTCAGTCCACGAATATATTTACTGCTGCTGTTATTTAATCATGTATTATAATAGTTGGCAATTTTTTTTTAAATTTTAATGAGATTTTGACATTTAAATTACTATTATTATTATTTTTTTTTGTTTTAGCATCAACTTCAAGGTTTTAAAATTAAAATTATTATTATATCTCGACTATTATTATAACTTAAACTAAAATAATCATTTTATAGTAGTGACAGAAAAAACTGGGTAAAACTCGAGCCTTAAATTTTTAGGCCTGTCTAAAATATCTTTGTCAAAATGTCTTTATAATATTTTGCAAATTGCACTGCAGGTTATCTGGTTATTATAAAATATATTATTACGCTTAAATTGTTCGAGAAATATACTGTTTTTGACGTTTATCGTGATGTACTTATGCGGTAAATGTCATGTCCAGGCGGTAACGTAAAAATAAAAACAATGTTTTGCACCTAGTTCAAGCGCGGCTTAAACTGAGATGATCCGAGTTCGATTACATTGGTTAAAATAGTTTAAATCAGAAGTTTGTATAATATTAAAAGTGAAATGCTGCCTACAATTTAATAATAATTAGTTTACCTACTCAAAAATGGCAGTGTTTATGATTTGGTGTTAAGTTCGCGTCTTAAATATTTCAGTAATTGTATATAGACTCTTGCTTACAGGTATACCACTACCAGTTACCGATGACGTTGCTGGTTTTGTTTATTAAATATTAAATTTTTATCCCAAAATGTTATCAATGACTAATTAAAAGCGTAAAGTATAGTAATGAACAATTTGCATAAAAAATAATACTTTATGAATATGGTTTCTAACATATTATATAGGTATATGTTTTTGGGCTTCGTTCACATATTTTGAGTTTTTAAAAGTTTTTCGTAATATTTTTGTTGTTTTATGGTTACTGCTATTATTAACAAAAATACATTATATATGATTTACATATTTAATTTAAAATATTTAGTGGTCTACTACGTAACCCATTTTTTTTTATAAGTATGCGACATAAATTCAAACATGAATTTATTTCATTCTAAATAAAGCGATTTTCCCAATAATAATCTCAATAAAAAAAAGAACCATATCAATTTGATGGTGGTTAGCTACTGATTTATTACATTTATTACACGCATATACGATTAGAAGAATATTTTTATAACATAGTTGATACATAATAATATCAATTAATATGTAGGTAATATACATACATAATTTAAATATAATAAATTACAATTATTTTTAATACGAAAAGAAATACTTATTATAATTTCCTATTATTATTTATATAAAAATTACATATTTACTTCATTTTTGAGAACAAAAAAAGTGATCAACTTTGTTTATTACTTTTCACCGATTGCTGACAAACCAACAGACTATACCATAAGTTTATTTTGGCAATTGAAGAATTGACCCGCGGATTAAGCGGTTGTCCTAATGAACCCACTGTGTATCTATCAAGCGAAGTCTGCTGTTGTACCATTATTAATAGTTAATACCCGCCTATTATTATGATATCTTTTTTACATTGTACCCACGTGCACACATATATCATTGTATAATGGCCACCCTTAATTTTCAATTTCATATTTTGAGATATAATTTATTAGTACGTGCAGTTTATTATATCGCAGGCTGCTGTAGCAGTATGGTACTTAACTCGCCGATATACGGTCGGACCGCACGAGAAATAGTCACATCATCTGTATCCGGACAACGCGTGTGATGTTGGGTATACCAGTCCCGCAGCGGTAGTGGTAAGCGGTAGATACCGTGCGTGAGATACTTTTACAGTTGGGCATTTGGCATTACGCTTACCTACCGTACAAAACAATATATATATTATATATATACAGGATGTTAAAAACTTACTGTTGATCCATAATAATGCATATGACGTAACAGCGTGCGTATATTCTCCGGTCGCATTTTGAAATTAATTATCATCGAGTATATTAAACGATGATAGGTACCGTCAGCGTGTGTTGACGTGTACTTACATGTAACGTTGCGTTAATAATCGAAGGTATGATACATTACAATATACATATTTGGGTCTTGAAAAACAATTTAGTCGATTTGTCTGGCATTGTCCGCTGTGTACGCGAGGTATACCGTGTGCCCACGAAAACAGGGTGCAGATCAAAAGTGAACTTTTAACGCATGCGAAAAATACAAGAGTTAAACAATTGTACGTCATATGAATTTTTGACCCAATAGTTTAGTATCGCGCCTCAAGAATTCAAAAATATGTATAGGTCACTGCAGGGCGCTTAATATAAGTAACCGAGACCTGAGTAATAGAGTGTACCCTGGTCGTGGACACACGGTATATGATTACTGCAGTCGTGTCCTGTGGTGTTTATAATAAAATAGACGTACTATAATAGTCGCACGCTGTACCGCCTAACATTATAATAATATACGTACTCCTCTATACCAAGTCTACTGCCGCCGCCGTCCGCCATAAACTTTCAGACATCTTGACTAACTGTTTCAATATACTTTATGGAAATGATTATAAATTATTCAACTTTTAAAATATGTACATAAATTGGCTCGAGAGAGTACATTTTAATTCTTTTAATTACGAGTTTAAGTATTAGCCAAAAACCCGCTATGAACTATATATATCAATTGCTTCTCGTCTCTAATATTATAATGGTATAACGATCGTCTAAAATCGCGTCTCAAAAACTGACGATTGAGAAAAAGGAAATTGACCGATATAGAGGGCTAGGAGACGATCATCCCCGACCATTATTATTTACGCCCAGCGGCCTTAATTCATTTAAAATAGATGAGTAGACAAATAACAGTACAAGCGGGTAATAAAAACATTTGGCAAATAGATACACGGTACTAATATAAAGTGTACCTATATAATATAATCACAGAATAAATAGAATGATTTGTAAATATTTGTTCTGTTGTGTAAATTTTATAGATATCATAAAAATAATTAATTGTACATGGGGCAACTCAAAACTTTATTATTGATTCATAATATTAGTTATAATATCGACTGTCGTGTTTCAAAATGTTTACAGTCTAAAATAAAATTCTAAAACCCTTAATTATTTCCAATCTTGGGAAATAATAACGACAACCAAAAATAATTAACAGGTTTTTTCAACAGTCCTTCGGTACCTAATCTATATAAGACAATTTTAGTTTAATGGCGAATACTATAATAATATGTCTTGTATATTACAGTAGAATAAACGGCATTTAGACATATTGATTTGCGATGGAGATGATTGTGGTGATACTGGACTTTTGGGACACGCTGTATCAAGTTGCGTAATTTGAGGAGGAGGGGCAAGATGGATATTTTTCCTGTCTGATTTTAAGAACTACAGCCAAATTGTTGTGAAAAAACCCGACATTTTAGATTCTGAGCGGAGCGATGAATGTATTGGTTTTACAATGATGTGTGTTTTTTTTTTTATTTTTTTTTTTTATTTTTGTGTCTGTCATCACGTTTTAGGACAGAAAAAATGCTTCGATTTTCTTCAATAGTACCTTTTCTGATAGGAAAGTGAATCTAGTTGGTACTTTGGGGGGTCAAAAGTCAAAATTTCCCAGTAGTTTTCATGAGCGCCTGGAAAAACAAATGAAAAATTATGGGAAAAACGGAATTTTTACGGAAAACCAATTTTCGACAAAATCGATTTTGGTTTTTAGTATAACTCTAAAAGAAATGACCGTAGAGACATGAAATTTTGACCGAATGTTTATATATGCATTTTCTGCACACCATAGCATTTTCAAAATATTCTGACTTATTTTGAGCTGTTAACGGACATTTTCAGTTTCCAATTTTTTTAGTTTTTTTTTCTATAAATGTCAATAAAATTTTATTTGTTGGGTAAAAAATCTTGAAAATTTAATAGTAGGCTTCTAATATATAGTTTCAAAGGCAGATGAAAAATATTGAAAATCCGTAGTCACAATTTTTATTTATATGTAATCAAAGTTCAAATTTTGACAAAATACGTAAAAAATGACGAAAATGTGCAATTTATTTTGAGTTAGAAATTCATAAAAATTTTTCTTTTTAAATCTATGATTTGAAAATGTAATACAAGATTCCTCATAAGTTTGCCTAATTTTATCAATAAAAAAAAGTTTATAAGCAAGTCATAATAAATTTTTATAAGCATTTTAAGTTCAAATTTGTACAAGATTAGATATTCACTCGATTGATTTCTCATGTAGCGATTTTCTTATTTTGTTGCAATTCAAAAACAAATAACTGTAGATGCATGAAAATTTCACTGAATGTTTATATAAGCATTTTCTATACACCATCTACTTTTTAATATATTTGACTGTTTTTCAGCTTTTTACGAACGATTTCAATTTTCAAATTTTTTAGTTTTTTTTTCTATTAATATCAATAAAATTTTATTTGTTGGGCCAAAATAATGAAAATTTAATACAAGGCTCCTGATATATTATTACAATAGCAATTGAAAAATATTAAAAATACATAGGTACACATTTTTTTTATAATCATTTAAAGTTCGAATTTTGACAACATTTATCAAAATCTCGAAAATTATCAATCATTGTAATTAACCAATTATAAAATGTTCAGTTTTCTTAACTAAGGATTGAAAATTTAAAATAAAGATTCTAATAAATAGTACATACTGTATTCAAAAAAATCTAAAAAATATTTAAACACAGTTATTTTTTATAGACATTTTAAGTTCAAATTTGGACGGAATTACATATTAAAATCAACTTTAACGAGTAAAAGTATATATTATAATATTTTATAGCATCACTGATAATTTTAGGTTAATAATTAAATAGGTAATAAGAATAATATTAATTCAACTTAGCAGCTACCGTATAATAACAATATCAATATAATTTAAATATCACAGACGACATACCGTCTCCGCTCAGAATCGTTTTCTTATACAATGATATTATATCATTGAATTCAAATTTAATACCATCCATTATAGTACGGTGATCTGCCTTCTGTACAGCAGACGACATCCACTTGACCCCCTTTTTTTTTTTTTTTAATTTTGAGCATACATAATGTTGTGTTCATACTAGACAATTGTTATCAATAAAGTAATTCATATTTACTATAGTTTTTAGTTCGAAATATGGACGTGTTGGTTTTCTGATATAATATGAGTTCTAAAAATAAAAAAATCACTGCTATAAAATGTACCTATACACGACTGCTAAAAAAAAATTCTATAATACAGTGGTTTTCAAACTTTTATTAATCACGGCACACTGACCTTTTTTTTCCATTAAATAATTAGATGGACAAAATTTTTTTGAGTTATAATTATATACTTTTAATTAAAATTTTGTATTTAATGGGGCAACAAATTCGTATTAATTATAATTATGTTAGATTAGATTAAATTTACAAAAAATAAGTGTAGTTGATACATACATTTAATGAGAAATGTTATGTGCTCGATACAAATATATCTTTAATTTTTAGACGAACAGTTGACATTTTTCAGAAGACCTAGGCACCCAGTTTGAAAACCACTGCTATAAAAGAAGGTATTTACAAATTTTTGATTTTTCAATAATTACGTTTTATATGCCGGGTCGCATGAACAATCACTAAACATCTAACGAATCAATAGTGAGCTAATAGTCCATTAAATTTTATTAAACCATTAGATAAATTTATTTTTCATGCAACTCGACAATAATAATTGAATTTGTTTAACTCCTCTAGAAATACGTACAATTATTCCACTGGGCATTGGACTGAGGTAGCCGATATAGCTAGGAACCATACCTAATTATTTGGCTCATCCACGTCTATTTAATAAAATGAGGTTATTCTTGCCTCAGACATAAAATAAAGTTAATGTGTATGAGATGGGAGTTGCATTTCGAAATAATAGCAGAAATAAGCTTGTGAGCTGTTTTTTCGTTCGGTCACATTATGGACTGGTTAAAACTTTTGCCCACTTCAATTAAAATCTGATGTGACGCCAATGACTGTATCCCGCATACCAGCTGTATAAATATTATATGTAGGCATATTATATCGTGTTAATTCATTATAGAGGTGCTAACACAGTAACACGGCATAATATATTATCGTTTCGTTTCGCGTAGGCCGACGATAAAATATATAATAAGTAGGTGGATATAATAATATAATATACTTACCTACATATATTATAACGCAATAATGTGGTTGGCGGTTCGAACACGAAACGGAACTGCAACCGATTAATAAACACGTGTGTGATCACATTTTGTATTCGTATAGATAGCCCTATTTTATACGATTGAGAGACGAAAGCTACGGTCGAACCGTCGTATGGACGTTGTAAATATATATTATAATACCTATTATCTTTCGAGTCCACGATTGTGTAATACCTATTCGTTTATCACGAGATTTACAGTAATTTTAGGCAGGACGTGTATAAATAATGCCACCCACGACACCGCACAATAATAATATTATTATTATTACATGTTGATCATTGTTATGTGTTACGGCCGTATATACATTATAGTACCTACTACCTACTACAAGTATATTGTATTGTATAGTTGGACCAGACGCGACGACCGCGGTATATATTTTATACCAGACTCCGGGTTCAATAATAACAATATATACATATATATATCTCGATCTTACCGGACATACGTTATTAAATGTATACATCTAATATATATTCTGATATATTTATAGGTATAACCTTTCTCGCGATCATGCAGACATAATATTATTATATGCGCGTGGTGTAATTTCGTATAAATTCACCTAGTCCAATAAACCTTATCTCGAGGTTTATTATTGGACTGCGCGAAAGGACAAACACGCATTCGCTATTAGTTCCCTTATCCAGGGCTGTCTTGGCCGCGGTTAACATGGTATTAATATATTCGCGAATCGCGTGTATACAGAGTGATTCGCCAAACATGCTCACCCCCTATTTTTCTTCAATAATGCAGTTATTCAAAATCTGATTTATGAAATTCATAACTATACTTTAACTTAAAGGCCATATTTTCAAATACAAACTTTTGGCTTTTCAAACGAGTACACGTACACCCCTATGCAACTATAAATTATACAGAAGGTAATTTTTTTGAACTTTTCAAAAAATAAATACTGTAATAAATACTAGATCCAATTTTACGTCTCTTTAATACTTTTGCAAATTGTAAAACCATTTTTAAAGACTATAATCCTTAGTAGGTATAAACATTTTAATAACTAAGGAACTACTCATTCGAATTTTGAATTAGGTACATAAAAAATTTCAAAAAAACTGAAGTACACCACAATACACTCCTTAAGTAGTGCAAAAAATTTCAAGAATTTGAAAATATGGCATTTGTGTATATTTAAAAATTCAAAAAATTGGAATTTGAAAATTCATTATTAAAGGAAAAAATTGGGGTGAGCATGCTTGGTGAATCACCCTGTATACTATTATTGTAATACCTAATAGTTAATATATCTATCCTATTGCTGCGGGTAAAGTTGAAAAAATATACGTCAGGTCAGATTGTCTGCAGAATAACACGCATGGTATAGGTACGTCACGTAAAGGTACCTACGATTACCTCACGTATATAAAATAATGTAGCTACCGCTATAATGGCTATAAAATATCACATTATATTAGGTCGATAATAAATATAAAATAATTTATTTGATTCCAATTTTTTCAACGACGTGTTCACCCCGAAAATAATATGGCGCAGTGGTTTTCATTTTTTTTGGATCTACGGCTTTTCTGATTTTGAAAACAATTTGAATGGCTCTCGTGCAAATAATTATAATAATAAAACAATCAAATCTTTAATTTCTACTGTTACCCCAACATTTATAGTTGTACAATTAGCGGAGGGTTTTGGTTAGTTATTTTTTACCGCTACTGTATACATTTTGCTATTTTTAAAAATCTGTCAACATAAAAATGCGAATGCATTAAACTATAATCTTGCCACCAACCATTAAAAATTCACCACCATAACTCACGAACACAATATTCAAACACGAAACAATTAATATGGTCGTGTACCTAAGCCATGCGGTGTACCGAAAATATAATGTATAGGTATAATGTGAAAACACTGCAAACCATTATTACAGACTTTCGTTATTTTTTTTGGCTTTGAGTCGGTCATACATACTGAAAATTAATTTCTGACGTCTCGTCTGAAACTTATCTCCGAATACGCCTTCTCCGATTAATGTAGGTCCAATTCATAGCTATATAGGTATAATAATGTGTATAATATAAATAAATATTTTGATGTGTTATCTTACGGTTTTAGACAAGTTTACATTTAACAAATATTTTCGATGTGAAAAAAAGATAAATTAAATACTAGGTGGGTATTATATCGCGTATAATTAAATTCAGCTTCTGATTAAGTTTTGGATAATATTACGACATGTCATAATTCTTTATCCACTGCAATGAACACATTTTAGCGTTCTATCACACTTATGTACAAAATATTTCTGAGTGTAAATAATCTATTAAATCGAGTGAATATATTTTCATAATACGAATTACCTACCTATCTACTTTTGACGGAGAGTTTTTTTTTATGTAAAATAAGTTAAGTATTTGGTTTGGTGCGCGGTAAATTTAATGGTTTTATTATAATTTTATTTTATTTTTTTATTTTCATAGTGCGCTTCAAAGTGAGGTTTGAGTAAACACCGTTTTTAGTTTATTTGCGCTTATTTATATTCAGTGCTGAACTCAAATATTTATTCGGAAGAAGGTTAATTATTCCTATGGGGCCACTAATTTAATATAACTTGTTAATCATCAGCAGGTAAGTATATATTATTATACATTGTACATGGTAATAGGTTTTCGTGTTATGCCGGCATTTCTCAGCCGTGGTGTAAAGTATTTATTTTGTTCTCGGTTGCATAATATTAATTTAATCTAGTTTAAAAGAACAATAACCGAATGGTGCTGCATTAGATAAAATGTCAAAACCGTTTGGTTTTAATTTGAAGTCATACTGATATTTTTTCCACGTAAAGAGGGTGATTGAAATACACGCCCAAATACCGTACATTGCCGTAGCTAAGGGGGTTTAAGCACCTAAGCCCCCTTCCACTGAAATATCAAATTGCAAATTGTGTATATCGTGGACACGAATTGGCTTTAAAAATTACAATCCGGTAACATTAAAATACACAATGTAGGCATAAGATAAAACATATTTTTAAACGTTTTTTTAAAAGGTATTTCTTTTGTTAAAAACAACAAGTTTTAATTTTCAACAAGAAATAAAAAGGTAATATTATTGCGACTTCATTGTTTAAAGTAGCCAAGGCGATATTATTAAGATAGTTTTTGAAATTTGAAACCACTATAGGTATTCTTAAATATGAATCATATTGATTTATTGTAATAGGCCGATCGTACTTATACTAACAATCCATTATTGTCAACCCCCCCCCCCCAAAAAAAAAAAAAAAACTTGGCTACGTCATTTTTGTATGGTATAGTTTTTGTGCACGCTCACGAACGCAAGATTTGCGACTTAACCATGTACCTATCTACTGCGATACCGTGAAGAACATGTTCTGTACCTACCTAATGAATTTATCGAAAATGTCTGTGTAATAAAAGTAAACTTACTAATCGACTTGAATGAATAATTCGACGTGAGCTGGAATTGAAACGGCACACAATTTGACACAAAAATTCAAAGGTCTTAAAAATTCCGCCATTTACGTTGAGAACTTGTACACGTGAAAAGCACCGATGTTGAGTATCCTAAGAATTAAAGATTTTAGGCTCCTCCACCTCCAAAAGAATAAAGTTTGTTTGCACTTGGGATTTTCGACTTAAAGACGTATCTATACCGCTGTGCCGCGATACCGTGAACGTGTTCGGCAATGTCTGTAATAATAGTAAACTAATCGTTTTGAATAAATAATATTATACACCTATACGCAACCGGGCAAAAAAGTGATGGAAGTGAGATGGAATTAAAACGGCACAACATTTGAGACGAAAATGCATAGATTTTATATTTTCCGCCATTTACGTTGAACTAGTTGAACGCGAAACACGTCATCGTTGTAAGGTGGGTACCCAAGTATACTTGCACAGTAGCACTATTTTCACGAGCTCGTGTAATAGACAATAATATTTACGACGCACAATATCATTTTATTCGTATCCCGAAATCCGCGGATACGTACCTTTGAATATTATATATTATAGGTATAGGATAGGTATACTCAGAAACAATAATAACAATACAGGTACCTACGTGTAGGTAAAATGCAAATATTTGAACTGGACGGTGGATAATAATATTAATGATATTATATCTTCGGGGTAAAAGAAAAAAAAAACAGTCCAGCAGTTAATATTATTGGATTAGATAAGTCAATATTTGAGTGCGCTTCGACGATATAATATATTATTATATGGACATATACGCAGCAGCCTGCACGCGCCGTGATTTCAATTATTGTGCCACGTGACGGATAGGTTCTTGTATAGAATATAATATTATATCATATGGCGCCTTAATATTTGATACTTTTATATACTATATATTATTTTTATTATGACCAGCAGACTTTACGTGCTTATATATATACGACAGTATCGCCCAATAATTATAGACAGTAAAATATTTATATATTATATAGCTGGTACATCGATCGTGGTGCGAATTGAAGGAATCGCGCTCTTCGGCACTATATAGCACATAGCTTATATGTATAGAGTATAACAGAAATACTCGACAAATCAAATAACTTTCTTTTCTTTTTTTTTTTTTTAAATAATTAAAAGTATCCAATTTGTATAAATCTAGTTCTCTGAAACTTTTGTCTATCAAAACATTTATCTAATTCAAGTGGTTTATTTTTTATGATTATTTAAAATGTGAAATTTTTTTAAGTACCATGTAGTATAGATACTTACTCGTTAGGTAGTTTAAAAAGTAATTATTTATCTAAAAAAATATTATACTTAAAAACAAAAAAATGTTATACTATGCGTGTATAGCGCAAATTATATGCAAAAAAAATATATCGATTAGAACAAAAGTATTATTTCATTTGTTGGGTCTCTGTGTTACAACCTGTATGTATGGCACTATATACATCGTCCGCACTATGTACAGAAATAGCGGTCCGGTCAGCACATCTGTACATTACACTATAATATTATTATATAATACATAAATCCAAGAGAAATAAATTGCCTTTTTTGAAGACGAAAAAGTCAAAAGTTCATTTCGATCGTCGTCGTCGCCGTCGGTAAACGTATAATATTATTTGAAATGTATTTTTGCAAACGCGATGTTCGGCGCGTGTAGGATTAGGTACTATCGAAATACTCGACGTAGGCGAACGAACTATGTATATGAAACTTGTGGAAAATGCAGTCAATCACGCGGCTTATAACAGTAATAGTAATACCAATAAAAGCGAATAAGCATTTTATACCGGTCAAAACATAATATTATGTGATCAACTTACAGCGGGTCACCACCTCCGCTCACGTCGTCGGACTAGGTCCAGCCATTTCCGATAATAATAATAATATATTATTGTAGGGTTTGAATAACATCATCAGTTCGCTCTCAACGAGTCTTTCGTCTTGTATTTCGAATAATGTATACTCGATCGAAATTATTACCGTAATGATAAGTACCACAAACAAATTTCATATAATATTAGGTAGGTAGGTTTTTATTTATCTATCTTGCATATTTTCAGAATTGAACATATTATGATTATTATCTCTACCAATATGAGTCTTTCTATATTAATATTAAATTAATTAACTGTTGTGGTATTATATTATACATATATTATTATTATGATATATTTTAAACAGAATTACTTAGAAAAAAAAACAAACAGTATAGAATATTGTTCAGTAGTTTCCTGCACTCTTCGTCTAGTTGTTTATTATAACTGTTAGTTGCAAGTCACTTGCTACGTAGTTATTATGTAGATACTAATGTATAAGTTCATAAAATATATAATATGCTCGTACGTTTACGAATCGTTAATGATTTTTTAAAATAACATTTTATTACGTCGCGGTCGTCGAGAACCGTTCGCTTTGATCAAAAGTTGTTATTGTTATAATTATTAGTTTTCCTATTTTAAATCGTATTTTAGTGGGTGTACATATAGATTGGCATCGATGTCAGTAAACCAGTTTCGGACAGTCGATCTCGGATTGCCGTGTAGAATAACACCAATTGCTGTTACTGCAGTCAGAACCACAATGCTTGGTATTGATTAGTTGTCGAAAACATAAACGTCGTTTGGTATATATAGTATAACAGACTACATATATTTTATATACGACTAAATTACCTATAATATGTCAAGATAAACGAAACTAAGAAATGTTATTACGACGGTCCAACTAATGATAAAAAAAATTCTTAATTCCAAATAGGTTTTTAGTTTTAAATTATATTAAGTATGTTATCCAGTCGGTATTAGATCAGTCCATGGCCTGACTGGCCTGATCCGTAGTTTCACCTATGTATTTCAATAATCATAGTAAAGCACTATTTACATTTTACATTTTAAACACCTCGTTTTTTGTTTCAAAAGATTTGATATACTAGATCTTTTGTAAACAGTTAAGTTTTTAAAAATAGAAATATGTTTTGCCAAGCATGCTCACACTCTTATTTTCTTCAATAATGCAACCATCCGAAATCTGATTTTTAAATCTTTATAGGTACTTATAATATTAGGACCTTATTTTCAAATTCTTGAGATTATTTGTACTACTTATCTTTTGTGGAGGTACAAAAATCTATTTTTCTAATGAGAACCCCATTTTCTACAGTAAAATGTTTAGCGGATAATTTTTTTAAAAATTATGATTTATTAAAATAAAAATTCGTATGGGTAGTTTTTAGTTATTTAACTTTGTGTGCTAAGGAATAGGTCTAAAATTATGAGTTTGGAAGATATAATAGAGCTCTGGGGATTTTAAAATGTTAGTGATTAAAATTAATTTATCAACATTAATAATTTATAAAGATGGCCAAGTATAATAATTAGGTTAGTACCTATTAGATCTTATATTACATACATTTTATATATTTTGAAAACTATTTTTAAGGACTATTATCCTTAGTATATTAACTTTTGTATAACTGCAGAGATACCACTCGTTCGAATTTTAAATTAGATAATTACATCAAAGTTTTCAAAAAAATTATCCACTAAATAATAAGTAAAAAGGGGTGAGGGAGGAGTGCTCATTTGGAATCAGAATTTTGTATCATCACAGGACATTTCTTAGTACTAAGTATAGTAAAAAAAAAATCAAGAATTGAAAAAAATGGCTTTGAGTGTATATATTTAAAAATTCCAAAATTAAGAATTTGAATATAAACTAATTTTAAAGGAAAATATGGTGGCAAGCATGATTGATGAATCATCATGTATATATATGAATATAAATATATAAACATGAATTTTGTTTTCCTATATATGTGTGTGTATTAAACCCTAAAAGAAGGAACATATATTTTATATTAAATAGTACAGTCCAAAAAAAAAATAAAAAAATAGTTGTGCCGTCGGTGCCTATTTAATAAATATAGTTTGATCATATTATTTTGTGTTGTAGTTTGATAGCATTGTGCGTATTATACGGGCCGGTAAAGGTGGATTCAATTTTACGGTTTATTAATTTTCTCACAAAGCTCTAAAACAAAAAAATAAAACATTTTTTTAATTTATATTTGGCGTATTTTATTTACGGGAATAATCTGCTCGGTCCCTTATACCTCACATTTTTAAATTGGCCATTTCAGCATCCACT